>CM077669.1:245881733-246351733 GCA_039707655.1 Elymus sibiricus
GGCATCACCTCCAAGAAACCCTCGCGGAAGAAGGCGAAGAGGGAGACGAGGAGGACAGAGTTGGGTTGGAGGTGGAGAGCATGGATCTGATAATGCTCAAGGATGGCACGGAAGAAGTCAGAGAAGGGCTGGAGCAAACCGCCAAAGGTAGAGTGGAAGAAGAAGGGGAAGGTGGTCACCGACAACTCTCGGGACGGCTGCGAGCCGGGCCAAATCATGGTGTCCGCGTGATCGTTGTGAGGTTTGGCCATCACGGGGACGAGCTTCTTCAGCCCCTTATGATTCTTGATGATGGAGGGAAGCAAGGTTGGCTTGAGCTGCGCTCCGGTGGCGGCGGCGGCACTCCTCTTCTTGGGAGCCATGGCGGCGGCGCAAGCATGGAGATGTGAGGAATGAGAGCAAGGGCGGAGCAAGCAAGGAAGGAGGAGTAGTGGGCAAAGGAGGCGTTTGAGGCAAGGATGGCAATGATGGTGCCGGTTGAGCGTGTGAGATAGTCTTAAGACCGCGCATGTCCAGTTACCAAGGCATTGTGGGGAAGTGGGGGCGCCCCATCCCATCGTGCTGCCAAGCGTCTCCGCCTGGGCCCCACTGTCTATTCTGCCCCCCCGGCGTTTCGACCCATGCCGTTTCGTTCTCAATGGGCTGAAAGAGCGCATCGCAGGCCTGGGGGCTACTATCGGTCAAGAGAATACCAGGGTACCATGACTCATCTACTGGCGGCCCAGTCAACGACACTCGGACGAACCGATTCCAGGAGCGGCCCATTTCGGGGCTTTGCATGCCTGAGCCATCTCGCTAGGCATTGGCCCCGCGAGGCTTCCCTCTCTCTAAGGAGGGGCATGTAATAGCCCTAGTGCAATCCATGCCTTCCTTGTAATATTCCATGTATGACCTTCCAAGATTTGCCTTCATGTGGCTTGGTTTTATAAAAGTTTGCTTCATGACTTCATTTTGCACCATGACATCATACCATCATCTCATATTTTGCATCATGCTTTGATTGGTTGTGATGTCGTGGGAGTGTGTCTGTTGCGATGTGATTGTTTGATGTGGTTTGTGGAGTTGATGCCACTACTATTCCGTTGAAGTATTCCTACTTCTCTCTCTCTTTTATTCAAATATTTGAGGTGTGATGTTTTACTTGCCCTTTTCAGCTCAAATAAATGTTGCACATCTACCTAATAATCTGCTAAGTATTTTAAAATATAGCTCCTTGCCATGTGCTGTTATGTTTCTTTGTGTGTCTTTGCAAAACAGCATCAATAGTAAATAATAGGTGAGTTATTTATTTTCTCTAAAAATGCCCAAACCATTTTTATTAAATAGTGCATATTATTGTGTGTTCAAAACATTTTTTCCTTCTCTCTATTTCCTTCTCAAACTTCCCTGGCTTTTTATTGTGTTTGCTATTTTATTAAAATGAAAAACGCAGAAGAGAGAGTGAGAGAAACCCTCCTGGGCCTTCTTCCTCCCGCAGGGGCCCAGCTAGCAGCTCAGCGTAGCCCATCGAGCCCCTCAGCGCGAGCCATCATTCTCCTCTATACGGCGTCCATCCAACAGGGACACGTCGGCTCCATCGGTGATTTGACGGCCATCTGGCACTCCAGAGCACTATAAGACATGTCGTAACCCTAGCCCTAGCATCCCTCGACTCGTTTTCTCCCTCTCCTCCTCGCGCCGCCCCTCAGGTAAGGATCCTCGCGCCACGCCATAGCCAGGTCCGCCATGCTCCGGTCGAGCACGAGCTCCACCTCGGGATAGCCTCCTCGCCACGAATCCGGTGCTTTGGTGTCGCGGGAAGGAACCCCCGGCGTGCTCTCTTCTTCCTCGACGTCAAGGAGAACGCCAAGGCCCAGCTCGTCGTTGTCCAGGGCCTCTGCTCCTTCTCTGTCCCGGACCAGCTGCAGCCCCGGACTTCTCTGGCCCCTCGCGACGTCTCCATCGCCCCTCCGACCCTATCTTCCTATCCTTGGTGAGCTAGGTACCATCCTACTTCTCTCTGTCCCTTTCTTCCCGTAGATATCGTCCCGTGGACTTCGTAGTGGCCATGCCAAGATCGTGTCCTCCGTGCTCCAGCCATAGATGCAGTGTATGCGTACTATTTTTTTCGCACTTCTGTTCTTGCTCGTCCGCGTGTCCCTCCTGTCGTGCATGCACACGGCCTCACTCTCACGCATGCACACAGCAGCGTCACGCAACTGCGCACTGCCTCCCGATCCCCTGCTGAACGCCCAAGGAAGCCATGTCTCTGTTTGATTTTAGTTTTGTTCAGTATTGCACCAGCCTGTGTACATGTTCAGGGAAGTCCCATTTGCATCACAGATTCAGCATTAGCGCAGTGGCTAACGCCCTGCCTCTCACCCATGAGGTCCTGGGATCAAATTCCATTGTGCCCAATTCTTTTGCCTGTGTGTTTGGGCCCTGGTCCCACATGTCACCCTCCTAGGGGCTCTGGTGAGTATGCCAAGTGGCCCCCTTTTTTTAATTTTGTTTTATTGTCTTTTATTTCCCTGTTTTGAGTTATTTCCAGTTTAGGAAATTGTCCAGTTTTGGACAGTGCTAAATCAGTCAGTTGCCATTTTTGGATATGCCTTTTCTGGCATGTACTAGGATATAAGTAACTAGGGTGAATTCCAAATGTGATTTGTGTAAGTTTTTCCTACAGTATTATATGCTTGTGATATATGATATTGGGGTAGAAAAATCCAGTGAATCCAATGGTGTTATTAGTTTTATCATTTGAACAAGTTATTTTGGGATAATATGTCCTTTTGTCTTTTTCACATGAATAATTCTTGCATCATATGATAAACTTGTCAACATGAATAATGTGCATTGAGGTGTGTGCTAGACCCTGGTATATTTGCATACCATGATAGATCATGATATGGATGGAATTCTTGATGTCAACATGCCACCAAATTCTGTTTTTCACATGCCATAATATTTCTAAGTGTTAGGATCTGTTATTTTGTTGCCATGTTGTCTAGAGGATTCCCATGAATAGGTAGCTCCTTTGGGGTTGGCCCAATGGAATGCATTGTTGAGCATGTCATCCTCTGTTAGTGTGTACCAAGTGCTTGTAGGTAGGGATATTGCATCTTATTTAAAACTTGCTGTCAACTTGACATTCTGTTAATAAGTGCCCTGTTTGCCACTTGATGAATTCCACTAAGTCTGGGAAACTATTATTCCCAATATGCCATGTTGTGAGGATGATAGCCATTGATATATGCATATTTTGGTGTTGCCATAATGTAGTTAATTGAAGTACATGTTGTCCTCTATCACCCTGTTAATTTTCATGCCATGAAAGTCCCTGTAGCATATGTAAATGTTGTTGTCAAGATGCCATTATGTTTACTCAGAATCTGTTAAACTGGAATTTCCATTAAGTCCCTAAAAACTGTTTCAACATGCCATCTTGTGAGCTCATTTGCCATTGAACCATGCGTCCTTTCATGTTCCTGTAGATAGATGAATTGTTGAGCATGCTGTATACTTCATGTCCATCCCTTGGTTGTGATTTGAAACCTGATGTAGCTCTGGTCATGTGTGTTACAAGATGACATGTTGTTGTTTGTGGATAGATTGTGTGTTTGAATGTTTTGTGACTTTGTGGGAGCTATACTCCATTCTTTTGCATGATCTTTAGGTCTATTCTTGCTAGATTTTCATTTCCAATCTAGTGGCATCCTGGGAATACCAAGGAATCGCCCATGGTCTCCCTCATCCTTGCATTTATCTCCTTTAACGTTCGTACCTTACCGTGAGTGCACCGAGAGCTCTGTTACTCCGTTTGCGACGTTCTTCATATGCATTTGCATCGTTTTTACGTGAAGCATTCATTTTTGCCATGTTCATGCATGTTCAAATAACTAATCTTGAGGTTCTATCCAGAATACTAACAAACTAAATAATTGCATGAGAAACATGACTAGCATAGGGTTGCCATGTTAAATACGTCAAATTGGTCATGCATCATCTTTTGCTGCGCATTGCACTTTGTTTGTATGTTTATTTGGAGCCGTTTCTCTTTGGGTAGACCTGAGTGTCAAGCCTGAGTACGAGGATCCCAGAGAGTACAACTACGAGGACCCAACTCTTTGTCCCTTTGATGATCCAACAGGCAAGATGAACGTACCCGGATCCCGACACTATTTTTTCTATGCTAGATGTCTTGCTTCTACCGTTATGTTTCGTTACCTACCACTTAAATTGTCAGCCTCCCAAATTGCCATGAAAGCCTCTAACCCCTACACTTCCTAGCAAAACATTGATTGGCTACGTTACCGCTGCTCAGCCCTTATCTTATAGCATTGCAAGTTGCAGGTGCAAGCTATTTCCATGTGCCAACATGGATTTCTGAGATATCACAATATTATTGCTATTTAATTTAATGCATATATATATATATATATCTGGTGACAGTGGAAGGCTTGACCTTTTGCCCGGTGATTTGTTCCACTTTTGCCGCACTAGTTCCGAGTACCGGTGTTATGTTCCATATTTTGCGCTCCTAACATGCTTGGGGTTGTTATGGGGACCCCCTTGACCATTCGTTTTAGATTAAAAATTGTCTGGCAAGACCCAACATTGGTACTACATTTGCTAAACAACTTAATAAAAATGCATAGGGCATAGCTACCCCGTGGATAATTAATCAACCCCCGGGCCAGTGCTCCGCATGAGTGTTGGTCCAACCCAGAACAGCTTATTAACGCTACCCGGGGCAACTCGGTGATTGGCGTGGTAACCATAGCTCATCCGTCGTGTCCTGAGAACGAGATATGCGGCTCCTATCGGGTTCGTCGACACGTCGGGCGGTCTTGCTGGACTTGTTTTACCTTTCTCGAATGTCTTGTGCGAGGATTTCCGATGATACTTTGGGCTATCCGGAGGTTGAGGTTTTCCAACGGAATTTCCTAGGAGATCACGGGATTCGTGGTTGAGGTTATTCCCGCGGCATGTGGTTAGTTTTGGATGGATGAGTTGGAGCACCCCTGCAGGGTTAAATCTTTTCGAGAAGTCGTGCCCGCAGTTATGTGGCAACTTGGAAATTTGTTTAACACCCGGTTATGGCAAACTTGAAGTAAACTCAAATAAAATACACCAACTTGTGTGTAATCGTGACTGTCTCTGCTCGTGAACATGAACCGAGAGAGAACACGGTGCGGTTATGTTTGACGTAAGTAGGTCTTCAGGATCACTTAGTGCTCATTCTAGTTCACGACCGTCAAGAGTAGGCCACCATATTTAATTCTTGTTCTCATAAGTTAGCCACCAAATACATGCTTAGTGCTTGCTGCAGCCTCACCACTTAACCATTCCTCACCTATTGGCTTACATAGTCTCGGTACCCGGGTTATGAGATTGCTGAGTCCCCATGGCTCACATATTACAACAATACAGGTACAGGTGTTGACGAGTTCGTGCCAGATGATGTGTCTCAGCTCTAGTGGGAGCACAATGAAGAACGTAGACGTATGTACGTGACGTATCCGGATGAGTAGGGGAGCTTCGTGGTTGTGTTCCTAGGATAGCAAGACAGTTTCATTGCTTTCTTTTATCATTTGATTTTGTCCGTAGTCGGACCCTGTCTTCTGGATGAATGTATGAATAATTGTGTGGACTTGTAAGATATCTTGTGGCGAGTGTAAGCCAACTCATATACTCATCTCTTCCTACGTGTATGCAATGATTTCTGTACTTGCGAAACGACTAGATACGCTTCTATCCCCGTTGAGGCACCTCGTGCCTTAATAGGGATAGGACCGCGTCTTGGTCGTTACAAGTTGGTAATCAGAACCATACCGACCATAGGAGCCCCTTGCTTGATTGAACTTGGCCAAGTCGAGTCTAGGGAAAAACTATTTTGAGTCTAGTTATATCGGAGAGTAGGATTCTTTTACTCCTCTTCTATACTCTGGTGAGGAATTACGACTTAGGAATTATTGATTCTACCCTCTTCCAACTCAAAAAAAAATTAGGATAACGCGAGTATTTTGGAGCCTCTATGATACCGATGTGACAGGAATTCTATTCTTGGTGCCTCCCGTACGTATGGATTGGACCCGGGGTGTAGAGCTCCAGGGGATTCTTGATACATCGTTATCGTTCAGTTTCCTTAGTACTTCAGGACGCGGATGTTCGAAATTGCTTCAATACTATTCGTGGTGCGAAGAGTTTGGCGGCACCCAGTACTGGGGAGCGGGATCACATGTACTGCCATCTTTAGTATTGTTGTGATTACGAGTGTCTGAGGTAGATGAGTTTCCGAGACCTCTAGTTGTGTGTTGACGGATGTGATACACTAGAGAGTTGTGTTACTTCTAGGAGTTGAGTGATGGATAAAAACTCCGTGTATCCGTGGACCCGATTGCATAACCAAGATTTCGGAAGTTCCTAGGTGGGATTTCCAGTAGTTTCCTAGGATCATCTTCCGACAGATGTATGATTGTTTATACATTTGTTCCGAGCAACCTTAGCTCAATACTTGCTGTGTTATTTCAAGTGGCTTCATGATCTAATCACGATCCTGCAGAAGGCGTTCTTACTATTTGCAGTTTGAATGCAATTGATGATATTCCGTTGCAATTTCTTTCAAGCCAGTTGATTCAGCTTATTTCAATAATCTTCGTCAATGGTGTGCTGATAGTCTTGTCCATCTTCAGGATGGCTCCAGCAACTCGTGGGAACCCAGGTCGTGAGGGGGAGCAGTCTGATCCTCCACCACCCCCACCACCACCTCCACCTCCAGAGGCTTGGCAGGCAGTGATGGCCACTACCAATGCCAACACCCAGATGTTGCTCAGTTTGTCGCAAGGTTTTCAGAATTAGGGACAACAAGGTCATCAAGGGAATTTCAATAATCAGCCACACTTTGTAACTCTGAACCAGTTCCTCGCAAATCAACCCAAGTCCTTCACTTGTTGTGATCATCCTTTTGAGACGGACGATTGGCTCCGTGACATGAACAAGCATTTTGAGTGCAGCAACGTCAGGCCTGAGGACTATGTCAAGTTTGCGACCTTCCAGCTCAAGGGTCAGGTAGTAGATTGGTGGCAGCAATACAAGGATTCCAGAGGTGGCCGTGCAGTATCTTGGGATGATTTCTTCCATGACTTCAGAGCCCATCATATCCCGACGAGCTTTGTCGAGGGTATGCGTGAGAAGTTCAGGAACCTGAAGCAGGGGAGTATGTCTGTCTATCAGTACAACTCTGAGTTTCAGAATCTGGCACGCTATGCTAAGCAAGATGTTCCTGATGGGAAGTCCAAGATCTATCAGTTCAGGGGTGGCCTCAGAGAAGATCTTCATCTCGCTCTCGTCCTTCACGAGCCTACTATGTTTGATCAGTTCTATAACTTGGCTCTAAAGTATGAATTAGTTCAGCTCAGGGTGGAGAATTCCAAGAAGCGGTTCATAGACTCCAACTCTTCTTCGTCCAGCTCTAAGATTATTCCTAAGCAGCAGAAGTATTGGGTTCCTCCTCCATCTCCGTTTCGTCCTCCTCAGCAGCAGAAGCAGCATGGTGGGCGTGGTCCTCCCCACCCACCCAACCCAGGTTTTCAGCAGAGGCCTCAGGCTCCCAAGTCAGCAAATGCTCCTCCTCCAGGTAACATCCGTCCGCTCTCAGAGGTTATGTGTCACAAGTGTGGTCATAAGGGGCACTACTCCAACAAGCGCACCAACCAGCGGCGTCTTCCGCCTCCTCCTCCTATCAGGCCCCCAGGTAGTGCTATGGTGAAGAACAATCCCAAGTCAGTCAGAGTGAACATGGTCAATGCAGCTAAAGCAGAGGATTCTTCTCAAGTGATAATGGGTAATCTCTTGGTTAATTATATTCCTGCAAAAGTTTTGTTTGATACCGGTGCATCGCATTGCTTCATTTCAAAGCCTTTTGTTAACAAGCATGAGTTACCTGCGGACATTTTGCCAAATCCTTTCCGTGTGGTCTCTCTGGGTATGCGAATGAGTTCTCATATGGTGGTTCCGGATGTTTCTATCAAGATGGGAAATTATTCTTTTCTGGCCTCTCCAATTGTTCTCGGCAATTCCGACATTGAACTAATTCTTGGCATGGATTTTCTGGCAATGAACAACACTTACGTTGATTGTAAAGCCAAAGAAGTCCAATTGACTCATCCTTCTGAAGATGTGATCATTTTCCCTGCTCGTGATGACACGATTCGTCCCTTTTCTCTCAATGAGAAGGGTGAGATTTCTACCATTTCTCAAATCCCCGTCATTTCTAAGTATGAAGATGTCTTTCCAGAAGAATTGCCAGGAATGCCTCCTCACCGGCCAGTGGAGTTTGTGATTGAACTCGAGCCTGGAACTGAACCGGTATGCAAGCGTCCTTATAAGCTTGGTCCCGAAGAGCTGAAAGAATTGAAGAAGCAGCTAGATGAACAAGAGCGTCTGGGTTTGATCAGACCAAGTTCTTCACCTTGGGGTTGTTGTTTTCTGTTTGTCAAGAAGAAGGATGGCACGGACCGACTATGTGTCGATTACAGGAACAAGAATCCACTTCCCAACATCAATGAGTTGGTTGAGCAATTAAAAGGGGCCAAGGTTTTCTCGAAGTTAGGTCTTCGAATGGGCTATAATCAAATCCGTATTCGTCAAGAAGATATTCCAAAGACTGCTTTTAGGACGAGTTTTGGCTCTTATGAGTACACCGTCATGCCCTTTGGTCTCGCAAATGCGCCTCCGACTTTCTCTAGAATGATGAACTTCATATTCTCTCCTTTCAAGAATGAGTTCGTCTTGGTGTATTTGGATGACATTCTTGTTTTCTCGGAGACCGAAGAAGAGCATGCAGAGCATCTCCAGCTTGTGCTTGACAAGTTAAGAGAGCATCGGTTCTATGCTAAGTTCTCCAAGTGTGAGTTTTGGCTCAATGATGTGGTGTACCTTGGGCATGTCATCTTTGCTGAGGGCATCAAAGTGCATCCTGAGAAAGTTGAGGCCATCTTGAAGTGGGAGCCTCCTCAGAATGTCAAGCAGCTTCGAAGCTACCTCGGGCTTGCAAGTTACTGCAGAAGACTCGTGGAGAACTTCTCTCAAATTGCTAAGCCTCTGTCTAACCTCCTTCAGAAGAGTGTCAAGTATGTGTGGACTCCTGAGTGTGATGTGGTGTTCAATACACTCAAGGAAAAGCTGACTTCAACTCCAGTTCTCACTCCTCCAGATGAATCCAAACCTTTCCAAGTGTTCTGTGATGCTTCCCTTCAAGGTCTTGGTGGTGTTCTCATGCAAGATAAGAAGGTTGTGGCTTATACCTCGCGTCAGCTGAAGCCTGGTGAGAAGAACTACCCCACTCACGATCTTGAGTTGGCGGCAGTTGTTCATGCTCTGATGACCTGGAGACATCTATTGTTGGGAAGACCAGTTGAGGTGTTCACTAACCACAAGAGCTTGAAGTACATTTTCACTCAACCGAATCTCAATCTTTGGCAAACACGTTGGGTGGAAATTATCGAGTAGTACAATCCAAGCATTGAGTATACTCCTGGAAAAGAAAATGTCATTGCAGACGCGCTGAGCAGAAAGGCGTACTGCAACAGTCTCATTCTCAAGCCTCTCCAACCCGAGCTTTGCGAAGCTTTCCGCAAGCTCAATCTCCAAGTGGTTCCTCAAGGATTTCTTGCCAATCTTCAAGTCTCTCTGACTTTGGAAGATCAGATTCACCAAGCTCAGCTTCTTGATGCTATGGTGAAGAAAGTGAAGAAAGGTGTGGCCAAGAGCATTCCAAAGTATAAGTGCTTCCATGTTGATGACAAAGATACCTTGTTCTTCGAGGACCTTCTGGTGGTTCCAAAAGGAGAGCTAAGGAAAGTAATCATGGATGAAGCACATAATTCTCTCCTCTCCATTTATCCAGGAAGTTCCAAAATGTATCAGGACCTCAAGCAAACCTTCTGGTGGACTCGTATGAAACGTGAGATTGCTCTGTTTGTGAACGAGTGTGATGTTTGTCGCAGAGTGAAGGCAGAACATCAACGTCCAGCGGGTCTCCTTCAGCCTTTGCCTATCCCAGAGTGGAAATTCGATCATGTTGAGATGGATTTTATCACTGGGTTTCCTAAGTCCAATAGAGGAAATGATGCCATCTTCGTGGTCATCGACAAGCTCACCAAAGTTGCCCACTTTCTTCCGGTCAAAGAATCTATCTCAGCAGCTCAGCTGGCAAAGCTGTACACGTCAAGGATAGTTTCTTTGCATGGTATTCCTCTACTTATATCTTCAGATCGTGGAAGCATCTTTATTTCCAAGTTCTGGGATTCCTTCCAAACTGCAATGGGTACCAAGATCCGTTTCAGTACAGCTTTCCATCCTCAGACTAGTGGTCAAGTTGAGAGAGTCAATCAAATCCTTGAAGATATGCTCAGAGCTTGTGTGATTTCTTTCGGCATGAAGTGGGAAGACTGCCTCCCGTTTGCTAAGTTCTCATACAACAATAGTTTCCAAGCAAGTTCCGGCAAGGCTCCTTTCGAGATTCTCTATGGCAGAAAACGTCGCACCCCGCTCAATTGGTCTGAAACCGGTGAGCGTCAAATCCTTGGAAATGACTTGATCACTGAAGCAGAAGAAATGTGCCGTGTCATTCGTGAAAATCTCAAAGCAGCTCAATCCTGTCAGAAGAGCTATTATGATAGCAAGCATCATGACATGACCTTCGAGATCGATGATTTTGTCTATCTCAGAGTGTCTCCCATGAAGGGCACTGAACGCTTTGGCATCAAAGGAAAGCTTGCTCCATGCTTTGTGGGCCCTTTCAAGATTGTGGGCAAGAGGGGAGACCTTGCCTAGCAACTCGAGCTTCCTCCCAATTTCTCAAATGTGCATGTTGTGTTTCACGTCTCTCAGCTCCGGAAGTGTTTCAAGACCCCTGAGCGCACCATTGATCTCCAAGACATTGATCTCCAAGCAGACCTATCCTATCATGAGCATCCAATTGCTATCCTTGAAGAGACTGAGCGCAAGACTCGCAACAAGTCAATCAAGTTTCTTAAGATGAAGTGGTCACATCACTCCGACAAAGAAGCCACTTGGGAATGTGAGGACCTTCTCCATTCCGAATATCTCGAATTCTTCCGTTCATAGATCTTGGGACGAGATCCTATTGTAGTGGGGGAGAGTTGTAATAGCCCAAGTGCAATACATGCCTTCCTTGTAATATTCCACGTATGACCTTCCAAGATTTTACTTCATGTGGCTAGGTTTAATAAAAGTTTGCTTCATGACTTCATTTTGCATCATGACATCATACCATCATCTCATATTTTGCATCATGCTTTGATTGGTTCTGATGTTGTGGGAGTGTGTGCGTTGAGATGTGATTGTTTGATCTGGTGTGTGGAGTTGATGCCACGACTATTCCCTTGAACTATTCCTACTTCTCTCTCTCTTTTATTCAAATATTTGAGATGTGATGTTTTACTTGCCCTTTTCAGCTCAAATAAATGTTGCACATCTACCTAATAATCTGCTAAGTATTTTAAAATATAGCTCCTTGCCATGTGCTGTTATGTTTCTTTGTGTGTCTTTGCACAACAACATCCATAGTGAATAATAGGTGAGTTATTTATTTTCTCTAAAAATGCCCAAACCATTTTTATTAAATAGTGCATGTTATTGTGAGTTCAAAACATATTTTCCTTCTCTCTATTTCCTTCTCAAACTTCCCTGTATTTTTATTGTGTTTGTTATTTTATAAAAAAGAAAAACGCAGGAGAGAGAGTGAGAGAAACCCTCCTAGGCCTTATTCCTCCCGCAGCGGCCCAGCTAGCAGCTCAGCGCAGCCCAGCGAGCCCCTTAGCGCGAGCCATCGTTCTCCTCTATACGACGTCCATCCAGCAAGGACACGTCGGCTCCATCGGTGATTTGACGGCCATCTGGCGCTCCAGAGCCCTATAAGACATGACGTAACCCTAGCCCTAGCATCCCTCGACCCGTTTTCTCCCTCTCCTCCTCGCGCCGCCGCTCAGGTAAGGCTCCTCGCGCCAAGCCATAGCCATGGCCGCCATGCTCCGGTCGAGCACGAGCTCCACCTCGAGGTAGCCTCCTTGCTGCGAATTCGGTGCTTTGGTGTCACGGGAAGGAACCCCCGGCATGCCCTCTTCTTCCTCGGCGTCAAGGAGAGTGCCAAGGCCCAACTCGTCGTCGTCCAGGGCCTCAGCTCCTTCTCTGTCCCGGACCAGCTGTAGCCCCGGACTTCTTCGACCCCTCGCGATGTCTCCACAGATATCGTCCCGTGTACTTCGTAGTGGTCATGCCAAGATCGTGTCCTCCATGCTCCGGCCATATATGTAGTGTATGCACTTCTGTTCTTGCTCATTTGCGCATCCCTCCGATCGTGCATGCACACGGCCTCACTCTCACGCACGCACACAACAGCGTCACGCAGCTGCGCACTGCCTCCCGATCCCCTGCTGAACGCCTGAGCAAGCCGTGTCTCTGTTTGATTTCAGTTTTGTTCAGTATTGCACCAGCCTGTGTACATGTTCAGGGAAGTCCCATTTGCATCACAGATTCAGCATTAGCACAGTGGCTAGCACCCTGCCTCTCACCCATGAGGTCCTGGGATCAAATCCCATCGTGCCCAATTCTTTTGTGTGTGTGTTTTTGTTTAGTTAACCAGAGCGGTCGAGCTGGCTTTATTTAAGTATCTGGACTGGTTATGTACTATAACTCAAGTGCTAGCCTATTGGTTGCACACTCCACGCACAAATCCATGGGATCCAGGGTTCAAACCACCATGGAGCCCATTTTTTAGTTTGTTTTCCCCTTCGCTAACAGCGGGCCCTGGTCCCACATGTTACCCTCCTAGGGGCCCTATTGAGTATGCCAAGTGGCCCCCTTTTTTTTAATTTTGTTTTATTGTCTTTTATTTCTCTGTTTTGAGTTATTTCCAGTTTAGGAAAGTGTCCAGTTTTGGACAGTGCTAAATCAGTCGGTTGCCATTTTTGGATATGCCTTTTGTGGCATGTACTAGGATATAAGTGACTAGGGTGAATTCCAAATGTGCTTTGTGTGAGTTTTCCCTACAGTAGCATATGCTTGCGATATATGATTTTGGGGTAGAAAAATCCAGTGAATCCAATGATGGTATTAGTTTTATCATTTGAACAAGTTTGTGAAAAAGTTATTTTGTGATAATATGTCCTTTTGTCTTTTTCACATGAATTAATTCTTACATCATATGATAAACTTGTCAACATGAATAATGTGCATTGAGGTGTGTGCTAGACCCTGGTATTTTTGCATGCCATGATAGATCATGATATGGATGGAATTCTTGATGTCAACATGCCACCAAATTCTGTTTTTCACATGGCATAATATTTCTGTGTTAGGATCTGTTATTTTGTTGCCATGTTGTCTAGAGGATTCCCATGAATAGGTAGCTCCTTTGGGGTTGGCCCAATGGAACACATTGTTGAGCATGTCATCCTCTGTTAGTGTGTACCAAGTGCTTGTAGGTAGGCATATTGCATCTTATTTAAAACTTGCTGTCAACTTGACATTCTATTAATAAGTGCCCTGTTTGCCACTTGATGAATTTCACTAAGTCTGGGAAATTGTTATTCCCAATATGCAATGTTGTGAGGATGATAGCCATTGATATATGCATATTTTGGTGTTGCCATAATGTAGTTAATTGAAGCACATGTTGTCCTCTATCACCCTGTTAATTTTCATGCCATAAAAGTCCCTGTAGCATATGTAAATGTTGCTGTCAGGATACCATTATGTTTACTCAGAATCTGTTAAATTGGAATTAACACTAAGTCCCTAAAAACTGTTTCAACATGCCATCTTGTGAGCTCATTTGCCATAGAACCATGCGTCCTTGCATGTTCCTGTAGATAGACGAATTGTTGAGCATGCTGTATACTTCATGTTCAAGCCTTGGTTGTGATTTGAAACCTATTGTAGCTCTGGTCATGTGTGTTACAAGATCACAAGTTGCTGTTTGTGGACAGATTGTGTGTTTGAATGTTTTGTGACTTATGGGAGCTATACTCCATTGTTTTGCATGATCTTTAGGTCTATTCTTGCTAGATTTTCATTTCCAATCCAGTGGCATCCTTGGAATACCAAGGAATAGCCCATGGCCTCCCTCATCCTTGCATTTGTCTCCTTTAATGTTCGTACCTTACCGTGAGTGCACCGAGAGCTCCGTTACTCCGTTTGCGAAGTTCTTCATATGCATTTGCATCGTTTTTACGTGAAGCATTAATTTTTTCCATGTTCATGCATGTTCGATGTCACTGCCCTAGCTAGCCATTGCTTGTCATTGCATTAACCATCATGGCATCATGTTTAAATTTCATCAACATGAAAAGGGGATTAACAGAAACCCTAGCACCTCACCTAACCAAACAATTCAAACAGTTGTGAATTTTCAATGAATCGAAAATGCCCTTCAAAAATGTTCACTATTACTGATAAATGTTGGCAACAACATATCAGGGGACATTTTATTTTTCACAACAAATATAGCATTTAAAATAATCCTTTAATGCTACTGAAATCAATTAATAAAGCACTATAAATATCTTAGTGGCTCCAAATATTCTGAAACTATTTGTGGGACTTTGAAATATTTAGTTCATGACCCATAAATTATCTCAGGGTTTTTGCCTTAGTATTTTTCCCAAGCAATAAATAAAACAAATGACAGAAAACTGAAAACTGAAATAAAATATGAAAAGCAGAGAGAGAGATGGCTTACCTAGCTGACCCATTAGGCAGCCCAGCCCACCAGGGGCATACCTGTCTTCCTCCTCTAGACAGTAGGCAGAGGGGAAGCATGGCACGGCGTGCACCCGGGGCCTCCACGCCGGCAGGTGCCTGCCTACCTCCCCAGGACAGCGAGGCAACAAGGATGAGCCCCGAGATGCCGTCTGGATCCCCTCCTCCTCGCCATTCTTGCCCCTGCCTTCTCCCTCGTCCTCCCATCGCCATGGCCGTGAGCCACCCGAGCTAGCCACCGTCGCCGCGTGACCATCGTGTCCCTCTCGCCCTCTCCCCTTGTCCAAGAGCTCCGTCGAGATCTCCTCCTCCTCCTGGATGAGCCAAGCAAGCCGAGATGCTCCAGAACGTCGTCGTCGACCTCTTCTTCAACCTCAGATGACCGAGATCGTCGGCGCCCGTTCGTCACCTCCGACGCCTTCCTCGAGCCACAGAGCCCTCCAAACGAACCTTCGTGAGCCTCTGGTCCTTCTCCCCTCGCCCCCTTGTCGAATTTGTCCTCTAGCCCCCATTTCAACCATCACCGAAACCCGCAGCCGCAAGGGCTCGTCGCCGGGTCACTCCGGTGACCTTTTGGGGCACACCACCGAGTCCAATGGACTAGTGAGGCAGCGTAGGTGTTGTAGGTGCCCCTAGTTGGTCGCGTAGCACCCCCTAGCGTTGTCTCCGTCGAGGTACGAGCTCCGACCGCCGCCTGTGTTGTCGCTGCCATTAGCTCCAGCCACCCCCGCCTTCGTTGGTTGCTCCATTAGACGTGCGCCTCTCCCAGGAGCTCATAGAGCCAAACGGCGCATCAAATGGTCGTTTGTAGGCGAAACCCGAGCATCTCCGGCATACCACCGCCGTGGGTTGTGGTTGCCGGCGGCTAAACGCCGGTGATGACGTGGCCTGGCTTAATTATCCACTAACCACCACCCCATGCCACTGACACCGGGCCCCACCAGCTAATTAACAGTGAGTTAATTTATAGATTAGGTTAAGTTAAATCTATTTAACCCTGAGTCAATGACAGGCGGGTCCCACGATCAGATTTACCCTGTACTCGGCTCTGCTGACTGCTGATGTCATGATGACTTAGTGCTGACGCAATAAATTGATTTCTGGATGTTAAATAAATCCAAAATGATTTATTATATTTCAGCAAATGTTATAACTTTGAAAAATCATAGAAATTCAACCGTAACTCGGATGAAAATAATTTATATATGAAAAATGATCAGAAAAATCCAATGAATCTGTTTATGCCATTTTCATGCAAGTTTGAACAAGTTTACATCACCAACTAGGACAAATGATGATTAGGGAAAATTTGATAAATTGTTTGGAGTTGGAATTTGATGTCCATTTGAATTCCACTTCAATTAATATGACTAAATATTGTACTAGGTGGATTCCGTACCTTAATTTGTCATTCCATACATCATGATTGTGCATCGCATGAATTGAATGTTGTTCCTTCTTGTTTGCCGGTGTGTGTTCCTTCTCGGTAAATGATGGTTTCGACATTGAGATCGTTGTCACCGATGAAGACCCATTGTTATCTTCAGAAGTGCCAGGCAAGCAAACCCCCTTGAGCATACTGATATGAACCCACTCTCTCGCTCCTGCTCTCTTTTACTACATTAGGGCAATAAAAATTCAACTGTTACATGTTCTTGGTAGTTGAATCCATTCCTTTGCATGACCTATCTTTGTCACAGTAAATAGTTGAAACCACTTAGCATGAGTAGCAACTGTTTGAGCCTTGATGTGCCTACTCATCCATGCTTGCTTACTTACTGTGCCTGCTATGCTTAGAGTCATGTCGTGTCAGGTCTGATCCATCTGGGCGATGAATCAGAATGGCAGTGTTCATGTCCTACCGTGTGAGAGCTAAATGTGTGAACACGATTTGGTAAAGGTAGCGATGAGAGGCTATGTAGGAGTACATGGCGGGTTGTCTCATTGGGACCATCCTTAAGAACTGAGTTCTGTGTTTGTGATCCAAGACAGTTACTACCACACGTTGGGCCCTGAAATATGACCCCGCTCGACTTATCAATCGCCTTGATCTCTGTCCAGGAGTTGCAACTAGTTTCTGGTGTTTGTAGGAAAAGTGTTGGTGGCCGTGCTTAGCGCTGCCCGACGGGGTGGGCTTTGAGGAGGTAGATACACAGTGGCACGGTGTACCAAGTGGCATCCGAACGGTGGGCTTGGGATCCCTACGCACATCGTTTGAGGCCGTAGCGGAAACTTCGGCCGGACTTCTGTGCTGGTTCAGTCTCAAATAGGCGATAGCCTGGACTAGGGTCTCGTGTGATTGACGGTCGTGGCCGACTCCCTCGCTGGGCTTCCGCTTGAAGGTTGCCGAGGTGCCTTTTTACATGCACCTGGCGATAAGTGGCGGGAGCATGTGTGAAGAAGTACACCCTTGCAGGGTTATGAATCTGTTCGAATAGCCGCGTCCTCGGATATGGACTACTTGGAGAACTTATGTGGTTCATAGAAAATTTGACATGGATACTTTAAAATGCGCAAGATAAGCATGAGTGCTATGGATGGCCTTCTCGTAGGGAGACGGGAGTGGATCGATAGTGGTATATTGATATGGTGAATATGTGGACTCGTGTGCGCTATCCCACCTCAAAGAAAGTACTTGTAGTCGTAGTACAGGTTAGCCAAGAGTCAAAGCTGGCTTGCTGCAATAAACTCCACAACCCCCTTTGTTGACAATGTTGCATATGTAGCTAATTCTAACGTAAGTCTTGTTGAGTACCTTTGTACTCACGGTTGCTTCATTTATGTTTTTGCAGAGGAGACGTCCGTATCATTAGTGATCCTTACAACGTGAAGTTCGATGTTGACCGGATTAGCTTGGGAATCCCAGACAGAGGTCTAGTTCCTTTGGTAGGGTCGTTGTAGCTTTCAGGCTCCTGTAGCCATTTTTAGTAGATGTCTGTACCCAGACATGTTTTGCTTCCTCTTGATGCTTGTATGACTTGAGTGTTGGGTCATGTGACCCCGGTTTGTAATATCACATTATGTTGGCTCTTATGAGTCATTAATGAAACTTGAGTCATAGAGTTATGTTGTGATGTCATGTTGTATCTACGCATATCGTGCATATTGCGTGTATGTTTGAAATGCATTGGTATGTGTGGGATTCAACACCTAGTTGTGTGCCTTTAGTAGCCCTCTTTACGGGAAAATGCCTCGTTGTGCTTCCACCGAGCCATGGTAGCTTGCTATTGCTCCGGACACATTGATTGACCGGCGTGTATCCTTCTTTGCTGCTCTGTCTGTCCCTACGGGGAAATGTCTCGCAGTGTAATGGTGTCCATTTAGCCTGCTATGACTCGTCTACACGCAGTTGATGACAGAAATGTCTCACGGTGTAATGGAGTCCATGTAGCTTGCTATGACTCGTCTACACACGCTGATGACCGACACCTGCATTGTTGGGTCATGTACGCTTGTTCCTGTACGGATGTGCCACTTGCGTTCTATGACTAGTCATGTCAACCCGGGTTCTTTGGCGTATGATTGCTAGCGACATAATCATATACGTGAGCCAAAAGACGCAAATGGTCCCGGCCAAGGTAAGGTGGCAGTCGTGGGGATTAACGTGTGTGAGGCCGCAATGTGATGTGATATGTTACAAGCTGGACTCATATGACTTAGGATCGGGGTCCTGACAGCGTTGGTATCAGAGCTTGACTGCCTGTTGGATTACCAAGCCAAACTGGTCGATGTTGAGTATAGAACTGCTTTAGTTATATAAGGGAATTGATTGTGGAAGGGAACGTAAGATTCTTTTTACTCCTTTCCTTGTGTCATTCTAATTCTGAGTCACCCTCTTCTCTATTCTACGGGGTCTAAGAATTAGGCTTCTCATCTATCTATCAGGATGACGAGTTACTATGCTGCAGACTTATAGGAAAGTTGATGTCTTCCTGGATCGATGTCTCTATAAGAATTCAATGATATGTTGTCAGTTGTCTTGCAGGATGCCTCATATTTCACGCCCGTACAGCTGTTATGTTGTCCGAGTTATTCCAAGGTTAATCAAAATCTGATGCAATTGCAAATTCCTTCCCCTGTTCCCGATGTTTTTGGGCCAGACAGAGCACACTAATTGTTGTGTTGGGGTACTTTATTACCTCGACGTGTTTGTTGAAGGGATAGGAAACCAGGTTACTCCAGTGAGCCACCCAACAGTCTAGTTGTGTTTTGAGTTCCTAGTGTGATAATTCTGGCCATCGTTATCGAAAGCATGTTGTGATGCTACTTAGTCAATAGGTATTCTGTTTCTGGGTTCTTGAACCCAAGGATCATTCTGCTCGCTCCCGTTGATAGCATTTGCTCGTTCCTCCGGGATATTAGTAACCTTGTTATAGTCTTAAAGGTTCGTGGGTTATCATTCTTCCAATACCATGAACCAATTGCGGCAGAAGTTCCTCATGAACGAAAGATCACAACCTGAGTGCTCATGATGAGTTCTCCATTCCATAATCATGACCCTGCCAAATCCTACCTTTCTGCATGGGTTATCTGGAAGAAACATGTTGAATTCGTTCGACGTGCCAACCTATGCATCCACAACTCAGGAAAAATCATGTGCTCTTGAGTTGCCCCCTCAGTTTTATTCTGACCTTCATCTATCAATGGATAGTTAAGAGTAGTTGTGCATCCGTGTTCATCGGTGCATACTAATCTTGTGGTCTATCAAGCCATTCTATTCTAGAATGACTAGGAGAAACAAACTCCAGTACCTCATCCATTTCTTGGATTGGGTCAAAGTAGTTGTATTCCACAGATCAAAATGCCAATCCAGCTTTTGCTCTGTTCTACCTTGAAGTGTTACGCTCTTCACGTCAAGATTGTCATGGGAATTGCACAACCTCTTATGGACTCTTGATGCAATGATACTTCTCGCCATCATTGTTCCTCCTTTGTCTCCGTGCTGGCTGTAGCCGGAACGCTGACAAGTGAACCGTGACGTGTGAAATCAATACTCCTAGCAAACCCATTGCTTGGAAGTTAATGGACAATAATTTCATTCTTGGTGTGTTGGTTATTGAATCACCATTCTAAGATTGATCGTGCTACCTAGTCCATCTTTCATGGTGCACTCTTCAATCAATGAGTTCGGATTGTGTCAATCCTTCACTCTTTCGATCCTTTCCCTGAAAAGCAAGATTGTTCTCAAGCTCAATAACGTATCGGTGGTCCGTGATTTTCCGAATATGTTCTCGGAAGTATTACCAGGTTGTCCCCTGACCGTTATGTTGAGTTCGTGATCAAGTTGGTTTAAATATAAACCACCCCTCCTCCAAGACTCTGTGTTGGATAACATGGAACTAGTTGGTTAAGCTAAACAACAACTTGGAGAATTGGAAGATAACAGCTTTACCTAACTTAGTTCGTTCCGAAGGGATATCCTTGTGCGCGTATGTGTGTGTTCGAGAAAGATGATGTCTTCATCGATCGATCCTTGTGATCAGCTGATGCATCCATTGTCTTGTCAAACCTTTGATTTGAATATGGGCTATCGTCGAATCAAACTCAGAACCAAGGTTCTCGCAATGTTGTCTTACTCGTGGCTAATCCCTCGAGCTTACATCATTATACCTTTTGGTCTGACCAATGCTATGCTCTTGCTCACATAGTTGTGGAATTCCATCTTCATGGATATTTTGATGAATTGTTGTTGAGCCCATCGGCAACATTTTCATTGTTCACAACTCATGTTGGACATTAAGTTAGTATTGGAAACTTTGTAGGCAATATCCTCGTGTCTCATACATGAAGTATATGTTAGGTATAAGAAGTGACTTTCTCCAAATTCATGTGCAATTGATGCAAGTTGCCATCGTGAATTCGAGAAAAGTTATCTTGCCTCCTTTGGAATCATCCCAAGTCAGTCATGCACGTGCAAAGTATGCTATGGTTCGATAGGCTGGCCCCCTCCAATCTATATGTGTCTCCTAGCACACCAAGCCACTGATTGACTTGTTCAAGGAAAAGAAGTTATGTGCTATTCTTGAAGGTACCAGACGGACTTGCACCCAGCTTCGTTATCCACAATGATGGTTCCTAACCAGAACTCGGAAGTGTTTTGTTGTACGACCTCTATGTGATCATGCTTGTCTTGGACAGTGTGTTCACACGTGAGTCTTGCAATCCAGCTCATCTTTTGGAGTTGGCCTCCGTAGTTCATTTCCCGAGAATCTCGCAACATCCTCTCGTCGATTTGTGTTGCAAACTTTCTCCCTCGGACATGCTGAGTCTGGAGTATCCTATCACCAACCAAATTTGAATCTCAGATAGATATGAGGGTTGGGATGTTTCACAAGTATTATAATATTGGTCTACCTATAACCCGGTAAAGCAATGTTATTGCTAACGCACCTAGCCGGAAGACCTACTATTATAGTATCTTGTATCAGCAACATTAGCCACCTCCCCATGAGGACCTTGTATGACTTGCTCTAGAAGTTATTCCTCATGGACCCTTGGAACCCCAAAGTCCCACCTTTACTTGATGTTCTAGATACCAAGCATTATCTATAATTGGGGTATACTAGTACAACAAGGGGAACATTGGAAGCGGAGTGCTAAATGTCTCTTGGTCGATCATCCAGATTTCACTCCCTTGGCATAGCTAAGGTGAAATCTGAGAAAGTGATGTCTTCCTTTGCATCTGCATCCTCCATGGCTGTTCATCGTGGTAGTATGATGTGTTGCCAGGATCCTTGGCATGGATGTTGGTAAAACCCTGATGAATATGGAACAGCTCAAGTTCTTGAGAGCACGCTCAGACACTGGGTTATACCTCGGTATCAATTGGAAAGTGCCTTCCGTTTACCGTGCTGTCCTATAACTCTAGTTTCTTTTCCAAACTAAGTATGCCATTCGCTCGAATTCCTTCAAACGATCGCTTGTGAATTGCCTTAGGCTGGTATAAAGAGTTTCAATGATCTCTGTATCAAAAGTAATTCTTTTGCCACTTAAGGGATAATCCTACGAGTCACCTTCCCTAAGGTTCCCGTTATGGTATGAAGGGCAACTAACTCCTCGCTACTTTGAAACCCATGCTCCATCCTAGCTAAGCGTGGAATTGCTGCCTACCAATTGAAATCTCCGTCGTCTGCCTCATTCCATCGCTCTCGATTTGTTTGATGTCTCAGCTCAAGAGACGTTCTTACGTTTCATTCCATGAGTTGATCATGAGTTGCTCGACCTCGAGGAGATCGATTCTAGTAGAGATTTTCATTCTTTTGTTGTCGTGTTGGATAAAGATCCCAAAGAAAAAGATGTCAAGATCACCATGATGCAAAGAATCAACATCTTCGAAAAGAGCAATTGGATCGCGAAGATTGTGATAGTTGTGTCCCCTCTATCCTCTTACCCTATGCTTGAATCTCGGGACGAGATTCTTATTCAGTGGGGGTGAGTTGTCACAGCCCTAGCTAGCCATTGCTTGTCATTGCATTAACCATCATGGCATCATGTTTAAATTTCATCAACATGAAATGGGGATTAACAGAAACCCTAGCACCTCACCTAACCAAACAATTCAAATAGTTGTGAATTTACAATGAATCCAAAATGCCCTTCAAAAATGTTCACTATTTCTGATAAATGTTGGCAACAACATATCATGGGACATTTTATTTTTCACAACAAATATAGCATTTAAAATAATCCTTTAATGCTACTGAAATCAATTAATAAAGCACTATAAATATCTTAGTAGCTCCAAATATTCTGAAACTATTTGTGGGACTTTGAAATATTTAGTTCATGACCCATAAATTATCTCAGGGTTTTTGCCTTAGTATTTTGCCCAAGCAATAAATAAAACAAATGACAGAAAACTGAAAACTGCAATAAAATAGGAAAAGCAGAGAGAGAGATGGCTTACCTAGCCGACCCATTAGGCAGCCCAGCCCACCAGGGGCATACCTGTCTTCCTCCTCTAGCCAGTAGGCAGAGGGGAAGCAGGGCACGGCGTGCACCCGGGGCCTCCACGCCGGTAGGTGCCTGCCTGCCTCCCCAGGACAGCGAGGCAACGGGGATGAGCCCCCAGATGCCGTCTGGATCCCCTCCTCCTCGCCATTCTTGCCCCTGCCTTCTCCCTCGTCCTCCCATCGCCATGGCCATGAGCCACCCGAGCTCGCCGCCGTCGCCGCGTGACCACCGTGTCCCTCTCACCCTCTCCCCTTGTCCAAGAGATCCACCGAGACCTCCTCCTCCTCCTGGATGAGCCAAGCAAGCCGAGATGCTCCAGAACATCGTCGTCGACCTCTTCTTCAACCTCGGATGACCGAGATCGCCGGCGCCCGTTCGTCACCTCCGATGCCTTCCCCGAGCCGCAGAGCCCTCCAAACGAACCCTCGTGAGCCTCTGGTCCTTCTCCCCTCGCCCCCTTGTCGAATTCATCCTCTAGCCCCCATTTCAACCATCACCGAAACCCGCCGCCGCAAGGGCTCGTCGCCGGGTCACTCCGGTTACCTTTTGGGGCACACCACCGAGTCCAATGGACTCGTGAGCCAGCGTAGGTGTTGTAGGTGCCCCTAGCTGGTCGCGTAGCACCCGCTAACGTTGTCTCCGTCGATGTCCGAGCACTGGCCGCCGCCTCCGTTGTCGCCGCCGTTAGCTCCAGCCACCCCCGCCTCTGTTGGTTGTTCCATCAGACGTGCGCCTCTCCCAGGAGCTCTTAGAGCCAAACGGCGCATCAAATGGCCGCCTGTAGGTGAAACCTGAGCATCTCCGGCGTGCCATCGCCGCGGGTTGTGGTCGCCGCGGCTAAACGCCGATGATGATGTGGCCTGGCTTAATTAGCCACTAACCACCACCCGATGCCACTGCCTCCGGGCCCCAATAGCTAATTAATTGCGAGTTAATTTATAGATTTGGTTAAGTTAAATCTGTTTAACCCTGAGTCAATGACAGGCGGGTCCCATGGTCAAATTTCACCTGGACCCGACTCTGTTGACTGCTGACGTCATGATGACTCAGTGCTGACGCAATAAAATGATTTCTGGATTTTAAATAAATCCAAAATGATTTTTTAAATTTCCGAAAATGTTATAACTTTGAAAAATCATAGAAATTCAACCGTAACTCGGATGAAAATAATTTATATATGAAAAATGATCAGAAAAATCCAACGAATCTGTTTATGCCATGTTCATGCATGTTTGAACAAGTTTACATCTCCAACTAGGACAAATGATGATTAGGGCAAATTTGATAAATAGTTTGGAGTTGGAATTTGATGTCCATTTGAATTCCACTTCAATTAATATGACTAAATATTGTACTAGGTGAATTCGGTACCTTAATTTGTCATATCATACATCTTGATTGTGCATCGCATGAATTGCATGTTGTTCCTTCTTGTTTGCCGGTGTGTGTTCCTTCTCGGTAGACGATGGTTCCGACGTTGAGATCGTTGTCACCGACGAAGACCCATTGTTATCTTCAGAAGTGCCAGGCAAGAAAACCCTCTTGAGCATACTGATATGAACCCACTCTCTCGCTCCTGCTCTCTTTTACTACATTAGGGCAATAACGATTCAACTGTTACATGTTCTCGGTAGTTGAACCCATTCCTTTGCATGACCTATCTTTGTCACAATAAATAGTTGAAACCACTTAGCATGAGTAGCAACTGTTTGAGCCTCTATGTGCCTACTCATCCATGCTTGCTTACTTACTGTGCCTACTATGCTTAGAGTCATGTCGTGTCGGGTCTGATCCATCTGGGCGATGAATCAGAATGGCAGTGTTCATGTCCTATTGTGTGAGAGCCAAATGTGTGAACACGATTTGGTAAAGGTAGCGATGAGAGGCCATGTAGGAGTACATGGCGGGTTGTCTCATTGGGACCGTCCTTAAGAACTGAGTTCTGTGTTTGTGATCCAAGACAGTTACTACCACACGTTGGGCCCTGAAATATGACGCCGCTCGACTTATCAATCGCCTTGATCTCTGTCCAGGAGTTGCAACTAGTTTCTGGTGTTTGTAGGAAAAGTGTTGGTGGCCGTGTTTAGCGCTGCCCGACGGGGTGGGCATTGATGCGGTAGATACACAGTGGCACGGTGTACCAAGTGGCACCCGAACGGTGGGCTTGGGAACCCTGCGTACATCGATTGAGTCCGTAGCGGAAACTTCGGCCAGACTTCCGTGCGGGTTCAGTCTCAAATAGGCGATAGCCCGGACTAGGGTCTCGTGTGATTGACGGTCGTGGCCGACTCCCTCGCTGGGCTTCCGCTTGAAGGTTGCCGAGGTGCCTTTTTACGTGCACATGGCGATAAGTGGTGGGAGCATGTGTGAAGAAATACACCCCTGCAGGGTTATGAATCTGTTTGAATAGCCGCGTCCTAGGATATGGACTACTTGGAGAACTTATGTAGTTCATAGAAAATTTGACATGTATACTTTAAAATGCGCAAGATAAGCATGAGTGCTATGGATGGCCTTCTCGTAGGGAGACAGGAGTGGATCCATAGTGGTGTATTGATATGGTGAATATGTGGACTCGTGTGCACCATCCCACCTCAAAGAAAGTACTAGTAGTCGTAGTACAAGTTAGCCAAGAGTCAAAGCTGGCTTGCTGCAATAAACTCCACAACCCCCTTTGTTGACAATGTTGCATATGTAGCTAGTTCTGACGTAAGTCTTGCTGAGTACCGTTGTACTCATGGTTGCTTCATTTATGTTTTTGCAGAGGAGACATCAGTCTCATTAGTTATCCTTACAACGTGAAGTTTGATGTTGACCCGATTAGCTTGCAAATCCCAGACAGAGGTATGGTTCCTTTGGTAGGGTCATTGTAACTTTCAGGCTCCTCTAGCCACTTTTAGTAGATGTCTGTACCCAGACATGTTTTGCTTCCGCTTGATGCTTGTATGACTTGAGTGTTGGGTCATGTGACCCCGGTTTGTAATATCACATTATGTTGGCTCTTATGAGTCATTAATGAAACTTGAGTCATAGAGTTATGTTGTGATGCCATGTTGTATCTACGCATATCGGGCATATTGTGTGTATGTTTGAAATGCATTGGTATGTGTGGAATTCGACACCTAGTTGTGTGCCTTTAGTAGCCCTCTTTACGGGAAAATGCCTCTTTGTGCTTCCACCAAGCCTTGGTAGCTTGCTACTGCTCCGGACACATTGATTGACCGGCGTGTATCCTTCTTTGCTGATGTGTCTGTCCCTACGGGGAAATGTCTCGTAGTGTAATGGAGTCCATGTAGCCTGCTATGACTCGTCTACACGCAGTTGATGACAGAAATGTCTCACGGTGTAACGGAGTCCATGTAGCTTGCTATGACTCGTCTACACACGCTGATGACCGACACCTGCATTGTTGGTTTATGTACGCCTATTCCTGTACGGATGTGCCACTTGGGTTCTATGACTAGTCATGTCGACCTAGGTTCTTTGGCGTATGATTGCTAGCGACATAATCATATACGTGAGCCAAAAGACGCAAACGGTCCTAGCCAAGGTAAGGTGGCAGCCGTGGGGATTACCGTACGTGAGGCCACAAAGTGATGTGATATGTTACAAGATGGACTCATATGACTTAGGATCGGGGTCCTAACATTAAAATAACTAATCTTGAGGTTCTGTCCAGAATACTATAGAACTTAATAATTGCATGAGAAACATGACTAGCATAGGGTTGCCATGTTAAATACGTCAAATTGGTCATGCATCATCTTTGGTTGCGCATTGCACTTTGTTTGCATGTTTATTTGGTGTTGTTTCTCTTTGGGTAGACTCGAGTGTCGAGCCTAAGTACGAGGATCCCGAAGAGTACCACTACGAGGACCCAGCTGTTTGTCCTTCTGAAGACCCAACATGCAAGATGAACGTACCCGGATCCCGACACTATTTTTGCTATGCTAGAAGTCTCGCTTCTACCGTTATGTTTCGTTACCTACCACTTAAATTATCAGCCTCCCAAATTGCCTTGAAAGCCTATAACCCCTCCACTTCCTAGCAAAACATTGATTGGCTACGTTACCGCTGCTCAGCCCTTATCTTATAGCGTTGCTAGTTGCAGGTGCAAGCTGTTTCCATGTGGCAACATGGATTTCTGAGATATCACAATATTATTGCCATTTAATTTAATGCACATCTATATCTGGTGACGGTGGAAGGCTTGGCCTTTTGCCCGGTGTTTTGTTCCACTTTTGCCGCACTAGTTCCAAGTACCGGTGTTATGTTCCGTATTTTGCGCTCCTAACATACTCAAGATTGTTATGGGGACCCCCTTGACCATTCGTTTTAGACTAAAACTTGTCTGGCAAGACCCAACATTGGTACTACATTTGCTAAACAACTTAATTAAAATGCATAGGGCATAGCTACCTCATGGATAATTAATCAACCCCCGGGCCAGTGCTCCGCATGAGTGTTGGTCCAACCCAGAGCAGCTTATTAACGCTACCCGGGGCAACTCGGTGATTGGCGTGGTAACCATAGCTCATCCGTCGTGTCCTGAGAACGAGATACGAGGCTACTATCGGGTTCGTCGACACGTCGGGCGGTCTTGCTGGACTTGTTTTACGTTTCTCGAATGTCTTGCGCGAGGAATTCCGAGGATACTTTGGGATATCCAGAGGTTGAGGTTTTCCAACGGAATTTCCTAGGAGATCACGGGATTCGTGGTCGAGGTTATTCCCGCGGCGTGTGGTTAGTTTGTGATGGATGAGTTGGAGCACCCCTGCAGGGATAAATCTTTTCAAGAAGCCATGCCCGCGGTTATGTGGCAACTTGGAAATTTGGTTTAACACCCGGTTATAGCAAACTTGAAGTAAACTCAAATAAAATACACCAACTATGTGCGTAACCGTGACTGTCTCTGCTCGTGATCATAAACCGAGAGAGAACACGGTGGGGTTATGTTTGACATAAGTAGGTGTTCAGGATCACTTAGTGATCATTCTAGTTCATGACCGTCAAGCGTAGGCCACCATATTTAATTCTTGTTCTCGTAAGTTAGCAACCAAATACATGCTTAGTGCTTGCTGCAGCCTCACCACTTAACCATTCCTCACCTATTGGCTTACATAGTCTCGGTACCCGGGTTATGAGATTACTGAGTCCCCGTGGATCACAAATTACAACAATACAGGTACAGGTGTTGACGAGTTCGTGTCAGATGATGTGTCTTAGCTCCAGTGGGAGTTCAATGAAGAACGTAGACGTATGTACGTGACATATCCGGATGAGTAGGGGAGCTTCGTGGTTGTGTTCCTGGGATAGCAAGACAGTTTCATTGCTTTCTTTTATCGTGTGATTTTGTCCGTAGCCGGACCCTGTCTTCTGGATGAATGTATGAATAATTGTGTGGACTTGTAAGATATCTTGTGGCGAGTGTAAGCCAACTCATATACTCATCTCTTCCTACATGTATGCAATGATTTCTGTACTTGCGAAACGACTAGATACGCTTCTATCCTCGTCGAGGCCCCTCGTGCCTTAATAGGGATAGGACCGCATCTTGGGCGTTACAGGGCGCTCGAAGACACTCCTCCCCAAGCTGCAGGTAACCTTGAGAGGCCCCCTCTGCGAGGTTGGTTCCCGTGGAGCCCTTTGCCTGGAGGGCCGTGCGGCGCTGGTTGCGCGGTCACGTGATCGCCACGTAGATGACATCAGGCGCTAGCAGGGGTGGCAAGGACCATGTCAGCGGGTGCGGACATAGGACCTTTCCTATTTCATTATAAAAGGGTAGCAAGCCGTTGCCCTCCTCCAAGGCGAGCCCCAAGGATTGCCGATTTAGTGCAAGGAGACCATGGTGACGCTACCCACCAGGGCAAGCATCATCAACGAGCCCACGAGCGCGTCATGGACGGCGCCATTGCAGAATGAAGACTACCTTTTGTCAGGATGGACTGGGCGCTTGTCCCCTTTCGAATTGCCACCTTGTGGCTGTCCTTTTCCCGTAGACGGGGATCGACCCATTGACAATTCAATCATTGAGCTCTTGCTCTCGCTGGAAGCCTTCTTCCACCTCGAGCCCTGTAACTCTTGTGAAACCTTGGGACCAAATCCACAAAGGAGGAGTAGGGTTTTAGACCACATGGTAGCCGAAACCTAAGTAAATCTGCGTGTCTTCCTCGTGCTCTGCTCGTGTAGCCTCGTCGTGGTCATGGTCAGGTTGTAGGTTACGAAGAGCTCCCTAGTGTTCGAAACAGGGTTCTTGGAGGGTTTCCCTTAGGCCCAAAAGCAATCTCCGACAGATACTACGGGCTATCTCGCGGTTGAGATTTTCCAGCGCAGCTTGTGGCTAGTTTCTGATGGATGAGTTGGAGCACCCCTGCAGGGTTAAATCTTTCCGAAAGTCGTGTCGTGGTTATGTGGCAAGTTGGAAATATATATTACCCTGTTATAGAAAACTAGGAGTAAATACAATTAAAATACACCAACTGTGTGCGTAATCGTGATCATCTCTTTTCGAGGGAGTTCGGGAAGAGAACATGGCGGGGTTATGTGTGATCGTAAGTAGGTGTTCAGGATCACTTCTTGATCATAACTAGTTCACGACCGTCATGCGTAGAACACTCATCTTATTGTATTACTCGTAAGTTAGACAAATAAACTACTTAGTGCTGCTACAACCTCACCACTTAACCATACCATACCTTGGGTAATAAGATTGTTGAGTCCTCGGGCTCAAAGATTCCTACAACACAACAGGTGCAGGTACACATGATCTTGCAGCTGATGATGCGACTGCACTCCAGTGGGAGTACGATGTGGAATGTGGGCGCATGTACGTGACATACCTCAACGAGTAGAGAGGGATGCCCTGGTCGGCAGCCTGGGATATGCATGATGGATGTCATCTTTTCTTTTGATTTCGTCCGTAGTCGGACCTGTTCTTCTTGATGATGCTTGTATGGATGATTGTATTTGATTTAATGATGTAGCATGTGGTGAGTGTAAGCCAACTCCATATACTCATCTCCTATTTACATGTATTGTGATGATATCCAGTCTTGCGAAGTGACTCGAAATGCGCTTCAATCCTGATCATGGCCCTCGTGCCTTCCCGAGGACTATATCGCATTTTGGGCATGAAAGGTTGGTGTCAGAGCAGTACCGACCATAAGAGCCCCTTTACTTGATCGGAACTTGGCCGAGTCATGTCTAGTGAAAAAAAACTATATTTTGATTCTAGTTATATATCATAGACTAGGACTTCTTCTTACTCATCTTCCCTTCATCGCTCCGGCGAGGATTCGTGACGTAGGAATTTTAATTCTATCGCTCTACTCACTCAATTTGTTTTAGGATCACACGGGTATTTTGGAAACTCTACGATGTCGGTGTAACGGAATTATGTTCTTGGTGCCTCCTGTCATTTTGGGGTAGAAGTGTCCCGGGGAGTTGAGCTCTAAGGTTTTCCTTGTCACACATGCTATCATTCAATTTCATTAGTATCTCAGGACGAAGATGTTCAAAATCTGTCGGCCCAGTGGGAACCAGGGTACTATCCTAATTCTGGCTCGAGGGCCTTGATACAGATAGAAGCGCATCTCGTCGTTTCGCAAGAATGGAAATCGTCACAATACATGTGAAGAAGAGGTGAGTATATGGAGTTGGCTTACACTCGCCACATGCTGTATCATCAAGATATCAATATATTAATACACCACAATCATCATACAGAAGAGAAAGATCCAACTACGGATGAAATCTAACGAAAAAGGAGACGACGTCCACCCTTGCTAATCCCAGGCTGCCGACTGATATGTCTCCAACGTATCTATAATTTCAATTGTTCCATGCTATTATATTATCATTCTAGGATACTTTTTGAGTAATAATTTATGAATTTATATTATTTTTGAGCACTAACCTATTGACCCAGTGCCCAGTGTGTCGTCGTTTTCTCACGACAGATGCCATGGGGTGGCTTATCGAGAGTGGTTGGGGCCGAAGGACGCCGGCGGACTCCGGGAGCGGGGTTAGGCACAAGCGGTGAAGGACACACGATGTACCCAGGTTCGGAGCCCTCCGTGGGAGGTAACACCCCTAGTCCTGCTTGTGTAGTTGATGGGTGGTTGGTGTTACAATGGTGCTCCTTGAGCTGTTGTCTAGAGGAAGAAGAAGGAGCAGCCGGCTCTTCTTGTCTTACTACGTGGGAGTGAGAGTGTGAGATGGGGAGAATGCCCCTCCGATGCATGGGGGGCCTCGGGGGGTTTTATAGGCCAACCCCCGGCTTATAATATACACGAGGTACTAAATGGGGGCCCCGGCCGGCAGCCTCCCTAACAGGCCAGCGGCCCCACCGGCCAGGTCGTCTTATCGCTCGTGGGCCCTACCGGTTAAGCGGTTCCATCGCTGACTGGGGCCCACCACCGGCTCTTCTATTGGCCCGCGCCTACCTGCCGCGGCACCGGCCACCCCGCGCGGCATCGGCTTGTGCCTGCCAGCCGAAGTCAGCGGTACGGCCGGCTGCGTTGTAGCCACGCCGGGGCAGGTAATGGAGTAGACGGTGGCGTGGCCGCACTGTTGCCCCGCCGGGTCTCGATCGGTCAGGGCAAGTGGTACGACCGCCCGGACTGTAGCCACGTGTGCCTGCGCGTCAGCCGTCGCTGTAGCCACGCCGGAGTCCATCGTGGAGGTCGTGTCCTGTCGGCGTACTTGGTCGCAGCGGGAGGGGACAAGTGCCTATTTGTCCAGAGGTCAGCGGAAGGACCGGCCACGGGGCGGCCGGTTGCGGGCCGGCCGGGGCCCAGGCGGCCGGCTCCTATCCAGCCGGCCGTGGGCCAGTCGGACAGGGAGCCAGCCGGCCGCTCGCCAGCCGGCCGCGGACCAGCAGATCTCGGGTAGGGGGTCCCAAGCTGTGAGACTAGAATCGATGGTAACAGGAGACGAGGGAGACGATGTTTTACCCAGGTTCGGGCCCTCCTATGGAGGTAATACCCTACGTCCTGCTTGATTATATTGATGGTATAAGGGTTACAGAGTTGATCTACCTCGAGATCGAATAGCTAAACCCTAGATGCGTTCTCTTGTTCTACAACCTAAAACCCTCCGGCTTATATAGACGCCGAGGGTACCTAGGGTTTACACATAGTCGGTTACACGTCGAAGGGATAAACATGCGTATTCACTACTCCAAACGTCGAGGATATGCCACGATTCCCGAAGCTTCCTTCCTGGAGACAGGGTCTTCGATCAACCCAATGCTCGGCAAACGGCCCATATAGTCCGGCCCATAAGAAATAGGTCGGCCTCCCGAGGACCCCTTAAACCAGGACTCCCTCAGTAGCCCCCGAACTAGCCTCCAACGCCAAGGGTCCTAGCTCCAGCTACTTCATATGATCAGAGTCTTCGACTTGCGAGGCGAGTTCCTTTCTCCAAATAGTGATCGGCCGAGTTTAGTTCGGCCGCCGACGACGTGTAGTTTTCCCTATCATGGATCATCTGAACACCATGAATAACTTGGCCCTGAAGGCCAAATGTCAAGGAGTAAATAGTGCTCCCTGACAACCTTTTAGATGAAAGGTCACGGCCCACCACGACCGCTGAACCAGTCGTAAAAACTCGATTCGCGGTTCGAGGCCATTTTCATCAGCACGATCCATCAATGCACAGATCGTGCTCCGTTTCACACGGGATATGTTTAATCATGCGCGTATAACGGCATGCACGTCTTGGGAAGCAGAGGGATTCACGGCGCAGTGAAAGGAGGCTAACCGGCGACAAGCCCAATAAAAGGGAAAGAAAACCCCAAGGCTTAACCGCGCTTCCCATTCGCATCCCCGCTTCCCCAATATCCTGAGCCTCCAGAGGTCAGATCTAGGTTTTCCACCCTTCCTCCTCCGAGCTCAGCCATGGCCTGCTCAGGCTCGAACGGCAAGTAGGAGGCTTCCACGGTCACAGACCAGGATATCCGGGACCTCAAGGACGCCGGCTACCTCCCCGCCAACATCTTCCACCGTGCCCCGGAGGAGGGACAGGTGATCCCCACCCCCAAACCAGGCGAGAGGGTGGTTTTCATTCCTCACTTCATCTGAGGACTGAGCTTCCCGCTCCACCCCTTCGTTAGGGGCCTCATGTTCTTCTACGGACTCGACTTCCACGACCTCCCGCCGAACTCCTTCATGCACATATCGGCCTTTATCATCGTCTGCGAGGCCTTCTTGCAGGTCGAACCACACTTCGGACTATGGCTCAAGATATTCAATATCAAGCCAAAGTGTGTCACAGGCGAGCACGCAGACTGCGGCGGGGCGGGCATCAGCAAGCTTCCCCGCGCAGGATGGCCATCCGGCACCTTCATCGACACCATCAAGACTTGGCAAAAAGAGTGGTTTTACATCACCGAGCCAAGGGAGGAGGGCGGAACTGTTCCTGCCGAATTCAGATCCGGTCCCCCGACCGGATTGACATCATGGGTCCGAAAGGGCCTTGACTGGGGGTCGGATACAGAGGTGGACGACCTGCAGAGGCGCATCGCCTCCATGATCAAGGAGAAAATTGAGCTGGCCAACGTGGTCCAGATTATGCTCCGGCGGCGCATCCTCCCCTGCCAACGCCAGGACTCTCCTATGTGGACTTATCGGCTTTACGATGAGCCTACGATTCGTCGGCTCTTCCGCACCACTTGGGAGAAGCTGTGGAAGGCGTTGTTCAAGGCGCAGGAGAACTGGCTAGCCGAGAAGGAGGACCGGGGCCTGCGCACTGATAAACCCCCTTCCCAGGAATAACATAGTTTCACTTGATCGGCTTCGTTTTCCTGAAGAAAATCTGAGCACTTTCCAATCACTTCCACAGGAATGGTTAAGCAAGGCCACGGGCATCAAATGCCCGGCTCCACAGCCCGAAGACCCTAGGTCCTAGCTGCTGTCGGAGATGCTTGTCGTGGCGCCTTACAAGGCGCCAGAGAAGAAGGAGAAGAATAAGAGACCAGGCCGAAACAGCCTGCGCATTAGGGACCAGCCGGAGGCTGTGTCCGAGGAAACCCATGCCTCCTCGAATCAAGAGGAGGAGCATCAGGGCAAGGGGGAAGGCGATTCCCCCCTCGCAAGAAAGAGGGTGGCATCATCGGACGCCACAGAGGATGTGCCTCCTCCCGCCCCGAAGAAAGCGCGTCGGACACAGTCAATTCTGTCCGACGACAGTTCGGACTCGGATACCGAGTCCGAGGACTTCGAGAAGGTTCCACGAAGGAACCTCAGGGTCAAGCCCCCAGCTCGAAGGTATAGATCCGAAGACTTCCTGAGCTATTAGTGCTAAGTTTTGAATGTTATTGACATGTGAGCGCCTATTGACTTGCAGCCCACCATGTGTTCTCCCCACCGATCAAGTCTCGGACGGGGAGACCCCACCCGCCGAGCTAGCGGAGAGCGGGACCGCGTCACACCCCTCTCCTCCGGGCGCCGCGAAGGATGCCGCGGAGGTGTCATCCCAACAGGCTCCTTTGGAGCTGGACACCAGCGGTGGGGGCGACGACGTCATGGTCGAGGCTAACGCCTCGGCCGCCGAAGACCGGGGGGAAAGGCCCCTCCCGGATACTGAGGAGACCGGACGAGGGGGGGGTCCAGACTCTTCCGAGGTCGTCTCCGGAGCGCACCATGCCTCCGGAGGCACCGGTTCAATCCCCGGTTGGAGATCGGGTAAACCGATCTCCACCGGCGCCACCGACCAATGGGTGGCTGGCTAGGGGGAGGCTCTGTCAAGCGCCTCCATCTCCGAGGAGCACCGCACCCTTATGGGTGCGGTTTTACAAAGCATTCAGTCCGTTGATAGCGGACTGAAGGAGGCCTTCAAGGGTCTCCTGACGGGCTTCCAGGTAAGCCACGTAATGTTTTGTTAATTTACTATTTTGTGCTATCGTTATATATATAGCAGCCCCCGAGCCCTTGGTGAGTTAACCGGAGAATGCATGAGACAATATTTGTTCGGAATGTTCCAATAGCCCTTAAGAGGACCGAACATGTGATCATGTTTATGATAGTTCGGAGGTTTGAATCCATGTAACCTGATGGTGGTTTGTTATGTGTAGACTTCGTCATCGGCGGCGGCTGTTAATGCCGCCGAGCTAGACGAGCTAAATCGGAAGCTCAAGAGCTCCGAAGATGAGCTCGACGCTCTGAATAAGGGATTCGACGAGGCGCAAGGTAAGCCGGATTATAATATCCGAATTCTTCATCACCGTACTGTCGACGCGGTATTTTTATATGTTTGATGCTTACGCAGCCTCGGCGAAGGAAATTGAGAAGCTCAAGGTCGAGCTTCAGAAGGCGAAACAGGAGGCCGCAAGCGAGAAGGCGGCAGCCGAATGAGCGGGTGTTGCGCTTTCCGATTTAAAAGCCACTGGTGCCAAACATGAGGCTCGGGTGGAGGAAATCCAGCAGGAGCTCAAAGACGCCGGTCAAAAGTGCGAGGACCTCGAGCAGAAAGGCAAGGAGCAGGCAGCCGAACTATCCACTTTGAAATCCGATCTCCAGAAGGAGCGGGTGGAGAGGCGGTTCTTTGAAGAGCAAGTCAGCCAGGTCAGGGCTATCATGGATGGTAAGCCGTATTTACTGCAGTGTGTCTTCGGGGATAGCAAGTTCGCATTGCTTACCCAAGTGTGGCGTTCCTCAGGCGCCTGCTCGGACCTCCAGAAGAGCACAGCGGACGCGAACCAGTTCTATGCTTCACGGGGAGAGGGAGATGAAGCTCGGCTGTTTTGGGCGCAATTTGAAGCCTCCGAGCGCTCTCCTCTCCTCGTTGAGCAGCTGATGGAGCTACACCGGATGGCGGAGCCGGCCATGATGGACCTCTGCATCCGGCTATGGCCCGATGAGCTGTTGCCGAGTAGCTACTTCGGCCTGGTGCATAAGCTGAGCAATGCCTCGCCTCGGATCGACGCACTAAGGCGGTCCTCCTGTATCGAGGGAGCTCGGATGGCCTTCGCAAGGGCCATGGTGCACTGGCCGGGTCTTGATCCGACGAAGATAGCCACTGCTCCGCCGCCCCCTAGAAAGGAGCATAGGTGCCCTGAGCGATACATCTCCGTAGTTATGGAGGGTGCTCGGGCAATAGAGGCTCAATGTTCGAGAGAAAACATTTATGAGTAAATGCGTTGTAATATGTCCAAAGACCTTTTGACGCGTTTATATTTAAGATGCATAGTTTATCATGTCTTTCGTGTTTTGCATCCTTTATAACTCCTGTGTGGCCGTTGAAACTGAAAGTTGCGAGTCGTCGGCTTCAGCCCCCATGTAGATACTACGCGGGGTGTCTCTGCCAACGCACTGTGACCCTTAGCCGAGCTATCGGTACCCGAAGGCGGTAGTGTGGGGCGGACAAGGAAATCGGACCATAATGCTTTATTGCTTTCACTTAGCCGTAGGGGCGCGAGAAAGGAGTGCGGGGGGCTGATGACTAGCCCCCAGGGGTTTGTGATGTTCGGATGAACCGCGGCCAAAGCCGATATCACATGGTTTGTACGAATAGGAAACCCATCGCATGACACGGAATAACCTCACTAGGTTTATTTAAGCTCGGATTCGCAGACCGGTTCTCGCATACTATGACAGTCAGTCTTCGGCTTTCTCCGCTGAGGTGCTTGACCAGGCTAGCCGGAAGCACAATCGCAGTGGTTCTCCCTTTGCCCTTTTAGCCGAACGAGCGGAACATAAAGGGGCAAGCACAGGAGCCGGGCAACCCAATTATTGACCCAAGACATAGTTCGGAACCAATGCATATAAAGCGGAATTCCAAGACGCCGAACGCAAAATTAGTTGTGCTTAGGGCGATTTTTTAAGTTCGAGCCCCCGGTCTATTAGCCGGTTGCATCGTAAAGTATACCAAACTTGTTCGCAAGAAGAGGGGGAAAATAGAGAGTGTGCCAAAAAAGACAGCGAAGCGATCATGGATGATATATCTGTATTTTACTCAACAACTCTTATTATTCAAATTGCCGATGCAACTATTTATAGGTATTTAAAAATGAAATATAAACCTTACAGGAGGGGTTGTACCAGGGGTCTTCGATGCGTGACCTGACGTCCTCGATGTGCCCTGTCGTTTGTCCGCTCCTGCGTCTCCTAAGGAGTTGTATACCGCTATGGGTTTTGCTCTTCGGCGAGCGGATTTTTGGAGAAAAATCTTGAGAAGTCGCCGAAGTGTGAATGAGCTTTACGCCTTAGCAGGTACTTTATGGTACCTATAGTGTGTCCGAGGATGTTTTGATGGTGATAGTTCGGTCAAACCAAACACTTACCCTTTGATAGTTTTTCCCCACCGCTGCCCATGGAATTTTGAGTGCGAAGTTGTGCCTCCTCGGCACGTACTTTGCTGGTTCTAGGGCTGTGCGATGGGGGGCGAGTCCCTATTTAAGGGGAGAAGAAGGTTCTGGTATTTCAGGTAGAAACCGAGCTTGCTTCCCAGCCTTACGTGCTTTTACGGCAGATGTCGGCGTTTGCCGATCATCAGTGTAATGGAATTCGGCCGCCAGGGCCAATGCATGTTCCTCAGTTCGGAGGAAGCGCTCTGTGTTGCCATTGACAGTAATGACCCCCTTGGGGCCGGGCATTTTGAGCTTGAGGTATGCATAGTGTGGGACGGCATTAAAGCGAGCGAACGCTGTACGGCCGAGCAGGGCGTGACAGCCGCTGCGGAAAGGTACGATGTCGAAGATCAAGTCCTCGCTTCGAAAGTTATCGGGCGAGCCGAACACTACTTCCAGGCTTACAGAGCCCGTGCACCGGGCTTCGACGCCTGGGATCACTCCTTTAAAGGTAGTGTTGGTAGGTTTGATCCTTGACGGATCTATGCCCATCTTTTTCACCGTGTCTGAGTAAATCAGATTGAGGCTACTTCCTCCGTCCATTAGGACTTTAGTGAGGTGATACCCGTATATGATGGGGTCTAGGACGAGGGCGGCCGAACCCCCATGACGGATACTGGCCGGGTGGTCACGTCGATCGAAGGTGATCGGGTATGCCGACCATGGGTTATACTTCGGGGCTACAGGCTCTACGGCGTAGACCTCTCGAAGGGCACACTTCCTCTCATTTTTGGGTATATGAGTGGCGTATATCATATTTACTGTTTTTACCTCTGGAGGGAATTTCTTTTGTCCGCCACCGATCGGACCGCGGGGCTCATCCTCGTCCTCGCTGCGTGGGCTCTTGCCTTGGTCCTAGGATGCGAGCTTACCGGCCTGTTTGAATACCCAACAGTTACGGTTGGTGTGGTTGGCGGGCTTCTCTTGAGTGCCATGGATCTGGCAAGGCCTCTCCATGATCTTGTCCAGTGGGGTGGGTCCGTCGCGATTGCCTTTAGGAGGCTTCTTCCGCTGCCAAGACCGGGAGTTGCGGAAGCCAGTGTTAACGGCCGTGTCATCGGCGTCACTATTGTTGTGCCGGCGCTTATTCTTGGTGCGCTTTGGTTTCCCGTTTCCATCCCGAACTTCGGAGGTTCCGGGGTCTTCGGGGTTGTGGCTACATCTTGCTAGCCAGTTATCCTCGCCTGCGCAAAAGCGAGTCGTGAGTGATGTAAGGGCGGACATTGTCCTTGGTTTATCCTGGCCGAGCTGACGAGCCAGCCATTCATCCCGAATATTGTGCCTGAAAGAGGCTAATGCTTCGGCGTTCGGGCAATCAACAATCTGGTTTTTCTTGGTCAAGAACCAATTCCAGAATAGCCGCGTGGATTCTCCTGGCTTCTGGATGACATTGCTTAGGTCGGAAGAGTCCGGCAGCCGAACATAAGTGCCCTGGAAGTTAGATCAGAATGCATCTTCTAGATCCTCCTAGCACCCAATGGAGTTTTCGGGGAGGCTATTTAACCAGTGCCGAGCTGGCCCCTTAAGCTTCAGGGGTAGGTACTTGATGGCGTGGAGGTCATGTCCTCGCGCCATGTGGATGTGGAGGAAATCCTCGATCCATACGGTTGGGTCTGTTGTCCCATCGTATTGTTCTATGTTTACGGGTTTAAACCCTTCCGGTAACTGATGCTGCATCACCTCGTCCGTGAAGCACAGTGGGTGGGCAGCGCCCCTGACCCGAGCTATGTCGCGCCGGTGATCGGCGTCTGTCCTAGCCCGGTTTAGTTCCCGGCCTTTATTGTTGCGGTCGAACCAAGGCCGGTACCCTTCCCGTCTATCGGGTGAGTATCCTCTGGATCCGTAGATGGATCGCGTACGACCTGCTCTATAGTCCAGGTCGTGTCGCAGGTCGAACCTGTCATCGGGCTCTAGTGGCTCTTTTCCCCGTCTACGGGGTATCGTCAGCCTATAGCCGGTGTCGTCAACCATCCTGTCTCGTCCTCGAGGAGGGCGGTCTGGCTTGTCGTATGGGGTATGTTTGGGAGACGGTGTATCAGTCAGCTCGTCATCGAATTGTGGCAGCAGCCTTCTGCGTGGGTAGCTCTTCGGTTGGTCCGATAGACCGGTACCGTATCCTTCCTCAGCTGAGAGGACTCTCGTCCATCGATCGTTGAGGTTGTCTTGTTCGGCTTTAAGCTACCGTTCTTTTACTTTCAGGCTACGGGCCGTGGCTATAAGCTGTTGCCTGAACAGTTCCTAATCTTCAAGATTATCGGGGATGGCGAAGTCATCGGCTTCCAGGATGTCCTCCTCCTCGACAGGGGGAGGTAATTGTCGTCCTCGGAATCATTTAGATCGTCGGGGTTGCGTCGGTCTTCCGGCCTTTCCTGACCCTCTAACGGGTGTTCGGGGATTTCGGGATCGCCGAGGTCTTCCGGGGTGTCTCCGTCCCCGGTGCCGTCGATAGCTTTTCTTCCCTTTTTTCCTTTTGACCGTTTATGCGGCTTTCGGCGTCTTGACGGCGCTTCCCCCGATTTGTCGCCATCGTTTTTCGGAGTGTCCACCATGTAGACGTCGTATGTGGAGGTGGCGGTCCACCGCCCGGTGTTAACGGGGGTGAGGGCGCGATCCTCCTCATCCATGTATTCTGCCTCCTCAGAGGCGTAGTCCAACATGTCGGTTAAATCCTCGACAGTGGCTACCAAGTGGGTGGTGGGTGGGACGAAAAATTCGTCCTGACCCGCCTTCAGCCCGATCTGAGCACAGATCGGGGTTGGGTCATCGGTAATCTTCATCGACGAGATCCGATCTAGGGCCTCGTTGAGTATTGAGAGGTCGATCGGGTCAGCCAGCTCAGAGCTTCCGGAGTTAACCTCCGATGCGTCCACTCGGGGGGAGTGTTCGGCAAGAACATGTGTCCGGACGTTTGGCACTATGACCGGGTCCGGACGGAGAGTCGGGTCCCCGCCGGGGTAGATCCCGTGGGCGGGACCGAAGGATGGATCTGAGGTTAAAGCCTCAGAGTCTTTGGGCGTGGCAGGCGAGACCGCGAGTCCGGTTAGTGACAGGTCGCCCCGAGAGTCTACGGAGAACTCTAGGTTTCTGAATCTGACCTCTTCATCAGGGGCGAAACTTCCAACACGGCCTAGCTGGCCGGTCGGGTCGGCGTGCAGCACAATGCTGCCGAAAGCGAAGATCTGTCTGGGGACGAAAGAGTCCGTATTGCGGACCTCTTCGTTGATGACGAGGCGAGCCATTGATTCCTTTGGCGATCACAGCGGAACTCTCAATGAAAGCACCAATGTCGGTGTCAAAATCGGCGGATCTCGGGTTGGGGGTCCCGAGCTGTGAGACTAGAATCGATGGTAACATGAGACGAGGGAGACGATGTTTTACCCAGGTTCGGGTCCTCCTATGGAGGTAATACCCTACGTCCTGCTGGATTATATTGATGGTATAAGGGTTACAGAGTTGATCTACCTCGAGATCGAATAGCTAAACCCTAGATGAGTTCTCTTGTTCTACAACCTCAAACCCTCCGGCTTATATAGACGCCGAGGGTACCTAGGGTTTACACATGGTCGGTTACACGTCGAAGGGATAAACATGTCTATTCACTACTCCAAACATGGAGGATACGCCACGATTCCCGAAGCTTCCTCCCTGGAGACAGGGTCTTCGATCAATCCAACGCTCGGCAAACGGCCCATATACTCCGGCCCATAAGAAATAGGTCGGCCTCCCGAGGACCCCTTAAACAGGGACTCCCTCAGGGGCCAGCCGGTCATGGACCAGCCGGCCGTACAGTTTTTTCTGAAAAGGGGCTTGAACTCCCTTGTCTTGGCATACCCAGGGGTAATATCCCCGTCAGTAGTCCCCGAAGGCGACGGGGGCCCTCGTCCTCCTGACGAGGGGGAGCCGGCGGCTTCACCCGGCGGCATCGGCATGGTACGTGGAGTCGATCGGCGGGCCACGCAGGCGGCCATGCCCGTTGCCTCGGGTTCCTCCGCGCCACCTCGGAACCTGCGCTGAGCGGCGACGTGCCACGTGGGGTGTAGCGACGTGGCGGGCCCCGCGCCCGTGGGCGTGACGGGACATTGCCATGAGGCTAGCTTGGTAGGCCGTGGGCCCAGCCCAGTAGGCCTCAGGCCGCAGGCCAAGATCCTCTGCGCCCGAATCCCAGCGGCCACGGCCCGAGGCGCCCCACGCCCCGCGGGTTTCCCGGAAGAAGTGCGCGCAGTTAATCCCATGCCCCCTGGGCTTCGCCCCTTATTTATAAGGGGGAGGGGGAGAGACAGAGGCAGTTCACGCGCCTCTCTCCCATAGTCTTCCTCCTTTCGCCTCTGTCGCCCCGAGCTCACACCGCCGCAACGCCCGTTCGCGCCTCCGTTCCGGCCCTCCATAGAGATGGCCGACGGCCCCTCCGGCAGCTGGGGCGGCTCCACCGTCACCGAGGAGGACATCGCATACCTCCGCCACGCCCGTATGCTGCCGTCGGAGGACCGCGTCGTTGCGCGCCCTCCGGGCGGCGAGGTGGTGCCGGAGCCCGAGGAGGGAGAGTGCGTTGTGTTCGGCTCACACTTCTCGCGCGGCTTCGGGCTTCCGGTGAGCCAATTCTTCAGGTTACTTCTTGATTCCCTCGATCTGCAACCGCACCATTTGGGGCAGAATTCGATCCTGCAGCTGTCGAGCTACGTGACCCTCTGCGAGGGCTACCTCGGCCTTCTTCCCTTCATGGCGCTGTGGAGGAAGCTCTTCTATCTCAAGAGCTTGAAGAACGACAACGATCCGTACGCCTGCGGGGGCGCGGTGGTGTGCGTTCGCGGCACACTCTTCCCCCGCCTCTCCCTCATAGAATCCGTCAAAAGATGGAACCGGACATTCTTCAACGTGAAGAACGTCGACCCAACTCGAGACTACATCCGGCTGCCGCCCTTCGTCAACGTCCCGTCTTCCGGGGCGAATTGGACGGCCGAGGTGGCGGCCGAGGAGCTCGTCGAGATGCTGGGCCAACTTCACACTATGAGGAGTGGGGAGGGGCTGGTCGCGGCCGATCTGGTGTCCACCTTTATCGACCGCCGGGTGCTGCCCCTGCAGCTGAGGCCGCACCGGATATGTGATATGGGGGACCGGCGAGACCCTTGCCGGCTGTCCACCTTCGAGCTGACAGCGGCCCAGGTGGCGGTGCGGGTGAACGCCGTCACCAACTTCAAGTTGGCACCGCGCACCTGGCAGTTCGGCAAGCTGCCGTACAGCCGGCTCGACCCGGTGTCCCTGGTACGTTTCGACCCGGCGCCTCTCTTTTTTCTGTGTTTCTCCAGCTGACCTCTGTGCTCACGTGCCATGCTGACCGCAGCGTTTTGTGCGACAGAACACGACGGACGGCCCGCACCCTCAGGTGTTCGAGGCGGATCGCGCCGACTCCGACCCGGAGGACTTCGAGCTGGGAGGAGGCGTCGAGGAGGAGGTCGAATCCTCGGGGGAGATCGAGGCGGACGGGACGATGGGTGACCCGGGAGCCAGCGGGTCTAGAGCTGCTGGTGAGTTCACCTCCGAACCCACGATCAGAGATTGGACTGACGATGATGATGATGATGATGTCCGGATCTTGGACGCGCCTCCCCCCACAGCTCGGCAGGAGCCATGCGGACGGAGCGAGGAGCAGCCAGCCCGTGGCCGGACGGCCGAGGCTTCCCGTCGGGAGAAGAGGCCGGCTTCAGGGCAGCCGTCGACGCAGCCGCCGGCTCGTAAGAAGGTGCGAGCGGCCCGGGAGTGCCTGCGGCAGCGCGGGCAGGAGAATGAGGAGCACGCCAGCTGGGACTTTCCTGAGTTTGCGCTGGCTATTGAGAACCGGTTGCTCTTCCTTTAGCACTGCGTGGACCGGGTCCACATGACCGGCATGGAGGTGATTTCGGCCCTCTGACCGGGTCGTGGGGCCCCGGAGGGCCGCGTGGCGCTGTGGCTGGAGCACGCGGTGGCCCGGCTCGGGGTTTGGAAGGCATCGACGGCCCGCTCCGGGGCGCAGATGGCCCTTCGGTTCGTCACCTCGTGGTACCCTGGCGTCGACTTGGGCCGGCTAGCCACGATGCGCGAGGTCCCCGAGGCGGAGGGAGTCGCCCGCGAAGGCGCCCTCACCCGTCGAGCCAACGAGCTGGCCTCGTACGTCGACCCAGACGAGCTCCTGTCGGCGCTTGGCGAGGATGGCGAACCGGTTGCCGAGGACTCCTTCGGCATTCCCCATGGGCCCGGGGACGAGGAGGTCGCCGACGAGAGCACCGCCTCCAGCACCAACAGTGAAACCGAGGCAATGGAGGCCATGGAGGAGGAGCCGGCGGCCGCTCCTGGGCAATCTGCCGGGCCGGCTGGCGGGCCAGCTGGTGACGCGCCGAAGACTTAGGCGGCCTTTCTTTTACCGTATCTTTTTCTTTCCTGCGAGACTTTGTTTAAGACGCATTTCCACCCACTGGGGGTGTATTGTAAAGAACCTTCGTCCTGTGGCCTTTTGTTTATAAATTTGCTTGAAGTCTAAAATGTTTGCGTGCCGGCTCATCCTTTGCTTTTTACCTTTTGACTCATATCTCACGCAAGGGTTCCTTCTGGCTTCCGCCCCGCCTGTCAGCCAGCCAGGAGCCGGACAGGGACAGGGACGGGGCATCATCCTTGGCGAAACCATGCGGGCCTTAGAGCCGTCCGGCTAGAGTTGGGGCGAGCCGGCAGAGGCCGGTTTCTAGAGATAACATGGTCCGGTTGGATTCATCCGGCTGCTACTCTTCAGGCGGCGTTCGTGTGATAAGTTCCTTCCTATCCCATGGTTCCGCCAGCTGGACAGCCGGGGGCCAGTCTGTGGCTGGGCAGGGGGGGGGGGGAAGATTGCTTGTTCACACTACTTGACCGCCTTGGAGAAGAGTCGGCGAGCCCCCGGGCCCAGGGAGCCGGGCCCGGGTGCCTTGCTTAAGAGATGACAAGCCTTTGATGGAATTGAAAAAAGGGGTGTGCCCCAAGTGCCGGCTTGGGGCCCCCGCTACATTCATTAAGTTCCAACAGAAAGGAAGATACATACACACACTGGTTCTTTCTAGCAGTAGAACGGTCGAAGGAGTGCTGCATTCCATGGGCGCTCCGTCTCCTCGCCGGAGGCGTCTCTTTTGCGCTTTTCTTACTTCTGGGCGTCTATATGATAGTAGGCGTTGTTGTGCAGCGCCTTGCTGATGTTGAATGGGCCTTCCCATGGGGAGGACAGTTTGTGTTGGCCGGCTATCCGCTGGATCCGTCTGAGCACCAGGTCTCCTTCGTGGAAGGAGAGGGGCCGGATCTGCTTGCTGCGGTAGTGCCGGAGCTTCTGCTGGTAGATGGCCGTCCGGCTCAGGGCCAGCTCGCGTGCTTCTTCGAGAAGATCGACACCGTCTTCTCTCGCCTGCTTCGCGTCCTTTTCCATATACAGGGTGACCCGAGGCGAGTCAAACTCGATGTCCGTGGGGATGATCGCCTAGGACCCGTATACGAGGAAGAAGGGGGTGTAGCCGGTCGACCGGTTGGGCGTGGTCCTGAGGCTCCAGAGGACGGCCGGCAGCTCATCGATCCAGCAGCCGGCTAACCGTACGAGGGGCGCTACGAGCCGAGGCTTGAGGCCGGCCAGGATCAAGCCGTTTGCCCTCTCTGCCTGGCCGTTTGACTGTGGGTGGGCCACCGACGCAAGGTCGAGCCGGATGCCCTCCTGGGAGCAAAAATGCGCCATTGCGCCTTTGGCGAAATTCGTGCTGTTGTCAGTGATGATGCTGTGGGGAACGCCGTAGCGGACCGTGATATCCTTGATAAACCGAACGGCTGTGGGGCCGTCCAGCTTCTTGATGGGCCTTGCTTCGATCCACTTGGTGAACTTGTCGATAGCCACCAGTAGATGCGTCATGCCGCCCCGCGCGGTCTTGAAGGGGCCTACCATGTCCAGCCCCCAGACGGCAAAGGGCCACGAGACCGGGATGGTCTGGAGGGCTGTTGCCGACAGGTGGCTCTGGGTGCTGAAGCGCTGGCACCCCTCGCATTTGTCGACCAGCCGCTTGGCCTCTTCCAAGGCCGTTGGCCAGTAGAAGCCGTGGCGGAACGCCTTGGCCACCCGGGTTCTGGAGGCGGCGTGATGCCCGCACTCGCCCTGGTGGATGTCGCCGAGGATTTCTTGACCTTTCTCCGGCTCGACGCAGTGTTGGAACACGCCGGTGGTGCTGCGATGGATCAGCTCGCGGTTGATGATGATGTAGGCCAGGGCCCGGCGCTGGATTTGCCTTGCTGTGGCTTCGTCAGGGGGGAGCTCGCTGCGTAAGAGGAAAGCCAGAATGGGCCGTGCCCACAAGGGGGTCGAGACGGGAGCCGGTTCGAGCGCGAGTGGAGCGCCGGGGGTAGCCGGAGCCCCCGGGTCTGTCACCGGAGCCCTCGAGTTCGGCCCGTCAGTCCCCGGGGCCGGCTCGCTAGCCCCCGGGACCGGGATAATGGGGGACGCATCGATCGCCATCATGACGGCCGTGGAGCCGGAGCCGACCGCCACGGGGGTGCCGGACGTCGGGGCTGATGGGATTGGTACGACAACCGGAGTAGGCGACGTCGGTGGAGCAGCCGTAACTGGCGAAGAGCCGGCGGCGTTAGCCGGCACGAAGATAGACTCTGATTCAGGGGAGGGCTTGATTGAAGGCTTGAGGAGCCGCTCGAGGGAGACACCGGCTGTGATGGCCTGCCGGCTGGAGCCGATCTTTGCCAACGTATCGGCCGCCTCGTTGTCCGCCCGGGGGACGTGGTGGAACTCGCAGCCCTCGAAGGAGCCAGTGAGCTGCTGGACGAGGAAGCGATAGCTGGCCATGTTGGCGTCCCTGGCGTCACATTCGCCAGAGACCTGTTGCACCACGAGGTCGGAGTCGCCAAAGCAGAGGATGCGTCGGATCCCGATTTCCTTGGCGAGCCGGAGGCCGTGGACGACCGCCTCGTACTCGGCCACGTTGTTGGAGGCGGTGAAGAGGATTTGGAGTGCGTACTTGAGCTGGTCCCCCTTCAGGGACGACAGGACGATGCCGGCTCCCAGGCCGGTTCGCATCTTCGAGCCGTCGAAGTGCATGCGCCAATGCGTGGAGTCCGGGGGAGGCGGCACGAACTGGGTTTCGGCCCAGTCGACGAGGAAATCAGCCATTGTCTGCGACTTGATGGCGGTGCACGGCTCGTATAGAATCTCGTAGTCGGCGAGGGCGATGGCCCATTTGGGGATCCGGCCGGTGGCGTCCCGGCCGCTCATGATCTCGCCGAGCGGTGCCGTGCTCACCACGGTGATGGTGTGCTCCTGGAAGTACTGCTTGACCTTCTTGGCGGCGAAGTATATGCCGTAGCACATCTTCTGGTAGTGGGGGTAGTTCTGGTTGGAGGCGGAGAGGACCTCGCTGAGGTAGTAGATGGGGAACTGGACCGACAGCGCCTTGCCTTCCTCTGGCCGTTCCACCACTAGAACGACGCTGATCACGCGGGTGGTCGACGCGACGTATGCAAGCATCGGCTCCTTCTCAGCTGGAGCCGCCAGGACGGGAGCGCTAGAGAGCGCGCGCTTGAGGTCGCGGAATGCCTCGTGTGCCTGGTCATTCCTCTCGAACATGGGCGTCTTCCTCATGAGTTGGTAGAGGGGTAGTGCCTTCTCGCCCAGCCAGCTCACGAACCGGCTGAGTGAGGCAAGGCAACCGGCAAACTTCTGGACGTCGCGGAGCTTGGCCGGCTTGTGCATGCGCTCGATGGCTCTGATCTTCTCCGGGTTAGCTTCGATGCCGCGGGCGGACACGAAGAAACCCAGGAGCTGGACGGCCGGCACGCCGAAAACACACTTCTCCGGATTGAGCTTGATCTTGTATTCCCGCAGGTTGGCGAAGGTCTCTCGGAGATCGTCGAGGAGGCTGAAATGCTTCTTGGTTTTGATGTCGATGTCGTCCACGTAGACGTGGACGTTCCTGCCGATCTGGGGCAGGAGGCATTTCTGCATGCAACGCTGAAAGGTGGCGCATGCGTTCTTCAGGCCGAAGGACATGGTGATGTAACAGTAGGCCCCGAAAGGGGTGATGAAGGAGGTCTTCAGCCGGTCGGCTGGGTCTAGCCTGATCTGGTGGTAGCCGGAATAGGCGTCTAGGAAGGACAGCAGATCGCAGCCGGCCGTGGAGTCAATCACTTGATCGATCCGGGGCAGGGCGAACGGGTCCTTGGGACAGGCCTTGTTCAGGGTAGTGTAATCGATACACATGCGCCAAGTCTTGTTTTTCTTCAGCACCAGGACTGGGTTGGCCAGCCAGTCCGGGTGGAACACTTCCATGATGAAGTCGGCTGCGAGTAGCCGGGCGATCTCTTCTCCTATAGTATGCCGCTTCTCCTCGGAGAAACGGCATAGGGGTTGTTTGACCGGCTTGGCAACTGGCCGTACATGAAGTTTGTGCTCGGCGTACTTCCTCGAAACACCCGACATGTCTTTTCGAGACCATGCAAAGATGTCCCGATTCTCACGGAGGAAGTCGACGAGCTCGCCTTCCTATTTGCTGTCGAGGCGGGCGCCGATGGTGACGCACTGCTTGGGGTTGGCCGGGTCGAGTGGCACCTACTTGGTGTCCTTGGACGGCTGGAATGATGCTTCGCCGGCCGACTGGGACGGAGGAGCTAGCACGGCCGGCTGGTCAGAGGCGTGAGCCACGAGCCGGTCGAGCTGCCTCCTCTCCTTCGCTATCTCCAGGGCTTCGGCCTGCCGGCTGCTGTCGCGCGCGCACTCGATCGACTTCTTGTAGTCGCCATCGATGGTGATGATGCCCATGGGGCCCGACATCTTGAGCTTGAGGTAGGCGTAATGGGGCACCGCCATGAACTTGACAAGGGCCGGCCTGCCCAGCAGCGCGTGGTAGGGACTGTTGAGGTCCACCACCTCGAACCATATCGGCTCACGGCGGAAGTGGCTCTTGTTGCCGAAGAGGACGTCGAGCTGAATCTTGTCGATGGGGGTGCAGGAATTTTCCGGCAAGATGCCGTGGAAAACCGTCCGGCTCGTCTACAGGTCCCTCTCCCTGAGCCCCAGTTTGATCAGTGTGTCACGGTAAAGGATGTTGATGCTGCTGCCTCCGTCGACCAGCACCCGCGAGAAGCGGCAGGTGAGCCTCTTGGAGGAGATGGTGGGATCGAGGACGAGGGCGTAGATGCCGGGGTTTGGCATCACAGCCGGGTGGTCCGCCTTGCTCCAGGTGACCGGCCTCTCGGACTAGTGCATATACTGGGGGACCAAGGGGACGGTGTCGTTCACCTCGTGTCGGCGTTGGCGCAAGTTGTGCTTGTCGGTTCCCTCGCTGGTAAAGACAACCTAAGCCCCGTCCAGGTCGGGGAACTGGTCATGAAGGCGGCCGTTGTTGGCAGCCGGAGCTGGTGGCTGGGCCGGGACCTGAGCCGGCGCGCGGGGAGCCAGAGGTGGAGGAATCGGAAGGCCCTCGCCTTGGGCCAGCCGCTGGGAGAAGCTGCACTGCCGCATCGTGTGCGTGGCCGGCTTCGCCCCGGAGTGCATTTTGCATGGGGCGTCGAGCATCTGCTCGAAGGTGAGCTTGGGCTGCCAGGCGGCCTTGTCGGTCCGCTGACGCTGGTTGGGAGCCTGGGCAGCAGACTGCTCTTCCTCGATGGTGGCGACCTGCCGGCTCCCGTAGCGGGGATCCGGCTGGTCCGTTTTGCGCTTGTTGTTCTGCTGCTGCCGGTTGTCGGCAACCGCCCACGGCGCGGCAGGCAGCGGGGTTGGTTTGGCAGGCGTGGTGGTGGCCTTCATCTGCACTGTGGAGTCGGCCGTGGCGTACTTGTCTGCCTTGGCCATCAGATCCGCCAGGGTCGTCGGCTCGGAGCACAGGATCTTGTGCTTGAGGTAAGTGCCGTCGCGACAGCCCTCGATGAAGTACTGGATGGCCTGCACCTCGTGTACCCCCTCGCAGGAGTTGCGGAGGTCGGTCCAGCGCGTGAGGTAGTCACGGAGGGACTCGTCCGGCCCCTGGACGCAAATGGCCATCTCGCGGGGCCGGCCGGGCCGCTTGTAGGTGCCGTTGAAGTTGCAGATGAACGCCTCCTCGAAGTCCGTCCAGGTGTTGATGCTGCAGGCTGACAGGCTGTTGAGCCAGGTCCGAGCCGAGCCGATCAACATGAGGGGGACGTAGCGGACGGCGATGCGCTTGTTCCCCCTGACTATGCCGACCGCGGTGGTGTAGTCGACCAGCCAGTCCTCCGGCTTGGCGGTGCCATTGTACTTCGTGGTGTCGCGAGGGAGCGTGAAGCCGGTTGGGAACGGCTCGTTGCGGATCCGTGGGCCAAAGCACGCCGGGCCGATCGGCCCCTCCTCCTCGAGGAGGGCGGATTGCTCCAGCCGGTCGATGCGGGTCCGGGCGTCGTTCTCACTCCGCAGGACACGCAGGCCGAGCCGAGCGACGAGTTCAGGACGAACAGCCGGGGCAGGCGAGCGCACGCGCTCCCGCCGCGGGGGCGGGGTATGGTCCCGGCTGCGCCGGTTGCCGCCAACCGGGGCGTCGTTGCGCCGGCTGTTGACGGCCAGCGGCTCGTCTCCGTATCGGGTGCGTCCTTTATGGGACCCAGTGCCCCGTCGGCCGGAGTCGCGGAAGGAAGAGGCTTGCTGGACCGGCCGGCGCTGGCCGGCAGTTGGCGGGGCGTCCCCCTCGGGGATGGGAATTTCGGCGATGGCGCAGGCGTCATCGAGCCGGAGAGGTCGGCAACGACACTCGCAGGGCCGGCGGGAACGGGGTCCCGTCCCATGAGAGCAAGCCCCACGAGCGTGCAGTTCCGCCCGGACGCGGGGCGGCCGGGGGAGGTGGTGAAGGGTCCCGCCTGGAGCATGACTACGGGCGGCGTCGCGGATGGCCCCACGGTGGGCGCCAACTGTCGTCGTTTTCTCACGATAGATGCCATGGGGTGGCTTATCGAGAGTGGTTGGGGCCGAAGGACGCCGGCGGACTCCGGGAGCGGGATTAAGCACAAGCGGTGAAGGACACACGATGTACCCAGGTTCGGGGCCCTCCGTGGGAGGTAACACCCCTAGTCCTGCTTGTCTAGTTGATGGGTGGTTGGTGTTACAATGGTGCTCCTTGAGCTGTTGTCTAGAGGAAGAAGAAGGAGCAGCCGGCTCTTCTTGTCTTACTACGTGGGAGTGAGAGTGTGAGATGGGAAGAATGCCCCTCCTATGCATGGGGGGCCTCGGGGGGTTCTTTAGGCCGACCCCCGGCTTATAAAATACACGAGGTACTAAATGGGGGCCCCGGCCGGCAGCCTCCCTAATAGGCCAGCGGCCCCACCGGCCGGGTCGTCTTGTCGCTCGTGGGCCCTACCGGCTGCGCGGTCGCATCGCTGACTGGGGCCCGCCAGCCGGCTCTTCTATTGGCCCGCGCCTACCTGCCGTGGCACGGGCCGCCCCGCGCGGCATCGGCTTGCGCCTGCCAGCCGAAGTCAGCGGTACGGCTGGCTGCGCTATAGCCACGCCGAGGCAGGTAATGGAGTAGACGGCGGCGTGGCCGCACTGTTGCCCCGCCGGGTCTCGATCGGTCTGGGCAAGTTGTACGACCGCCCGGACTCTAGGCACGCGTGCCTGTGCGTCAGCGGTCGCTGTAGCCATGCCGGAGTCCATCGTGGAGGTCGTGTCCTGTCGGTGTACTTGGTCGCAGCGGGAGGGGACAAGTGCCTACTTGTCCAGAGGTCAACGGAAGGACCGGCCACAGGGCGGCCGGTTGCGGGCCGGCCGGGGGCCAGGAAGCCAGTCAGCCGCTCGCCAGCCGGCCGCGGACCAGCCGGCCGTGCGCCAGCCGGTCAGGGGGCCAGCCGATCATGGACCAGCCGGCCGTATAGTTTTTTCTGAAAAGGGGCTTGAACTCCCTTGTCTTGGCATACCCAGGGGTAATATCCCCATCACAGTGTCAGTTCTTGTTTTGTGCGTGTTTTTTACTTTTCAGGTTTACAGTACCAAATGAAGTGCAATTGCCTCAAAACTTTATGATTTTTTCTACAACAAAAGAAGACCTGGAAGCTTCGGGAGAAGACCGGAGGCCGCACGAGGGAGGCACAAGCCATCTGGGTGCGCCCAGGGGGGTCGACGCGCCCTGATGGATTGTGCCCCCCATCTGGCCCTCCTGACCCCGTTCTCTGGCCTATAAATTCACATATATTCCAAAAACCCTAGGGGTATACCAAAACTCTATTTTCACCGCCGCAAATCTCTATTCCACCGCGATCCCATCTGGAGCTCCGTTCCGGCACCCTGCCGGAGGGGGGATCGATCACGGAAGGCCTCTTCATCAACCTTGCTGCTCTCATGATGATGTGTGAGTAGTTCATGATACTTCTTATCTGCGTTGGGTTTTCCGTGAAGACGAACGGGTGATTGCAGCACAAAGTGGGTAAGTATTTCCCTTATTTATGAAACCAAGGTTTATCGAACCAATAGCATCAATCCTCAACCGTCTTCAGCGGCTGCACACAAAAGAACAAACAACTTGCACCCAACGCGGGCAAGAGGGTTGTCAATGCCCTTGATCTTGTTATTTGCAAGCGAATGAGTTGTGTAGATAATTGTAGATAATTGTAAATTGCAAAATAAAATAAAAAGTAAATAAAGGCAGCAAGGTAATAGTAGCGTTTGTAAATTTATAAGTAAATAGACCCGGGGGCCATAGTTTTCCCTAGCGGCATCTCTCATGTAGGCAACATACGGTGGGTAACAAATTACTGTTGGGCAATTTATAGAAAAGCGGTTAGTTATGCGATTTTCACGGCAATGATCATGTGTATATAGGCATCACTTCCATAAAAAAATAGGCTGACTCCTGCCTGCACCTATTACTATTACTCCACTCATCGACCACTATCCAACATGCATCTAGAGTATTATGTAAAACAGAGTAATGCATGGAGAACGATGGCATGATGTAGACAAAGTAAACTCAAGCAATATGAATAAACCCCATCATTTTATCCTTAGTCGCTACAACACAAAGACGCAACTTGTCCCCTTCTGTCACTGGGATATAGAAACTCGTCAAGTTGAACCTACTACAACGCACCTCTCTCTCTGAAGATAGATCAAACTACTTGGCCAAAGCATATCGATAGATCGCAAAGAATTGCGAAGCTATAATGATCATGCAAATAAGAATCTTAATATTCATAAGTGACTCAAATAATTTTCATGAATAATATGAACATAAACCCACAATTCATCGGATCCCAACAAACACACCGCACAATAGGATTACATCGGATAGATCAAAGAGAAGATGCGATGATCATTGTATTGAATATCAAGAGATAGAGAGATTTCCATCTAGGTACTAGCTATGGACCTTTAGTTCTGTGGTGAACTACTCACACATCATCATGAGGGCAGCAAGGTTGATGTAGAGGCCCTCCGTGATCGATCCCACCTCCGGCAGGGTGCCGAAACGGAGCTCCAGATGGCCTCGCGACGGAACAGAGACTTGCGGCGGCGGAAAAAGGGTTTCGAGACTACATCCATGGTTTTTAGGATATTAGAGAATTTATAGGCCAGACAACGAGGTCGGAGGAGCCACGAGGGGTTCACAAGCCATCAGGGCGCCCCCCCAGGGCGCGCCCTATTGGCTTGTGGGTCCCTCGTGCGGCTCCCGGCCTCCTTCTGAAGTTTCCAGGTCTTCTTTTGGTCCAGAAAAAATCATCAAAAAGTTTTGTGGCAATTGGACTTCGTTTGGTACTGTAAACCTGAAGAGTGAAAAACATGCAGAAAACTGCAACTGGCACTGGGCACTAGGTCAATAGGGTAGTGCTAAAAAATATTATAAACTGGTAAATAAAGACCCAAAAAGTATCCTAGAATGATAATATATCAGCATGGAACAATCAAAAATTATAGATACGTTGGAGACGTTTCAAGCATCCCCAAGCTTAATTCCTGCTCGTCCTCGAGTACGTAAATGATAAAAACAGAATTTTTGATGTGACATGATATCCATTATGTAATCTTATGCATGTATGCTCATTGATAAATGATGAATTAACAAATATTAGAATAGCAACACTTATAAGTATAAGAAACAAATCATCAATCTTTCAAAGTATACGATCCTCAAAGAATGTTTACCCCCCATTCATATTACTATCTTAGCAAGGCATGGCTCCATCTTCACCACATTAATACAAATGTCAAGCACCATGGTGTCCAAGTCAGGCAATTGGATCGTACTTTTCAATATGCATCAACTTTTTATTCTTCACGCAATACATGAGCGTGAGCCATTGAACATAGCATTTAAGTGGAATAGAATATGGTGGTAGATATCAAAAGGGTAAAAAGTGGAGAAGATAGTGTCACATCAACTAGGCATACCAACGGGCTATGGAGATGCTCGTCGATAGATGTCAATGCAAGGAGTAGGGATTGCCATGCAAATGATGCACTAGAGCTATAAGTGTATGAAAGCTCAAATGAAGCTAAGTGGGGTGTGCATCCAACTTGCCTGCTCATGAAGACATCGGGCATTTGAGCAAGCCTGTCATAGGAATATACAAGGCAAGTTTATAATAATGAAAAAGTGATTCCCAGTAGCATATGAAAATGACTGAACATGAGACTCTCTATATGAGGAACAAGGTGCCACTTTGAGTCACAAGTGTGGTAAAGGATAGTAGCAAAGTCCCTTCTCTCATTTTCTCTTATTTTTTTAATCAGACTGGTGGGCTCATTTGGCCTCCCCCATCTTTATTTCCTCGTTGGGACAATGTGTCGGTGTACTAAGAACTAGGGGTCCTTAGTACCCAGACTTGTGCACAGGCAGTTGCCTCAGGCCGGCAACTTCTTGCCGGACTCGCGCCAGCCTCCGAGGCAAACCAAAGTCAAGACCAGGGCAAGACATCCAGGCCCTTCACCAAGTGGAATAACCCGTCCACAAGCGTCCCCGGCAAGGGTTCCAACCCGCCAGGCTGCCGCTCCACCTCACCAGGGACTATAGTCTACATCGGCTAAGGTGTCGAGCGGGCAGGCGGCCAGGCGGAGCTGGCCGGGGCACGTGGCTACAGCGGCGGGCTTGTTGCAGCTTTAATGCGACCCGTCCCACAGCGTGGCAGAAGAATAAGAGGTAGCTGGGCGGACGGCACAGAAGGAGAGGCAATCCTTGCCGGGAAACGTCGCCAGCGCGCCACCTCATGGCGCATTCAATGCGCCTGTCCTAGTCCGTCAGAGTTACGTGTTTCCCACTACCACTCTGACGACAGCCCTTGTAGTTGTAAGAGCACACTGTACACCTAGTAAATGACCATTGTAGCCCTTGTGGAAACCCCTTGAACTATCAAAGGAGGCCCATGGCTACCTTGACAAAGGTCAACACTCTGTTCATTTGCATGCGTAGCAGCACCCGTCGAGCATCCTGGCCGGGTGGCTGCTCCCCCTGTATTTGGACCCAGATATACGCACACACAGACAGGGTGTAGTGTTTTACACTCCCGAGCGGCCCGAACCTGTATAAACCCAGCGCGTAGTCATGGCCGTCTCATGCTCTTTGTGCACGCGACGCCCCTGCTGAACCGTAAAGGGACCCCGCTGGTCCCATAGATCGTCGTGAATCACACCCCCGACATCTTTGGCGCGCCAGGTAGGGGGCTCTCCTGTGTGCGAATCTTCACCAACGTTTCTGCATGCCTTCATCGGCGTCCATGGTGCCCAAGAAGGCCAAGGGCGCGGCGACACCCGCCGCGAACACATCCAAGCTGCCATCCCGAGCCACCGATGGCGGCGACCGCCGCGATCACCCCGTAAGTGAGCACAACCACAACACTGTGCAGAGTTCCGTGAACCACGACCCGGACCCTGCCGCCGTGATAGCACGAAATGCGCCGGCTATGACCGAGGGCGACGCTGCCGCGGCGCCGGCACAGCAGCCGCGGCCACAGGGGCTGCAACCGGTCCTCCGCTGCACCCCCCGCAAGGCGACCGCGACCCGTGCCCACAGGATGGCGAACCGGAGCCTCGCGCGGACAGGGACCTCGTGCGCCGCTCCCCAGGGGCGCAGGGCCGAGCTCCCCGACCCCCTCCCGGTGAGGGAAAATAGCGGGCGACGGCACGGGAAAGCGTTCCTTCTGGCATTGCCAGGAGTAAGAGCGCTACCCACGCCTCGTCCCGTCCGGTCCCCAAAACCGCAGGAGGAGCTCTGGCACAGGCCCAGCTTCTGCTAAACTTTCCTCCTGTGCCGAAGGTGATGGAGGAGTGAAGGGACACCATACAAAGCCTCCTGAGCTTCGCCAACAACGACAAACCAGATGCGGTTGGTTTCTCGCGCGCGCGGCATGCGGCTCCCACGGAACCCACCATCAGACGCGACGCCGGCGGGGCACATATGGTGCAGTCGCCCCCAGGACAACAAGAGTCCTCCCGCTGCACCGACGTGCAAGACGAACTGTCTCAAGCATCAACGGACCCGCGATTGAAGCAAGACCAACGCCAAGTCCTAAAGGACAAGCACAAGGAGGACGCGCGCACCACCATCGAAAGACGGTGGGAAGCGCGTCGTCAATCCGTTTGTCTCGTGGATCCGGCCATCGACGAGCCCACGCCCGGGGCGCCGGGCAGCTTACCTTGTGATGTCAGATGCCCGGCGTTCACCCGTGAACTACGACAAGTCCGCTGGCCCTCTAGTAGGGCCTTCAAGCCGGAGTTGCCGGACAAATACGACGACGCAGTTAACCCGTCGGAGTTCCTAGGCATCTACACCATCGCGGTGCAGGCTACCGGGGGACGAGACGAGAAGGTGCTAGCCAACTACTTTCTACTAGCGCTCAAGCCCAACGTGAGGAGCTGGCTAATGAACTTGCCGGAGGGATCCATCTCTTCCTGGGTGGACCTGTGCAATCAGTTCATCGGGGCTTACCACGGGGGCCACAAGCTCCCGGGGCAACCCAGCGATCTGCACGTGCTCCCCCAGAGGGACGGCGAAACCCTTCGCAAGTACATCTAGAGGTTTAGCCGCATGTAGCACAACATCCCGGACATCCATCGCGCCGCGGTGATCGTTGCATTCCACACGAACGTGCGTAATCGCCGCATGCACGAGGAGATGAGCATCAATAAGGTGCGGAACGTTGTCGAGATCTACGCTCTGGCCAACAAGGGCGCGCGGGCTGAGGAAGGGAGAAGGCTCCGGGGGGAGGACGCTGGCGCCGAGGTCGACTCCGATGACGATGAGAACACACCTGCCTCCTCAAGGAAAGGGCGCAAGCGCAACAAGAAATGGAAGGGCAAGGCAGTAATGGCTGTCGAGTGCTCCGGCAAGCCTAACGCCGGCAAGAAGGCCAAGTTAGAGGAGCCCGGCAAGGACGTTGTCGTGTGGTCCGGAGACGATGAGGCCACGACAGGCGAGAAGACTGGCAAGCCCTACTGCAAGATCCACCTCACCAAAGGCCACGACATCAACGAATGCCGCCAAGTAGAACAACTTGCCGAGAAACAGAAGCAAGAGTACGAAAGGCGCGACAAGGAAAAGGGCCAAGATGGTGTCGGTGGACCCAACAAGAATAACCGCAATGATCGAAGCGACCGCCGCGGCAAGGCCAAACAGTAGAAGGAAAAACCTGCTAGAGGCCGAGGCGACGAATCCGACGATGATGATGACAATGATGAAGATGAAGAGGGATCCGAGAAGAAAGAGTTCCAGTAGGCCATGGATGCCATGTGTGTTGACGGAGGCACATCTTTGCACTCCTCCCATAGGCAGTTCAAGCAGTGGGTCCGTGAAGTCAACGCGGCAGAGCCAACGGCAAAGGCGAGGAAGCCCCTCAAATGGTCCAACACTCCCATCATCTTCGATGCTGAGGACCACCCAGACCGCGTCACCGCGGCCGGGTGCGTGCCATTGTTGGTCTCACCAACGATCCGTAACCTCAGAGTCACGAAGATGTCGGTCGATAGTTGGGCTGGTCTGAATCTGCTTTGCCCGATGTGATCAAGCAGCTGCAGATCCCCAATTCGGACCTCAAACCGATGGGCTCCTTCCAAGGAGTGGACAGGGGAAGATCTAAGCCGAAGGGGAAGATAACCCTCCCGGTCACATTCGGCAGCGAACACAATTTTAGGACAGAGAGAGTCGTTTTCGACATCGCCAAGATGCCGCTGCCGTATAATGGGATCCAGGGCCGCCCGGCACTGGCGAAGTTCATGGCGGCGTTCCACCACGCCTACAACACGCTCAAGATGCCATGGCCGATGAGCATCATCGCCGTCCATGCCGACAGGAAAGACGCGGTACTCTGCGTTGACAAGCTCTACCGGGAGGCAGTGCAACGTCTGCTGGCGAGGCACCGCTCCTGCCGACAAAGCTCCCGGGGGAAAGAACAAGGACAAGACCTCCGGCAAGGCTCGTGAGAACTCCCGAAAGCGCACGTCAGAGTGCAGCACGCCCGTCGAGGACTTACCCGAGACCTCCGACGGCAGGAGCAAGAAGGGCAAAGTGACCATCCCCAAGACGAAGCAAGTGGCCACGCGGGAAGACAGTGAGGGCGGCACCTTCTATAAGTGCCACCCTCGACAACAAATAGGAAAGCGCGCTCGTCTCCTTCCTGCGGGAGAATGTCGATGTGTTTGCCTGGCAACCGTCTGACATCCCCGGTGTTCCCAGGAAGGTGATCGAGCACCACCATACTGTTTGTTCCCATGCGCGCCCCATCAAGCATAAGGTCCGAAAACAAGCACTAGAACAACAAGAATTTATTGCCGGAGAGATCAGGAAGTTAGAAGCAGCACGTCTAGTTAGGGGTTTACTCCACCCGATATGGCTAGCGAATCCCGTGGTGGTGCGTAAGGCAAGCGGGAAATGAAGACTTCGTATCGACTTCACAGATGTCAACAAAGCCTGTCTGAAGGACCCCTTTTCCTTGCCACGCATAAACCAGATAGTGGACTCAACCGCCGGCTGCGACCTGTTGTCGTTCCTCGACACCTACTCCGGCTATCATCAGATCTTCATGGCCGAGGAAGACGAGGAGAAAACAGCATTCATCACTCGCTGCGGCACATACTGCTTCAAGCGTATGATGTTCGGTCTGAAGAGCGTGGATTCAACATTCGTGAGGGCCGTCCAGATCGGCCTCGGACCATAGCTGGACAAGAATGTGGAGGCCTACATGGACGACATCGTAGTCAAGACCAAAGACAAGATCAACTTGAAGCTCAATCCTGAGAAGTGCGTATTTGGGGTCGGCAAGCTCCTCGGTTTCTTAATATCTCAGCGTGGGATAGAAGCCAACCCCACCAAGATTGAAGCGGTCAAGCAGCTGGAGGCACCAAAGCGTGTCAAGGACGTACGGCGGCTGGCGGGCTGCATCGCCGTCCTCAGCAGATTTATCTCCAAATCCGTGGAGCGTTCCCTGCCATTTTTCAATATCCTGAAGAAGGTGGACCCGATGACATGGACTCCAGAAGCAGAGGCAGCATTGCAAGACCTAGAGAAGTACATGTCCTCAGCCCCCGTCCTAGTTGCGCCCAAGCCTGAGGAACTGTTGTTGTTGTATTTGGCAGCGACGAACCAGGTGGTCAGCGCCGCACTAGTGGCGGAGAGGGAAGCCGATGACGGCGAACCAGCGGCCTCCAAACCGACAACCAGCAAACAAGAGCCGACCCGGGTGAGCCAAAAAGTCGACGCAAATACGGCACGGGAAGCGGAACAGCGAGCGCTGCAGAAGACAAGGGTGGTGCAACGATCGGTGTACTTTGTCAGCTCCCTCCTATAGGAGGCTCGGTCAAGGTACTCTGGGATTCAGAAGCTACTCTTCAGCCTCCTCATGGCCTCCCGGAAGCTGCGCCACTACTTCCAAATGCACCGCATGATAGTCGTCACCCGCTTCCCGCTGCAGCGGATCTTGAGGAACCCGGAAGCAACCGGCAGGATTGTTGAATGGGACTTGGAGCTGGCCAGCTTTGATCTGAGTTTTGAGAGCACATCAACCATCAAAAGCGGAGCACTGGCTGAGTTCTTTGCTGAATAGACGCTGACCCCAGATGAGGAAACCCCGGAGACAACCCTTAACGACAAGGAAACACCTCAGGTATGGATCATGTACTTTGACAGGGCTTTCTCGCTGCAAGGCGCCGGTGCCGGAGTGCTCCTCATAGCACCCACCGGAGAGCACCTCAAGTATGTGGTCCAAAGGCACTTCCCTCGGGAGGTCTCGACCAACAACACAGCTAAGTATGAGGGTTTACTTGCCGGGCTACGGATAGCGACGGATTTGGGAATCAAGAAATTGATAGTCCGGGGGACTCGCAGTTGGTCGTGCGCCAGGTCAACAAGGATTACCAGAGCCCCCTGATGGAAGCATACGTCGATGAAATGAGGAATTTGGAAGCACGTTTCAACGGTCTGCCAATGGAACACGTCCTCAGCGCAAAGAATGACATCGCCGATGACCTGTTGAAACGGGCAGCTCAGAAGTCGCATGTGGAATCAGGCACCTTTCTGCTTTGACTCACTCAGCCATCAGTCACACCATCAGGGTGGCAGACCAAGAAGGGAAAGATCAGCTCCGGAGACTATTTCCTGGCAGAGCCACCGGTGGCCGCCAAGAAGGTTGCCGGAGACGACGAAATGCTTGACAGTGAGCACCGAGCCCTGGCGGGATAGGCGGTCCCCTCCATCGAAGCTAGCGCTCCCACGGCAGAACAAACGCCTTTAGTCCTTGTCGTCGAGCCACGGGCTCCGACATGGGCACAACAGATTGTCCAGTACCTCCAGACAAGAGACCTCCCCGAAGAGCAAGAAGAGGCCGAGAAAGTAGCCCGGCAGTCGAGCATGTACCAGTTCATGGACAACGATCTGTACAGAAGGAGACCGAGCGGGGTGAAATTGAGGTGCATCGCTCGGGAGGAAGGACAAAAGCTGCTGGCAGAGATACACGAGGGGATCTGTGGCTCCCACGTAGGATCAAGATCCCTTGTCGGGAAGGCATTCTGGCAAGGTTTTTACTGGCCCACAGCCCTTCAAGATGCCTTGGCGGTGGTAACAACGTGTGAAGCATGCCAATACCACACCAAGAAAATACACTAACCAGCACAAGCCCTTCAAACCGTGCCGCTCTCCTGGCCATTCTTGGTCCGGGGGCTCAACATCGTCGGCCCCTCCCCCGTGCTACTAGGGGCTTCGAGTTCTTGTTCGTCACTATAGACAAGTTCACGAAGTGGACTGAGGTTGAGCCAGTGAGAAAGGAACGGCGCAGGCGGCGGTCAAGTTCCTCAGAGGGATTGTTTGCCGTTTCGGGGTCCTCAACAGGATCATCACTGATAACGGCACACAGTTCACCAGCAGCACTTTTATGCAATAATGCCAAGACATCGGCTCCCGGATCTGCTTTGCCTCGGTTGCTCACCCCAGGAGCAACGGGCAAGTAGAGAGGGCAAATGCTGAAGTGCTGCGGGGTCTCAAGACGAGGACTTTCGACAAGCTGCGCAAGCATGGAAGGCACTGGATTGATGAACTATCGGCGGTTCTTTGGTCGATCAGAATGACGCCAAATCGAGCCACTGGCGAAACACCCTTTGCCCTAGTCTACATGGCAGAGGAAGTTCTCCCCACGGAACTCACGTATGGGTCACCGAGAGTGCAGGCCTTTGACGAGGACCAGCAAGAGCGGCTACGGCATGACGATGCTACGCTTCTCGAGGAAGGTCGTCTCCAAGCTGCACTGCACATCGCTATGTACCAGCAGGCCTTGTGCCGCTACCATAGGTGCAAAGTGCACACCAGGATTGTTGAGGAAGGCGACCTTGTCCTTCGACGGATTCAGTCCGCGAAGGGGACAAACAAGTTGACGCCAAAGTGGGAAGGCCCTTACCGGGTGGTACGAGTCACCAGGCCTGGCGCAGTCCGCCTGGAGACCTAAGATGGCACCCCGGTGCAGAACTCGTGGAATATCGTGGATCTTCACAAGTTCTACCCGTAAGGCGCGGTTGTCGGGTTCCCCAACAACCACTTTTGTGCAAGTCTCACACCAATGCGTGTAATATTTTGTGCAAAGCCAGGTGATGACCCTATGCGCAGTCAGTAAAGCTAGTTATCCTGCAACTTTTTCCCTCCCTAGATACATATTTGCATTATGTTTCGCTATGCGGGTTATTGCGGTAGCTCATTGCCAGCATAAGGTTGTTATCGAACTGCTAAAAGCCCATAAGCGCACCCAATTTTCTCTTCTTTCTTTTTCTCAAAAGGAAGCAGGATTATTCCCCCCGCGCGCAAGTCATCTCGGGCGAAGAAGGGGACAGCAAGGGCGGATGCGTTCGGAGCGACAACCTCTCAGCACGAAGAAGATAAGTGAAACCCATACTCTTTCCCTGCTACAAACTGCGGCCTAAGGAAAGAACTACGCGCGGGTGGGCCCTTATCAAAATCGTTGTGCGTCGGGGGTTGGAAGCATGCCCAACCCCCCGGATAGCCGTGACGAGGACGATAAGGGAACCTTGACGAAAGTGCCTCTATGGGAGGGTGCTTGGGATTTATCCTTAGAAGCGCCCCTCGATAAGAAGACCCACATCGGCAAGGGTCCCCGGCAAGCGTAAAATTCGGAAAGGCATCACAACGCATTCTTTCGCAAGAAGGGAAGGAAAAGAGGGATTAACACACAAGCATACAAGGTGACTCCTTGATATATAAGTAGTACCCAACGTTTTCTTTGATTTTCTTTCAGGACTTCATCGGGTACAACCTGGATACAAGAGGTGAGCCCTGAGCTCAGCGGCGGTGGTAGCGAGGTCAAGTCGGAGTACGATTTCCTCTAACGCCTCCGCCGCAGTGCGGAGGGAGATCGACCACTACGACATGGCGATCGATCCAGAAACAAGGCCCCACGGGTGGGGCCTTGCCTTCCAAATCCCTCCAGGGCGCCGACGCGCCCTTCGAATCCCTCCAGGACGACGGTGCGCGCGCTACTCGAAGTCATCACCTTCAATCCGGACACTCAGGACGTCGTCGTCGTCGTCACTACCGCCAGAGGGCCCAGAGTCGTCGCCCCTCGAGCTTCCCGTGCAGCACTCCGGGCAGGCCCCCAGGGCCCCGAAGGACTTCACGGAGAGGGTGACGGAGCCATCAAACTCGAAGAGAAGAAGATGCCCGGGGCCGAACCCCCGGGAACGGGCGAACCACCTCCACCCTCGTGCCAAGAACATGGCGCCTCCAGGGGAGAGGTCGACCACCACCAACGCGGGTATATCGGGGCAGCCGTCGGCACGGAGCCAAAAGCCTCGAGGGCGGCGAGCCTCCATGGTCCTCGCAAAAAGATCAAGAAGACGCAGCCAGCACCGGCGCCACCGGGGGACCACCACGAGGAACTCTTGCACCTCGACCTCCGTGAGGGCCCTCACAGGGAGCCGCGAGGAAGGCGAACCTCCGCGGTCGCCGTGGTTCGGCGGGGCCGCGCTGGACGCCGGCTGACCGCGGGAGCTAGACCCAACCTCCGCCGCCGTCACCACAATGTGCACCGGGCTCCGGGGGCTGCCCCTCCCGGCGCCCCTAGGACCTCGAGCGCGGCCGTGGCCCCTCGCCATCGCAGAGGGAGAACGCTGGAAATGATGGTGAGAGAAAGAGGGAAGGAGCACCAAGCAGCTAAGGAAGAGCACAGAGTCGCGGATGAGTGGCACCCTCTATAAACCCTCCCTATTTATAGGGGCAAGGAAAGAAGAGGGGGCGACTCTCCGCAGAACGTAACGAGCGCACGCTTGTATGCCCACGGCTTCAGCGACTGCCCTCCCTGGCCAATAGCGAGCGCCGCGCACGCCACGCGTCGCCCGAAACGTATTGAAGACGGGAGGAGGAGCGGGGCGGGCGACGCATCGTGTCCCCCGCTGCTTACCCCAAGGAAGGCCGGGGGCTGGCCACCCGTGCATCGATGTGACCACTCACTGTCAAGTGTGTCGCTTGGGCGACCACCCTTCTCCACCAATGCCATTACCCGCGGTAAATGCGCATCGTGGGAAAGGTCAGTAAAACGTCATCATAACTGCAGGGAAACACGACCACGCATGCACGTGCACTATTTTGGGCCTAGCCCAACAACGACGCGCACTCGTGTATGGCCCAGGCCAGGGGGCTACTATCGGTGTACTAAGAACTGGGAGTCCGTAGTACCCAGACTTGTGCACGGGCAGTTGCCTCAGTCCGGCAACTTCTTGTCGGGCTCGCGCCAGCCTTCGAGGCAAACCAAAGTCAAGAACAGGGAAAGACATCCAGGCCCTTCACCAAGTGGAATAGCCCGTCCACAAGCGTCCCCGGCAAGGATTCCACCCCGCTAGGACGCTACTCCACCTCACCAGGGACGATAGTCTACATCGGCAGAGGTGTCGAATGGGCAGGCGGGCAGGCGGAGCTGGCCAGGGCACGTGGCTACAGCGGCGGGCCTGTTGCAGCTTTAACGCCACCCGTCCCGCGGCGTTGCAGAAGAATAAGAGGTAGCCGAGCGGAGGGGACAGAAGGAGAGGCAATCCTTGCCGGGAAACGTCGCTAGCGTGCCACCTCACGGCGCATTCAATGCGCCTATCCTAGTCCATCAGAGTTAGGTGTTTCCGACTACCACTCTGACAACAGCCCCTGCAGCTGTAAGAGCGCATTGTACACCTAGTAAATGACAATTGTAGCCCTTGTGGAAACCCCTTGAACTATAAAAGGAGGCCCATGGCTACCTTGACAAAGGTCGACACTCTGTTCATTTGCACGCGTAGCAGCACCCCTCGAGCATCCTGGCCGGGTGGCTGCTCCCTCTGTATTTGGACCCAGATATACAAACACACAGACAAGACATAGGGTTTTACGCTCCCGAGTAGCCCGAACCTGTATAAACCCTGCGCGTAGTCATGGCCGACTGATGCTCTTTGTGCACGCAACGCCCCTGCCGAACCGTAAAGGGACCCCGCTGGTCCCATAGATCGTCGTGAATCACACCCCCGACACGATGCTCTAAAAATGATGATCATCAAACTTTTATATACTTACAAATCGATATGAAGATATGACTCTATATGAATGTCTCTGGCAGTGTACCAGGATGTGCAATGATCTAGTGTGTCATGTATCACAAATATGATGAACGGTGGCTTTGCCACAAATACTATGTCAGCTCTATATGATCATGCAAAGCAATATGATGATGAACGAGCTAGTCATGTGAAGTGACGATGGAATTTGCATGGCAATATATCTCGGAATGGCTATGGAAATGCCATGATAGGTAGGTATGGTGGCTGTTTTGAGGAAGATATAATGAGGCTTATGTGCAATAGAGCGTATCATGTCACGGGGTTTGGATGCACCGGCGAAAGTTTCATCGATCCTCAAGGTGAGAATGGGCTATGCACGATACGGAAGAGGCTAGCAAAATATGAATAGGTGAGATTGCGTATGTCCATGGTTTCACATTAGTCATAAAGAACTCACATACTTATTGCAAAGTTTTATTAGTTTTATCACAAATCAAAATACTCCTCGCATGCCCCGAGGGAAGAGGTTGGTAGGAGTTAACTATCACGCGCTTCCGACCCGAAACAACACTAGGATTTTAACGAGGAATAGAAATGCTCACACGTCATCACCATGCCTCTTTAATTTTTAGATGAACAAGAAGTTAACCTCTCTTAATATCGACACTTCTATGAATCAACAATTATGAAATCACACCTTTTTCATATTACCACATCAATATCATTCGCCCACAAATCGCTATACATGCTACATGATGGTTTTGATTATCACTCATTGAATACCTAATATTTTTGGACTAGTATTATGACCCATGCAAATTACCGTCACTATTTATTAACTCTCAGACAAATATAAGTGAAGAGCGAGAGTGAAATCATTTCTATAAAATCTACACGCCACTGTGCTCAAAAAGATATAAGTGAAGTACTAGAGCAAGTGCTAAGCTCAAAAGATATAAGTGAAGCACATAGAGTATTCTAACAAATTATGATGAAGGTGTGTCTCTCTTAAATAGGTGTGTCCAGCAAACAATGATTACAGCAAAATGAAAGTAAAAGCCAAACAAAAACAAACGACGCTCCAAGCAAAACTCATATCATGTGATGAATAAAAATATAGCTTCAAGTGACAGACCGATGGATTGAGACGAAAGAGGGGATGCCTTCCGGGGCCTCCCCAAGCTTAGACGCTTGAGTCTTCCTTAGAATATTACCTTGGGGGCCTTGGGCATCCCCAAGCTTAGGCTCTTGCTACTCCTTAGTCCTTTGTCCATCGTGATAACACCCAAAACTTGAAAACTTCAATCACAGAAAACTCAACAAAACTTTATGAGATCCGTTAGTATAAGAAACATATTGCTTGCTTTAGGTTCTGTTATAAATTGATTCTTATTTCGTAATTGCATAATAGGTACTGTATTCTAACTTCTCCGTGGCTTATACCCCCTGATACAATCCATAGGATAATCAAAACAAGCAACTATGCAAGTAAAAACAGAATCTGTCTAAAACAGAACTGTCTGTAGAAATCTGTAGAAAACCAAAACTTATGTAACTCTAAAAATTCTGTAAAATTAGGAAAACCTCGAAAATTTGTATAGAAATACCGTGTAAAACATTCAGATCATTATCAAGCTCCAGTAAAAAATGAAAATTTCTTTACTGGAGTAAAAAGTTTCTGTTTTGTCTCAGCATCGATTCTACTCATTTTGTGAGTCATCCCAAAGGCTTTACTTGGCACAAACAATAATTTAAACATAAAAATATAATCATTACAGAGGTAATAATCATGTTATCAAAAACAAACAGAAATTAAAAAGAAAAATTTTAAAGATAACTATTGGGTTGCCTCTAGCTAGGCAAAATGCATAGTTTCAAGTATTGTCATCTTTGACATCAAGCTCCTTAATAACACAACCATGAATAATAGGGATAATCGGAGTCTTTAGAATAGGATCTCTTATCATGTTTATAAAGTTGGGATGACCACTAATCATCTTTAAGTCCTCGATTCTTTTGGTAGGAGGTGTACTAATGCTCTTGGGACTTTTGTTTTGAGAGGTACTAGCACTAGTTTTAGGAGGCGCAAAAGCGGAACCTACTTTGTCAATGACCTCCTTCATTTTATCAATTCTATTCAAGCCTTGTTCTATCCTATGATCAATAATAGTGTCCTTTTCCTTTCAAGCTTTCAAAGTCATTCCTACCCGTGACCCCAATTGAGTGATATGATTATGAAGTTTTTTATCTAACTCCTCAATTGGTTCATTCGTAATCATTTTCTTTTCAATAGCATCAAGCCTTTGCATAACATGTTCAAAGGTCAAACTAGTTTCATTAACGATAACGGGTGGTATCCCTACGAGATTTTAAATTGCATTATAAGCATCCAAGGTGTGATACATTAAGAAATTCCCACCGGTGATGGTGTCAAGGACAAACCTATACCTAGTTGTCACACCAACATAAAAATTATGAAGCAAGGTAGCGGTGTATAGCTTTTTAGTTGCTTTATTTTGAGCAAAGCAAATCCTATACCATGCATCTTTCAAACTTTCTCCTCGCCTTTGTTTAAAATTGACTACATCATTATTGGGAGTAACGCGAGTGGAAGAAGAACTAGCCATGACTTCAAACAAGAAAAGTAATGACAAGCAAAGATAAATATTTTTGTATTTTGGATTTTTATTAGATAAACTAAATATAATAGCAAATAAAAAGATAAACAAGTACATGATAATTTGTGTGAAGTTACTTGATAGTTGGTTATGATATTCTCCGGCAACGGCGCCAGAAATCCTTCCTGATACTTGTGATCTGCGTTGGGTTTTCCATGAAGAGGAACGTGTTATTGCAGCACAAAGTGGGTAAGTATTTCCTTCAGTTATGAAACCAAGGTTTATCGAACCAATAGGAATATCAATCCGCAACCGTCTTCAGCGGCCGCACACAAAAGAACAAACAACTTGCACCAAACGCGGGCAAGAGGGTTGTCAATCCCCTTGATCTCATTATTTGCAAGCGAATGAGTTGTGTAGATAACTGTAGATAAATGTAAATTGCAAAATAAAATAAAAAGTAAATCAAGGTAGTAAGGTAATAGTAGTGTTTGTAAAGTTATAAGTGAATAGACCCAGGGGCCATAGTTTTCCCTAACGGCATCTCTCATGTAGGCAACATACGGTGGGTAACAAATTACTGTTGGGCAATTGATAGAAAAGCGGATAGTTATACGATTTTCACTGCAATGATCATGTGTGTATAGGCATCACGTCCATAAACAAATAGGCCGACTCCTGCCTGCAGCTATTACTATTACTCCACTTCAAGAGCGCTTCTATGCTTGCCTCTCTAAATATTAAGTTCATGATAAACAGAGTAATGCATGGAGAACGATGACATGATGTAGACAATGTAAACTCAAGCAATATGAATAAACCCCATCGTGTTATCCTTAGTAGCAACAACACAAAGACGTATCTTGTCCGCTACTTTGTCACTGGGATATAGAAACTCGTCAGGTTGAACCTACCACAACGCACCCCTCTCACCGATGAAATATCAATCTAGTTGGCCAAACTATTTCAATAGATCGGAGAGAATTACAAAGCTATAATGATCATGCAATTAAGAGACATAATATATATCAAAGATATCTCAAATACTTTTCATGAATAATCTGAACATAAACCCATAATTCATCGGATCCCAACAAACACACCGCACAATAGGATTACATCGAATAGATCAAAGCGAAGATGTGATGATCATTGTATTGAAGATCAAGAGATAGAGAGATTGCCATCTAGGTACTATCTATGGACCCGTAGGTCTATGGTGAACTACTCACACATCATCAAGGCAGCAAGGTTGATGTAGAGGCCCTCCGTGATCGATCCCCCCTTCGACAGGGTGCCGGAACGGAGCTCCAGATGGCCTCGCGATTGAATAGAGACTAGCCGGCGGCGGAAAAATGGTTTCGGGACTGTCTCCAGTGTTTTTAGGATATTAGAGAATTTATAGGCCAGAGAACGAGGTACGAGGAGCCACGAGGGGGCCACAAGCCATCAGGGCACCCCCCAGGGCGCGCCCTGTTGGCTTGTGGGGCCCTCGTGTAGCTCCCGGCCTCCTTCCGAAGTTTCCATGTCTTCTTTTGGTCCAGAAAAAATTATCAAAAAGTTTCGTGGCAATTGGACTTCGTTTGGTATTGTAAACCTGAAAAGTGAAAAACATGCAGAAAACTATAACTGGCACTGGGCACTGGGTCAATAGGTTAGTGCTCAAAAATATTATAAATTGGTAAATAAAGACAAAAAAAACTTATCCTAGAATGATAATATATCAGCATGGAACAATCAAAAATTATAGATACGTTGGAGACGTATCAGTTCACCACATACCTACGGGTCCGTAGTCAGTACCTAGATGGCTATCTCTCTCTCTATTTTGATCTTCAATACAATGATCATCGCATCTTCGCATTGATCTATCCGACGTAATTCTTTTGTACGGTGCGTTTGTAGGGATCCGATGAATTGTTGGTTTATGTTCAGATTATTCATGAAAAGTATTTGAGTCACCTCTGAATATTATGATTCTTATTTGCATGATTATTATAGCTTCGTAATTCTCTCCGATCTATTGAAATAGTTTGGCCAACAAGATTAATATTTCTTCAGTTAGAGGGGTGCGTTGTAGTGGGTTCAACCTGACGGGTTTCTATATCCGAGTGACAGAAGGGGACAAGATACGTCTTTGTGTTGTTTTCACTAAGGATAAAACGATTGTGTAAGTTCATATTAATTGAATTCTCTTTGTCTAAATCTTGTCATCGTTCTCGAAGCATTACTCTGTTTGTCATGAACTTGTTACGTAGAGAGGCAAGCATAGAGGCGCTCTTGAAGTGGATTCATAGTAATAGGTGCAAGCAAGAGTCGGCCTATTTGCTTAGGACGTGATGCCTATATATACATGATCATTGCCGTGAATATCGCATAACTATGCGCTTTTCTATCAATTTCCCAATAGTAATTTGTTTACCCACCGTATGCTTACTTTCATGAGAGATGTCTCTAGGGAAAACTATGGCCGCCTTGTGTATTCACCTATATATTTATAAACGCTACAATACCTTGCTGCCATTTATTTGCTTTTATTTTATTTTGCAATTTACAATTATCTACTATGTAACGTCCCCATGCAATAGCTACAGTAATCACCCTTTTGATAATGCCATGTCATCATGATTAACCATGCTTGAGCATCATTTGCATCATACTTCATTTCAACTCCAATTTAAAGTTGCAATTCAAATTTAAAGTAAAAATAAAAGTTGTTCAAAACCAGAAACTAAAATGTTCAAAATATTGTAAATAATCCAGAGGCAATTATAAAAATACAACCAACATTAATTGAATTAGTTAAGTGACTCTACCAACCTGAGCCAGTAACCAAACAGCACATTTTAATACATTTTATTTAATCCAATGTACAAATGAAATTATATTTTGCCCAAACCAATTTTTGGTGGTAAAGAATATTGCACTATAATATTTGAGCTAAGTCACACATTTAATAAAAGTCCAATAGTGGTCAAACATTTTACAAAACAGAATTAAAACAGAAAACAGAAATAGAAAAAGAAAAAGGGGAAATGACTTACTGTGCGACTGGACCTTAGTAGAACAGTAGCCGGCCCAGCCCACCTCGCAGCTCATCGTCCTCCTCCCGCGCGCTGTCGCGCGCGCGCGCCGACACGGCGACAGCCGCCGCGCGTCGCCCATCCACCGGCTCCCCGGCTAGGTTAAGTGCCTCCCCGAGCTGCTGTCCCCTCCCCCCGAAACCCTAGCTACCCCATTCGCCCCCACGCGCCTCGCCTCTCTCATTTTCCCCTCGCCAGAAAACACTCGCCGTCGCCGTCGTCGATCCCGCGCCCACCGTCACCGTTCGGCCTCACCGAGATGTCGAGAAGCCCCGCCGCCCTCCGCTGCGTCGCCTGAGCCCAGCCACTGGAGACGACGGGCTCGGCATTGGGCGAATCGAGCTCATCCCCGACCTCGGCCACCTCTTCCTCTCCGGCGATCTCCGGCGATCCCCTGCGCTACTAAGCTATCACCGGCTTTCCGTAGCCTCCCGGTGAGCCTCCCCTCTTTTCCCCTCTCTCTCCCGCGCGTTTCGTTCACCGTAGTCGCCGCATTGGTGTCGCCCGAATACCTCGCCGCCGATGAGCTCCCCGCCGTGGCCACGCTGCCCGTCGAGCTCCGCCGAGCTCATGGCCGTGCTCAGCGCACCCGTGCGAGTCTAGTATCTCCGGCGCCGACGTGGCTGCTGGGGCCCACCCGCTGTGCCACTGCCTGGTGGGGCCACGGGCCCCGTTGACCGGTCCACTTGCTGACGTGGCGGCCCTGTGTCGCTGACACGCGGGCCCCACCGCTTAAACGAATTTAAAAAAATAAATAAAACGTTAATTAAATTGTTAATTAAATTAATTAGTTAATTAGTCGCTAACAGAACAGGCACCTGTTAATTAACTTAATTAGATTAATTAAACTCTGTTTAATTTGTACAGTCACTCACCAGTGGGACCCACTGGTCAGGTTTGACTAGTCCACCGCCACTGTTGACCGCTGACGTCAGCTATGCGTCATGCTGACGTCATCCCAGTACTGTTTCGGATAATGTTGAATTAAATAAATTCAGAAATTCTAGAAAATTAATAAAACCTTGAAAAATCATATCTTTTAAACCGTAAGTCAGATGAAATAAATTATATATGTAAAATGATCAGAAAAATATGTAGATTCTGAATATGTAATCAAAATGCCTGTCCAACAATCCTAGCTAGCTGAACATGGAACAATTTGCCCGATTTCGATAAATGAATAGTGCACAACTTTAATTAAATAAATCCAAATAAATTCCTAAATTAACTAAATCATTTAGTTAGGCAGTAAAACACATCTGCATATCATTCTAGGCTTGTCATGCATAGTGATTGCATTTTTGCCGTGAAATTTATTGTTTCTTCCCCCCTCCTTCTCTGTCGATAGACGCCGAGACCGACACCATTGCAGCAGAGTTCGACTACACCCCCGACGAGCATCCTACCAACGATCAGCCACTCTCCGCAGAGCTTCCAGGCAAGCAATCCCCCTTGACGCATGCCGTTGTCTCCTATTCTTTCTCCCTCCTGCTTGCATTAGAAATTGCCGCTGCCATGTTTTAACCTATTCTGATGCATAGCCTGATTTTGTCGCCTGCTACTGATACATTACCTGTTATCCCATGATGCCTAGTTAGCTATGCTGCTGTTCCATCTTTGGCCCTTCGTCTTGTCCGTATGCCATGCTTGTTACCGGGCCGTGATAACACTGGGTGAGGATCACAGAAATGCTTACATTACTACATTCATTTACTGTTACGGGGCTGAAGGGCTGGTGGTACCATCCAGTCAGAGATGGACCTGAGTCCCGACAGCGCCCAATGTTAAAGTCGGGCTGGCCCCAAGGGTACCCGCGATTGAATATCATTAAAGACGGGTCGGCTCCAAGAGCACCCGCGCGTCATGTTTTACCAAGTCGAAGCGACAGAAACTCTGTTCGTCTCTGCGAGTTACTAAATACGCCTAACGGAACTGGGTATTTGATCTGAGTGGGTCGTCGTGCCCTATACGCACTACCACCACGTGGGATAATGGTTTAATGGGGCCCTCTACGTCGTATGTATCAGCCGAAAGCTCTTCAGACGTCACAGCTCAGAGATGCGGGCTGATTGTTGGGGTTGGGCTGGTTACGTCACTGGTGTATTCAGTGTCGCGCCTGCTCCCCGGCCAGTCTCGCAACGTGCAGGAGTGCAAAGGGCGATGGGCCCAAGACCCCTTTGCACTTAGGATTTAGACCGGCGTGTTGACCTCTCTGCTTAGCCTTGGTAGGACTGCGTCGTGTCGATCACCCGAGGCCGGGTATTACCCAGCCAGTGTGTCCAACCGGAGGTAATCGAGCGTGTTGGGTAACAGTAGTGCACCCCTGCAGGGAAGTTATCTATTCAAATAGCCGTGTCCACGGTAAGAGGACGCTCAGAGTTGTATCCGGATCTATGACAACTACAAACTGATGATGATGCTTATGAATCTGATACTACTGCTCTCGGGATCGCTTTCTCGCGAGATAGTCGAGAAAGGATCTCGGGGAGTTGCTGCTATACAACCACTATTGTATGTTACTATATTCTACTCTCTTCTGATGCTGCAAGATTGCTTGAAGATGCTAGTCTTCAATAGGCTAGGCTTCTCCCCCTATACTCTGGCATTCTGCAGTTCAGTCCAAAGATATAGCCCCATTCCTTTGACACCAATGCATAATTAGTATAGTTCTGATGTCAGTCTTGCGAGTACTTTGGATGAGTACTCACGGTTGCTCTGCTCTTCTTTTTCCCAAACCCATTTGATGATACATCAGACGATGGAGCCCAGGAGCCAGATGCCACCGCAGGAGCTTACTACCAGGAGGGTCCCGACGGCACTTACTACTGGATCGAGCCAGCCGACCAGGAGTAGTTAGGAGGCCCTAGGCAGGAGTCTTCTCCTTTCGATCAGTATCGCTGTTTGTGCTAGCCTTCTTAAGGCACCCTTGACTAACTATGTCTGTACTCAGATATCATTTGTGTGTGTGACTTATGTATTCGGGCCTCCATGCCCCCGGTTTGTAATATGATGTTTTATGTTTAGTTTGAGTTTAGAGCTGTGTTGTGATATCTTCCCGTGAGTCCCTGTGCTTGATCGTGCACGTTTGCGTGTATGATTAGTGCACGATTAAGCTGGGGGCGTCACAAGTTGGTATCAGAGCCGACTGCCTGTAGGAAGCCCCTATCCAACTCCTTGGCCGCAGTTGAGTCTAGTATTTCCGAAAACTAATTTACTAACATGGCTGTGTGGCTTACGGCCCCACGTCGCCAACTGGGTGGTATTAGGATCTTTTATTCCTCTTCTATACTCTGGGACTCTGAACTCTCTTCCTTTCAGGTTAAATGAATTTTACTAACACTGACACTAGGATCTCGTAATCTCATCCACCCGGAGAGCTGGATTATCTGTGCTTGTTCCTTACCATTGATCTGATTAGTCTGATAATCATATTTTCCTTTACATTGGCTTGCTTAACCTTTCTCTCCAAGTTATTATACTTCTCATTGTCATTTGACAATCCTGAATTTCCTCTGTTTCAGATGGATCACCTGTTTCCGCCGCGCCCTGCGACGCAGCTTGTGCTTCGCACTTGGGCTCATGATGCCCCTGGTTTTCCAGCTGTCCTGATCGCCCTCCTGACCAGACTGGGTTACCGCTGGTACCCCGAGTATATGGTTTATGAGGATTTCCGCGAGTTCAACCAGGAGCACTACCATGCTGATGTTCGTATCTTTCATCAGAGGGACAACTCCGACACTGAGTTGCACATCTTTCACGGTATCGGTGTGACGATTGAGATGGCAGTCCATGATGCTGCCTATTCTGCTGTCGCACGACTCCCTGGAGAGCATAGTATCTTGGATGCCTCTGAGTTCCGGTACATTCCGTATGCACCTACCGGAGATGCTACTGGATACTACACAGCTATCTGTGCCCCTTACGAGCGTCGTCAATACGACCCACACGTGTTGATTCAGTGCACTCAGGCTCTGGATCGCACTAACCGGGCTCTTGCAGTCGAGTTGTTTACCACTTGAGCACGTCTCTACGATGCTATGACACAGTTGCTACCAGCTGTTCGTGCAGGTATACATCCGGAGTATATTCTTTACCCGCGCAGGACTCAGATGCCGGCAGGTATCGATTGGCCTGCTGTTGGAGGTCATACACCTGCACGTGGACCTCTTCTTCCAGTTCGAGGCCGGGTTCTGCATCAGAGTGCACACGGAGAGCAGGACTTTTCTGCTACAGAGATTCATCGTCCGCACTTGCAGTTACCCCGTTTTAGTGGTTTTCTCCGACGTTGATGTAGCCTTTGCTATGTCTCGTCATGTAGTTCCTCACCGCGTGCCTGTGCGCCGCCTAGCATGTCTTTTTCCTTAATTTTACGCTATTATGCTGTCCGCGTGTAACCGACTCTGTGTATGGATCTGTATGTCTTAATTGACTACTGTTATGTATCTATTGCACTGCTTATTCATTGTCGTGTTACATTAAGCTTGTCTTTAAACACTCGCAAGTGCTTTTTCTAAACTACCCCCTGTTGAAATTTAGCAGGATGGTTAGGCCAGGTGCTCGTGGTCGTGGTCGTGGTCGTGACCTTGAAAACCCACCACCACCAGACTATATGGCAGCTATGATGGAGCAATTCGAGCTGAACCGTCAGTTCATGACTAATATCATGGCTCAGTTCCTGCACCAGAACAATCAGAACCAGAACCCAGCTTCAATAACACTGTCAGAGTTTGTGCGTCTCAACCCCACTATTTTACGCAACTCTGAACAGCCACTGGATGCCGATGACTGGCTTCGTGACATTGCCTTCGAGATGGAATCTGCCAATGTCGCCCATGAAAGCCTTGTCGCCTTCGCGATCTACTTCCTGAAGGGCCCCGCTGCTCAATGGTGGTCCACTCACAAGCGTACACTGCCTGCTGGGACAATCGTTACTTGGGATGAGTTTCAGGCTGCCTTCCGTGCTCGCTATATTCCTCAGGGAATCATAGACCGGAAGAAGACCGAGTTCCGCAACCTCGTTCAAGGCAACAAGACTGTCGAAGCCTATCAGCGTGAGTTCCTTAACTTGTCCCGCTATGCTGAAGAAGACATTCCAACTGATGCTCCTAGACAGGAGAAGTTCCGTAGTGGACTCCACCCAGACCTCGAGCTTGCACTTGCTCCTCAAGAGTTCACCGACTTTGCCACTCTCGTGAACAAGGCTATTCTGGTTGAGACCGCTCAGATCAAGCACAAGGAGTCGCAGAAGCGCTATCGTGACATTGGCTCATCTTCGAGCTCAGCACAGAAACGTCGCATTGGATTCCCAATAGTGTGTACCGTTGAGCTGCTCCTGCGCCGAGGCCCTCTTATGCTACACCCCGTCTGCCTCCTCCACCACCGAGGCAGCCAAGAGCTCAAGCTGCTCCACCCAGTGCTCCTCTTCGTCCTGAAGATGGTCTGTGCTTCAAGTGCCGCAAACCAGGTCACCTTGCTAAGGACTGCCGCCAGAATCAGAATCAGTTGGCATTTCCTCACAATGGCCGTGGCAATGGTCATGGCAACAATCAGGCCCGCAACTATAATACTGGGTCTGCGGCTTATGGTCGTGGACATGCTTACAACATTGACATTGAAGAAGTTCAGGATCAGCCTGCTACTGTGATGGGTACCCTTCTCGTTAACTCAGTACCCGCTTCTGTTTTATTTGATTCAGGAGCATCACATTCATTCATCTCTGGAAAATTTGCATTCATGCATGGCATTCATTATGAGAAGATGCATACTCCGTTAGTCGTTAAGACTCCCGGGGGCCATTGTCATGCTGACATGATGGCACCTAACGTCACCGTAGAAATTGAAGGATTGGAATTCCTTGCCTGCCCCATTGTTCTGAAGTCTTCCACCATAGACCTCATTCTGGGAATGGATTGGTTGAAAGCTCATATTGCTTCGATCAATTGTGCCACCAAAGTTGTTCAACTACTTCACCACTCCGATGAGATAGTGAACTACATCGCCCACATTACCCGGAATGCCGAAGCTCAGATATATGCTCTGAATGCTTTGAATGCCTCACCTCTTGAGGGAATTGAGAACGTTCCGGTCGTTCGCGATTTTCCGGACGTCTTTCCGGAAGAACTTCCAGGAATACCCCCGGTTAGAGTTGTCGAGTTCGTCATCGACTTGAAACCTGGCACCACCCCTATTGCGAAGCGTCCTTATAAGATGCCTCGGCATGAACTTCTCAAGCTTAAGGAAGAAATCGACAACTCACTGAAAAAGGGTTTCATCCACCCCAGTTCCTCTGCTTGGGGAGCACCTTCTCTCTTTGTTAAGAAGAGGGATGGAACTAACCGATTGGTCCAGGACTATCGGCCCATTAACCAAGCCACAATCCAGAACAAATATCCACTGCCCCGGATCAATGATCTTTATGATCAGCTTGCTGGATCCTCTGTGTTCTCAAAACTCGACTTGAGGTTGGGTTATCATCAGATCCGAGTTCGTAAGGAGGATATTCCGAAGACTGCTTTCGTTACTCGCTATGGATCATACGAGTACACTGTTATGTCCTTCGGATTAACTATTGCTCCAGCAACCTTCTCCCGATTGATGAACTATATCTTCATGGACTTCGTCGACAAATTCGTCGTGGTCTACTTGGATGATATCCTTATATTTTCCAAGAATGAAGAAGAACATGCCGAACATCTTCGGCTTGTATTGGAGAAGCTGCGAGAACATCAGTTATATGCCAAGTACTCTAAGTGTGAATTCTCGTTATCCGAGGTGACTTATCTTGGTCACGTGATTTCCAAGGATGGCATTGCTGTTAACCCCGAACGAGTTCAGGCTATTCTTGACTGGACTCCCCCGAAGAACGTCAAGCAAGTCAGGAGTTTTCTCGGACTCGCTAGTTATTGCCGCCGATTCGTCGAAAACTTCTCGAAGATTGCAAAGCCATTAACTGACCTGCTCCACAAGGGTGTTAAATTTGAATGGACAGAAAAATGTCAAGAAAGCTTTCAGACACTCAAAGATAAGTTGACATCTGCCCCAGTGTTAGCACCCCCGGATTCCCAAAAGGACTCTGTGATATATTGCGACGCATCTCGTCAAGGATTAGGTTGTGTCCTAATGCAAGAGCGCAAAGTAATTGCTTATGGCTCTCGTCAATTGCGTCCTCATGAGGAAAATTATCCGGTGCATGATCTCGAACTTTCTGCGGTTATTTATGCTCTGAAGCTATGGCAACATTACCTCCTTGGAAATCGTTGCGAGATATACACGGATCATCAGAGTTTGAACTATCTGTATACTCAGCTAGACTTGAACCTTCGTCAACAAAGGTGGCTCGAGACAATAGCCGATTATGATATGAATATCTCTTATACCCCTGGCAAGGCTAATGTAATGGCCGATGCTTTGAGTCGCAAGGCTTATTGCAACAACCTCATGGTTCAGGAAGCACAACCAATGCTTTATGAAGAGCTTCGCAAATTGAACCTTCACATTGTTCCTCAGGGTTATCTCAATACCCTGGAGGTTGAGCCAGACCTTGAGCGCAACATCAAGACCAGACAGAAATATGACTCTGAAGTCGAGAAGATTAAGAGCTTCCTCTCCAAGGGTAATCCTTCATTCTACCATGTTGGTGAGGATGGTGCCTTGTTCTTCAAAGGACGCCTAGTGGTCCCCAGAATGCGCAATCTGGACTCCCGTTCGGATGTCATGAAAGAAGCACATGACACGCCTTTGTCTATTCACCCTGGTAGTACCAAAATGTACCAAGACATTCGTCAGCGGTACTGGTGGCCCGATATGAAACATGATATTGCTAAATATGTTGCTGAGTGTGACGTTTGCCGTCGCATCAAAGCAGAACATCAAAGGCCTGCTGGAACTCTGCAACCCCTTGAAATTCCGGAATGGAAATAGGACAAAGTCCAAATGGACTTCATTACTGGTTTTCCCAGATCGCAGAAGGGTCATGATGCTATCTTTGTCGTCATCGACCGATTCTCAAAGGTTGCTCACTTTCTTCCAGTCAAGGAGACAATCACTGCTAGTCAGTTAGCAGACTTGTATGTTTCCCGAATTGTGTCACTCCACGGTGTTCCGTTGGAGATCAGTTCAGATCGTGGCAGCCTCTTTACCTCCAGATTTTGGAACAGTTTCCAAGAAGCCATGGGAACTCATCTGTCTTTTAGCACTGCTTATCACCCTCAGTCTCAGGGTCAAGTCGAAAGAGTTAATCAAGTGCTTGAAGATATGCTTCAAGCTTGCGTCATGTCATTCGGTAAGAAATGGGAGGAATCTCTTCCGTATGCCGAATTCTCTTACAACAATGGCTATCAAGCTAGTCTGAAGATGGCACCGTTTGAAGTTCTTTATGGACGTAAGTGTCGAACCCCTCTGAATTGGTCAGAAACTGGGGAACGTTCACTCGTTGGACCGGACATTATTCAACAAGCTAAAGAACAAGTCCGCATTGTCCGTGAACATCTGAAAACTGCTCAGTCTCGCCAGAAGAGCAACTATGACCGAAAGCACAAGGTAATGGTCTATCAGCCTGGTGAGCAAGCTTACCTTCGTGTCACTCCGATGAAGGGCACTCATCGGTTCGGAATCAAGGGCAAGTTAGCTCCTCGCTACATTGGCCCGTTCCGCATTTTCGCTCGTCGAGGAGAAGTGGCATATCAATTGGAATTGCCGCCAAACCTTTCTCAAGTGCACGATGTCTTCCATGTGTCGCAACTCCGACGTTGCTTCAAGGATCCTATCCGAGCTGTGGATCATGAAGTGCTTGAATTGCGAGAAGATCTGTCTTATCCAGAGTATTCGATCTGCGTTCTTGATCAAACTGAACGTCGGACTCGTCAGAAGTCGATCAAGTTCCTCAAGGTTCAGTGGTCGAATCATTCTGAGGATGAAACCACTTGGGAACGCGATGACCGTCTTCGTGAAGAATGCCCTGCTTTCTTTCAGCCTACCACTTAATTCTCGGGACGAGAATTCTTGTTAGAGGAGGAGAATTGTAACGTCCCCATGTAATAGCTACAGTAATCACCCTTTTGATAATGCCATGTCATCATGATTAACCATGCTTGAGCATCATTTGCATCATACTTCATTTCAACTCCAATTTAATGTTGCAATTCAAATTTAAAGTAAAAATAAAAGTTGTTCAAAACCAGAAACTAAAATGTTCAAAATATTGTAAATAATCCAGAGGCAATTATAAAAATACAACCAACATTAATTGAATTAGTTAAGTGACTCTACCAACCTGAGCCAGTAACCAAACAGCACATTTTAATACATTTTATTTAATCCAGTGTACAAATGAAATTATATTTTGCCCAAACCAATTTTTGGTGGTAAAGAATATTGCACTGTAATATTTGAGCTAAGTCACACATTTAATAAAAGTCCAATAGTGGTCAAACATTTTACAAAACAGAATTAAAACAGAAAACAGAAATAGAAAAAGAAAAAGGGGAAACGACTTACTGTGCGACTGGGCCTTAGTGGAACAGTAGCCGGCCCAGCCCACCTCGCAGCTCATCGTCCTCCTCCCGCGCGCTGTCGCGCGCGCGCGCCGACACGGCGACAGCCGCCGCGCGTCGCCCATCCACCGGCTCCCCGCTAGGTTAAGTGCCTCCCCGAGCTGCTCTCCCCTCCCCCCGAAACCCTAGCTACCCCCATTCGCCCCCACGCGCCTCGCCTCTCTCATTTTCCCCTCGCCAGAAAACACTCGCCGTCGCCGTCGTCGATCCTGCGCCCACCGTCACCGTTCGGCCTCACCGAGATGTCGAGAAGCCCCGCCGCCCTCCACTGCGTCGACTGAGCCCAGCCACTGGAGACGACGGGCTCGGCATTGGGCGAATCGAGCTCATCCCCGACCTCGGCCACCTCTTCCTCTCCGGCGATCTCCGGCGATCCCCTGCGCTACTAAGCTATCACCGGCTTTCCGTAGCCTCCCGGGGAGCCTCCCCTCTTTTCCCCTCTCTCTCCCACGCGTTTCGTTCGCCGTAGTCGCCGCATTGGTGTCGCCCGAATACCTCGCCGCCGATGAGCTCCCCGCCGTGGCCACGCTGCCCGTCGAGCTCCGCCGAGCTCATGGCCGTGCTCAGCGCACCCGTGCGAGTCCAACGCGCTAGATCCCGTCGCTTGCCGTGCCCCCTAGCCGCAGTTCGCGCGATGGCCGAACTCCGGCGTCCGCTCCGCCGCTCGCCGCCGTAGATTCCGACCGTTTCCGGCCGCGCCGCCGCCGTGGATGGATGCGGCGTTGAATGCCCGATCGAACGCGACCTCCCGCGTCCAAAACGGTCGCCTGTGGCGCGATTCCGGCCAAGTCCGGCGAGCTCCGCCACTGTTTTGGTCACCGGCGTCGAGTCTCCGGTGGCCGGCGCCGACGTGGCCGCTGGGGCTCATCCGCTGTGCCACTGCCTGGTGGGGTCGCGGGCCCCGTTGACCGGTCCACTTGATGACGTGGCGGCCCTGTGTCGCTGACACGCGGGCCCCACCGCTTAAACGAATTTAAAAAAATAAATAAAACGTTAATTAAATTGTTAATTAAATTAATTAGTTAATTAGTCGCTGACAGAACGGGCCCACCTGTTAATTAACTTAATTAGATTAATTAAACTCTGTTTAATTAGTACAGTCACTGACAAGTGGGACCCACTGGTCAGGTTTGACTAGTCCACCGCCACTGTTGACCGCTGACGTCAGCTATGCGTCATGCTGACGTCATCCCAGTACTGTTTCGGATAATGTTGAATTAAATAAATTCAGAAATTCCAGAAAATTAATAAAACCTTGAAAAAATCATATCTTTTAAACCGTAAGTCAGATGAAAATAAATTATATATGTAAAATGATCAGAAAAATATGTAGATTCTGAATATGTAATCAAAATGCCTGTCCAACAATCCTAGCTAGCTGAACATGGAACAATTTGCCCGATTTCGATAAATGAATAGTGCACAACTTTAATTAAATAAATCCAAATATATTCCTAAATTAACTAGATCATTTAGTTAGGTAGTAAAACACATCTGCATATCATTCTAGGCTTGTCATGCATAGTGATTGCATTTTTGCCGTGAAATTTATTGTTTCTTCCCCCCTCCTTCTCTCTCGATAGACACCGAGACCGACGCCGTTGCAGCAGAGTTCGACTACACCCCCGACGAGCAGCCTACCGACGATCAGCCACTCTCCGCAAAGCTTACAGGCAAGCAATCCCCCTTGACGCATTCCGTTGTCTCCTATTCTTTCTCCCTCCTGCTTGCATTAGAAATTACCGCTGCCATGTTTTAACCTATTCTGATGCATAGCCTGATTTTGTCGCCTGCTACTGATACATTACCTGTTATCCCATGATGCCTAGTTAGCTATGTTGCTGTTCCATCTTTGGCCCTTCGTCTTGTCCGTATGCCATGCTTGTTACCGGGCCGTGATCACTCTGGGTGAGGATCACGGAAATGCTTACATTACTACATTCATTTACTGTTACGGGGCTGAAGGGCTGGTGGTACCATCCAGTCAGAGATGGACCTGAGTCCCGACAGCGCCCAATGTTAAAGTCGGGCTGGCCCGAAGGGTACCCGCGAGTGAATATCACTAAAGACGGGTCGGCTCCAAGAGCACCCGCGCGTCATGTTTTACCAAGTCAGAGCGACAGAAACTCTGTTCGTCTCTGCGAGTTACTAAATACGCCTAACGGAACTGGGTATTTGATCTGAGTGGGTCGTCGTGCCCTATACGCACTACCACCACGTGGGATAATGGTTTAATGGGGCCCTCTACGTCGTATGTATCAGCCGAAAGCTCTTCAGACGTCACAGCTCAGAGATGCGGGCTGATTGTTGGGGTTGGGCTGGTTACGTCACTGGTGTATTCAGTGTCGCGCCTGCTCCCCCGCCAGTCTCGCAACGTGTAGGAGTGCAAAGGGCGATGGGCCCAAGACCCCTTCGCACTTAGGATTTAGACCGGCGTGTTGACCTCTCTGCTGAGCCTAGGTAGGACTGCGTCGTGTCGATCACCCGAGGCCGGGTATTACCCAGCCAGTGTGTCCGGCCGGAGGTAATCGAGCGTGTTGGGTAACTATAGTGCACCCCTGCAGGGAAGTTATCGATTCGAATAGCCGTGTCCACGGTAACAGGACGCTTAGAGTTGTATCCGGATCTATGACAACTACAAACTGATGATGATGCTTATGAATCTGATACTACTGCTCTCGGGATCGCTTTCTCGCGGGATAGTCGAGAAAGGATCTCGGGGAGTTGCTGCTATACAACCACTATTGTATGTTACTATGTTCTACTCTCTTCTGATGCTGCAAGATTGCTTGAAGATGCTAGTCTTCGATAGGCTAGGCTTCTCCCCCTATACTCTGGCATTCTGCAGTTCAGTCCAAAGATATAGCCCCATTCCTTTGATACCAATGCATAATTAGTATAGTTCTGATGTCAGTCTTGCGAGTACTTTGGATGAGTACTCACGGTTGCTCTGCTCTTCTTTTTCCCATACCCATTTGATGATACATCAGACGATGGAACCCAGGAGCCAGATGCCACCGCAGGAGCTTACTACCAGGAGGGTCCCGACGGCACTTACTACTGGATCGAGCCAGCCGACCAGGAGTAGTTAGGAGGCCCTAGGCAGGAGGCCTTCGCCTTTCGATCCGTATCACTGTTTGTGCTAGCCTTCTTAAGGCACCCTTGACTAACTATGTCTGTACTCAGATATCATTTGTGTGTGTGACTTATGTATTCGGGCCTCCGTGCCCCCGGTTTGTAATATGATGTTTTATGTTTTGTTTGAGTTTAGAGTTGTGTTGTGATATCTTCCCGTGAGTCCCTGTGCTTGATCGTGCACGTTTGCGTGTATGATTAGTGCACAATTAAGCTGGGGGCGTCACATACTATTATCTACACACTTCACTTGCTTGCAAATAACGAGATCAAGGGGATTGACAACCCTCTTGCCGGCGTTGGGTGCAAGTTGTTTGCTCTATTGTGTGCAGCCGTCGAAGACAGTTGTTGATTCATATTCCTATTGGTTCGATAAACCTTGGTTTCAAAACTGAGAGAAATACTTACCCGTATTGTGCTGCAATTACCCGTTCCTGTTCACGGAAAGCCCAACGCAAATCACAAGTATCAGGAAGGATCTCTGGCGCCGTTGCCGAGGAATATCATCACCAACTATCAAGTAGCTTCACACAAATTATCATTCACTTGTTCTTGTTTTTATTTGCTGTTATATTTAGTTTGCTTCATAAAAATCAAAAATACAAAAATATTTATCTTTCCTTGTTGTTATTTTGCTTGTTGCTTGTTATTATGTCTAGTTCTCCTTGTGTTCTCGTTGCTCCCGATAATGAGGTACTAAATTTCAAACAAAGTGGAGGAGAAAATTTCAAAGATGCATGGTATAGGATTTGCAATGCTCAAAATAAATCAACTCATAAGCAATCCATCACTATCTTGCTCCGTAATATTTATGCGGGTGTGACAACTTGGTATAGGTTTATTCTTGACACCATTACCGGTGGCAATTTCTTAATGTGTCACACTTCGGATGCTTATAATGCTATTGAAAATCTTGTAAGGGCACCACCTATTATCATTAATGAAGCTATTTTGACTTTGGAACATGTCATGCAAAGGCTTGATGTTATTTAAAAGAAAATGATTATTAGCAAACAAATTGAAGAGTTAGATAAAAACTTCATAATCATATCACTCTATTTGGATCACGGGTAGGAACGACTTTGAAAACTTTAAAGGAGAAAGACACAACTATTGATGAGAGGGGAGAACAAAGTTTGAATAGCATTGATAAAATGGAGGAAGTTATTGATAAAGTAGGCTCCGCTTTCACACCTTCGAAAGCAAATGCTAGCACTTCTCGAAATAAAAGCCCCAAGTTTATCTATATTCCTAAGAGCATTAGTACTCCTCCTAGCAAAAGAAACGCAGAACTCAAAATGATAAGTGTGCATCCCAACTTTACCTGATAAAAGACCCTATTATAAAGCCTCCTATTGTTCCTAATAATCATGGTTGTGTTATTGAGGAGCTTGATGTCAAAGATGATAATACTTGAAACTATGCATTATGCCTAGCTAGGGGCATAAAACGATAGCGCTTGTTGGGAGGCAGCCCAATAGTTATCTTTATTTTTGCTTTTTACTTTCTGTTTTGGTGTGATAACATTATTATTGACTCTGTAATGATTGTTTTTATGTTTTAATTAGTGTTTGTGCAAAGTAAAGCCTTTGGGATGACTCACAAGATGAATAGAATTGATACAATGCAAAAACAAAAACTTTAACGTCCAATGCAAAATTTCTCTGATTTTACTGGAACGTATTTTTGATCCGAATTTTGTACAAATATTGCTATACAAAATCATGAGGTTGTCCTAATGTTTCAGAATTTTTAGAGTTAAGAAAAGTACAGGTTCTTTACAGATCTTTACAGACTCTTCTGTTTTAGAAAGATTCTGTTTTTGCTTGCATAGTTTGCTTGTTGTGATGATGCTATGGATTGTATCAGGGGGCATAAGCCATGGAGAAGTTAGAATACAATACATATTATGCAATAATGAAATATGAATCAATTTATAACAGTACCTAAAGTAGTTGATATGTTTCTTATACTAACGGATCTCATGAAGTTTTGTTGAGTTTTGTGTGATTGAAGTTTTTCAAGTTTTGGGTGTTATCATGATGGGCGAAGGAATAAGGAGTGGAAAGAGCCTAAGCTTGGGGATCCCCAGGGCACCCAAGGTAATATTCTAGGAATACTCAAGCATCTAAGCTTGGGGATGCCCCGAAAGGTATCCGCTCTTTCGTCTCAATCCATCGGTAATGCACTTGGAGCTATATTTTTATTCGTCACATGATATGAGTTTTGCTTGGAGCGTGGTTTGCTTTTGTTTGATTTTATTTTTAGTTTGCCACAATCATCATTTGTTGGACACACCTATTGTCACACCCTGTGTTTTGCCTCACATCACTAAGTTAACATAGCTCAAAAGTTTGGACCAACAAAAACTTTTTGTGTGCTTGTGATGCTTGACTTGATTGCTGTTTGCTTGATTGCCTACTTGTGCTCTAATTCATAAAATTCCTCCTACTCCCAAAACTCATCTCCTTGCTCCAAATTATTGCCCAATGATCATTCTATGTGTATAGGACAAAAAACTATTATTATACAAATTTATTTTGGCCAAAAAGCATTTATTTAATTTAGGTTTTCAAAAAACCCTTAGTTGAGGCTTGAACTACAAGTCCTTAAATTAGGGTATTTCAATTCTTTAAAAATTATATTTGAAACCTATTATATATAGGACTTCCCAAAGCCACCAAATATTATTTTGAAAGATTATTTTCCTATTTTATTTAAAGGCTTTTTCTCAAGGCCAGAAATGGTCTTTTATAGGAGAAAATTATTTAATGCTTTCAAAATATTTGGGAACATTTAGGGAAACTCAGTGGACACATATTTTCCATATATAAGAGTTTCAACACATGGTCATGTTCAAAATATTGGACAAAACCCTCCAAAACCCTTCCTGCATATTTCAATTATCTGAAATACTTCTTTAAGAAACATTCTCAAATAAATCCAGGAAAATTCTTGCATGTCACATATGCCATGTTTGATGATCTCGCCAAGTTTCATTCCAATCAAAATAGTTTTGGTTCACCGAAATTCCCAAAATCCTCTCTGTCCAGTACCAAATTTGAGCAACTTTGCATTATCAAGTTTCTCTAATTGATCTCAAACTTTGTGGGAATTATCTAATCCCCAAATGATGCCACCACACCAAGTGGTGCATTAATTAGAATATATTTGCAAGACTAGATCTAAGGAAATCCATTTCCCCTGATTTGTAGAGTTGGGAGCTATTGCATTGCCAAGTTTACCCAAATGAGCAGGAAATTTGTGAGCAGGACCAATTGGTCTTACCATTTACTCCTGGTAAATATCAAGGCCATAGGATTCCTCTGGCTAGCCCAAACACAGCACAAACACCTTCTGCCATAAACTAGTGGACAAGCTAAGTTGACCCAAAAAGATTCCCCTTGCCCTCATCTTTTTACCACAGTATGTTCTAACCCCATTATACCTCCAGTAACTTTGCTACTCTTTTTACCCCTCATATTCCCTCTCTTTTTACCATGACAACACCTCTTTTACCCCTCTCCTTCCATTCTGTGCTTGTACTTGCCCCCAAATTATTTCACAACACCTTCTGCATTCCAATGCATCGAATCAAACCCAAATATTGCATGCTCATCTGCAAAATATGAGCAAATCATCCAAACCTAGATTTTGCAGCAAATCTAACTTTGAACTACAGGTGCCAGGTATACTTATCTCCCTGGGCTGAAAATTGGTGGTCATGTAGTCCTTCTATACCTAAGGCCACTAGAGAAAGTTTTATTCCAAATGCCCTTCAGTAAAAACCACATAGGTGAACCCCAAGTTTACTGCTGCAAACTTGCTCTGTGTCAAAACCCATCCTACACAACTCCTCAGGCTCTCAAAATTTGCCAGCACCCTTTACCATGCGTGCCTAGCACGCTAGACATCTTTGGCCGAACAAAATGTCTCCCTGGACATGCCTTGGCGTGGTGACCACGCCATTGACCTGCAGACACGGTGCTCTGCCGACGAACCTCGTCGCTTAGCTCCACGTGCGCCAGGGATTCCCTCTCAACCTCCCACGCCTCTCCCCAACGCCAGCAAGGGTCCAAAGCCGCTCTGACGTGCGTGCTCACCTCCCCCGAAGCGCATCTGAGGTGCACCCGAGCTCCCCCCCCCCTCCCGTCGATCCTCTACTTCTGTCCCTCCCCGAGCTCACCCTCGCGCCCTATGACGCTCCCCTATCTCCCAATGACCCCCCCTGACCAAGCCCTTTGAGCCTCAGAGCTTGGCATCCTCCCCCATGGCCGCCATGGCGCCGCCTCAGCCTTGCTCGAATTCGAGTAGGCAAGTCTCCCGCGCCTCGGCTCTCTCCTCCAGAAGAACCCCTACGGCGGTTCCATCTTCCCCAGCACCCCAACCATCGTTCTCTGCCGCCGTACCGCGCTCTCCAGTGGTGCCCGAAGCTACTGTCCGCCCCTCCCGACGAGCTGCTTGCTCCCGACCGTCCCCGCGACCAGCGAGGTCAACCCTGAGCGCAACAAGGAGCGGGGCATCCGTCACGGCCACCGGCTCGGCGTTTCAGGCGGCAAAGTGGCCGGTGCCGCGACGGTCGGTGTCCCCTCTGCCTCCTGTCAGGAGGTAGGGGAAGAGGGCATGAGAGTGAGAGAGGATTCGACGGGGCCCGCATGTAAGCGACCCAGCGGTCGGGCCCAGGAAGTAACTGGACGCGGCTTCCGCTGGAGTCGCTTCCTTCCATCGAAGACGTACTCCCGGAAGGCGACTTCGACATCGCCCCAGCCCCACCGCGCGGCTGAAACTGCTGGGCCGGCCTAGTGGCTATTCTGCGCCCTGGGCGCCGTTTAGGCCTTTGGTTAAATTCTTTTTCCTTTTTGTTTTTCTGATAGATTCAAAAATCCATAGTAAAATCATATTAACTCCTAATCCATTGATTCAAATTCCTAGGGGTTCTAATAATCATGGCCTAACCAAATATTTGCATTACTCGTTTTTCCAGAAAACTTTTCTGTTGTGTTAATATCAAGTTTGAATTTGAACTATGAAGAGCACACTTTGCAAAATCCCTACACAGCTCAAATCAACTCCAAATGGAGTGATTCAAATTCCTAGATGACTATAAAACCATGACCTATTTCTCTAGCCATGTTGAACATTTTTACCATGCACCTATTCTGTTGAATCTAATAAATGGTCCATTTTCCATTTATTTCATCTTAGTAAATTCATAGGAAAAACATCCCAACTCCAAATCCAGTGAAACCACTTTCTCAATTCTTCTAAAATCATGCCCTAGTTAATAGCTACATCCACTCATTTTTATAAAAATGTTTGTTGTAGACTTCTTATAGGATCATCATTTCCTCCATTTCTACCTTTCCAAAAATCCTCATTGATACAAATCCAGTAGGGCAACTTTAGGTATTTTTCTTATGACCAGAGACACCCAAGAAAAATAAAACTCCTATTTATAGAGCACTTTTATTTCTCTGCTTGTTGTGTTGCTTATTATGGTTGTTTCCGATGGTAGTTGACGAAGTAGACGAAGTGCTCGGAGTTGGACCAGAAGCTTGGGAAGACCTCGAAGACTTTGCTGAGCTAGACAAGAAGCCCTAGACCATGTTGTGAAACTATTTTTATGCATGGCATTATAGTACCTTGGCTGTTGCATGAAGGATCATGTTGATGATGTGGGGACAACCTTGCTGGGTTGGTCTCCGATGCATTTCTCGTTGATACTTGCATTGTGCATGACCCTACCTTCCTATGAGGGTTATGCGGGTGGGAAGTAGTTAGGATGCTAAGTAGTTGCTACGCATATGGGATGGGGATATGCATGGTGTTGGAGACAAATGTACTTTCAAAGACTCTTCGAAAACCACATCGGGTGCCACTAATGCCCAAGGGAGATGTTGATCTAGGTAGCCACCTGATAAAGAGGTGGTGTACCGAGGCAAGTTGCGTGTGTGTTTTTGAAAACGGATTAGATTTAAGGTCTGCTGACCGTCCCAACCTTACATGTGCGACCATTCTACCCCTATATGGGATGAGGCCTTGTTGATTACTTTGGTCGATGCTAGCAGAGAGCCTGCATTACTAGTGGCGGGAGAGACGAGTCACTCTCTCGATACGGGGTCGTGCTTGATAGGACGACCATGGGCTGTTTTTTACAGACACAGGGCATACTGTTGCGTGCCCTCATGGATGGTACGAGTGATGTGCATCATGAGGGATGGCACCAATGAGTGGACTCTTTGTTTAGTATCGTCAAGGGAAAAGCATTGTTCGGGTGCTTACCTCAGGTATGTAATATACCGCGAGTCGTGGATGACACGGATGTTCCCCGAGTCTTGTGGCTAAAGCATGCAACCTCTGCAGAGTGTAAAACTATTCGAATAGCCGTGTCCACTGTCATGGACAGTTGGAGGTCCTTCTTAAACTACGTCCAAATGTTTTCACAAAACTTGGTGTTCGTGTGACAAAGAGATACTTGAGCTAAGTCAAAAGACTTGATGAAATGATTGAACATGTGATGTTCAACCCTGCTTATATTGATATCTGTATCATGTTCATATGGATATCTACTACCTATTGATGCATAATTGTTATCAATGGTAGGACATGATATTGCACTCAAAACTAGCTTTCCACAAAGCTACCTACTTAGTGCTATACCATGCATTGATGTACCTTGTCCAAACATCGGTTGCTTGCGAGTACATTCAAAGTACTCATTGGCTTGCCACTTGTTATTTTATTGGCCAGGCATGAAAGAACAAGATATAATGAAGAGTACCTTGGTGACGAACATGCGAGCTAGGACGCTTCCCAGTCAGAATGCCTATAGGGTTAAGGCAGATGGCATGGGTTCACGCTATTGTTGAAGATTTTTGTTGCGAGTTTAAGAAGACTTGGCCTTAAAGGTCATATCTTAATAAAACGGTATGTATTGGATGTAAGACTCTTATTATTCAGTTTCTGTGTGTTCAGTGAGCATTGATCTCTTGGATCACTGTACATGTGCATTCGGTGATCATGACTTATGAGTCGGGGTCCCCACAGAGCTGGTATCAGAGCCATCCTAACTGTAGGAAGCCTTAGTTAGCATGGACGTTAGTTAGGATAAAACTATTTTTCCAGACGCATCAAATCACTTGCAAAACTTCTATATTTCTTACCTCTTCTAAGTTTTCAAAGAAACCGAAGGATTGTGCCCTAGGACTCCACCATTTTTCTCTCGACTTTCCCCATCTTCCTTTTTCAGAACTTTGCAAGCGGTCGCTAGTACCCTTATGCCCCTGACCACTGGATTCCTTGAAATCCACGTGGATGAACTGGAAGGAAGACACCTTGCCGTACCTTCACCCACATCTCTTGAACACAAGTTTGGCGACACCATTACAAAAAGATACCAACAGAAGATACCTTCTCGAGGAGCGAGGACAACAAGATTTGGAAGATGGTGACACCCTTGGCACTGCCCCAGGATGATGCAACCTTGGCCTAGGATGATCAGGGCGTAAGACATGCAAGATCATGATATACATCGCTAATAGAGCAACCCTGTCCTTACCGTTGTTGTATTGGCAACCACCGGTGGATGAGAACCTCGCCATTTGGTCCGCCTCACTATAGTGAGCAGGAAAAATGTTCTCTTCATCCCCCGCTCTTGGTGTCAACGTTGTCATCGACATAACCGACAGGTTGGACCTATACCATGCCTTGTTAATGACATTGCATAAAGGATTACCCATCTGGAACCCTCGACGTCTCAGAAGACAAGAGGGATTGTCATGATTAAGAAGACAACAGAAGAACGAGTCAGTGGCAGCCACGAGGATTCACCTTTGCCCCGTCAACTTACCAGATGAGAAGTTACCAAAGATTCTTCAGGCCCAACTGGCATCGCTTCAATGGACAACTACAAGAGACACATAGACACCTGAGGAAGACCCAAAAGACCGAGCGTCCTTCTCTTCGAGACACGAAGCAAGCACAACTATTGAGTCTGAGAACCCCTAGGGTAGGATGAGTCATGTATCCCCTATGGGAAGTCGAGTCTGTGTGATGGTTCAAATGGAACCATGTTGTGTGTTGCTTGTTTTTATCTGTTTGTGTTTTGATATAAGTCGCACTTTGCCCTAGGCAACATGTATGTGATTATATCACCTACCTTATCTTAATGTTTATGTTTGGTCATTTCGGCACTTGGTTGATGGCACTTGCACTATACCACCCCCTTAGGCACTCCCCTCTATGCTACTTTTCCCTCTCACCCTTCTCTTCAACTGAAGACCGGAGAGGCAATGTGGACCAAGGGTCCACCTCGACAAACAACTAGCACTGAAGACTTTTTATGACAACCTATTCAACCAGGTGCAACCCCGTAGGGTTATGATTTTCCCTTAGGATTGGAAGTCCTTCCTTAGACTAGCCTAGACCCCGGAAGTTACCCATCTTGAACCCTTAACCATATGCTTAACCTAAGGGTTTGCAAGAGAACCAGTTAAGCTTCAATAACCTTGTTCAACACTGGGTTCGTTATGGAACTAGTGATCATAGTGAACAAACACATTACATACTTAATCTAGCATTTGAGGATACATGATTAGTAGACTAATGATTTGACAAAGGTATAATAGATATCTTGAGAGAGTAGTTGAGACCCTTTGGTGGATTACAAGACTTTCATGATGATAAATGAACTTGGTGGATAAAGTTGATAGAATAGCATGGCTTACTTCTCCCTTGAGTAAATTGGATTTAGTAGGGCAATTAGGATCACAAGTTGAAATTCTTGGTGGTATGATAATTAGATTTTGTCAAATAATAGTCATGGATTGATGATGTTATGATTATGACTCGGAAGAACAAGTAGGGATTCTCGTCGGACATGAGATTTGGATTTAAATGGGTGATCCTAATAGGGTGTTGATGATAAATGAGACTACATTGTTCGGAGTAATTTGGATTTAGTTAGATACCTCGATCATGATACCGTGTCTCTTGGTGGATAATAAACTAGGAATATTGGATTGTTGTCAGAATTGATTCGGGTATCTACATGCACCTGGCGTTGGAATTTACTTGATCATGATAATGGAAATTGGTGGATATACCGTGGTAACATAGTTCTTTCAATGATTTGAGGATTTTAGGAACTCTAGGAGATTATGTGGAACACACTCGAAATTGGATTTGTAGAGTTAAATGGATCATGTAACGACTCATGGAATTGATGGACCACTTGATTTGATTCATAGGAAGGAAACAAGATCTTGGATTGGTATATTACATGTTTCCTTATCATAAAGATGCAACACCTTAGACCTTGGATATATTAGATGAGCACTAGGATTGTAGTGTTTTATCCAAGCTTAGCAGCTTGTATGTTCCACCCGAGGATTCTTATATAGGGATACATGTGAGGTGGTTACCGATGACATATGTGATTTTGTTTAGTTCCTTCGAGAGTGATGAGGATATGAATAACCTGAGCGATGTTTGGAGTTGACTGGCGTAAAAAAGTATTGTTTCGGTGGAACCGGATGACTTTTGGATAGAGTAATAGGTAGGCCTATTGGCATCTAAGAACTGTGCTCAAGGATGAGATGACAAACGTTCACTCACATCCTAAGAGCCTTGAAACCCCTAAGCCTTATCGAATGATGACACGGTCGGGTTATGACCATAGGTTTTGGCTCTAAGTAAAAAGTCTACGACCAATAATCCACTTCGACCACCACCAACCCTGTCCACAAGGAAGGTGGACACGAAGACCTAGATTGCGAAGGACCACAGACCCCCCAGGCAAGTGACCACCCGGGACAAATATGGCTTCCAGAAGATTAAGACTAACTGGCTTAAGATTGGTTCCCGAGCCTTCTCTCGAGAACAAGCTTAATCAAAATGCCATCAGTCTAAAAGCCATTCCCGAGTCTTACCCCAAGACCACACTTCCCACACCTCACGGTTAATGGATATACCGTCAAGCCCTCTTTAGGTCTACTTATGCCCGCTTCTCTCACATATCCCATGAACAAAGTGTTTATGTGATACTTGGAGAAATATGTTGTTGTCCTCACGGATGACATGCTTATTTATCCAAGAAGAGCGAGGAAAATCTTAGTCCTATTTGGATAAGCCCCAGGAGGACCAACTGCTAAGCCTCTCAAGTGTAAGGTTATACCTTAAAGAAGTTGGACTACTCAAAGTACTCTTCCTACAGTAGAAGACACTCTTACCCAAGCAAGATGAAGAACCACTACGATTGGGAAACCACGACGATGAAGAAGAAGCAAGAGAAGTCAACCACCACTCCTCTGCCTGCTACATCAGCTAGACTATGTCAAGAAGCACTGACGTTCAAGCACGATGAAGCCTTTGGACATCAAGAGAAATTAAAGATCCCCTTGTTTTAAGTAGTCACCTATCAGTTCATGACTAGGAAGGAACCGAGAAGTTGATAGCACCCCCACTCCAACACTTTGACAATCAAGGATGTGATCTTGACTAGATCATGGTAAACCACCTGCCAAAGATACCACTCCCCTCTTGTTCAAACCTCAACCTTGGGGAATAGATGGTTGTTCTATACTTTTAGATAGTCAGCTTACTTAGAACCCCTCTGAGACCCTCTCAAATGGAAGAAACCATTTTGACACCAAGTCTCTAAGCATTAGTCTTAGGGACGAGACTCAACCCGAACCTTCCCACATATGGCAACGAAGATACAAGTAGATTAAGCACTCAATACACGCTGGGAACGTGCGTCCGTGACTACGAAGACAAGTGGCCAAAGAAGCAAGCGCAGTTGACAGGAGGACGTGCCTGGACAACCTACTTAAGCAGAAGGTCCCAACAAGCAGCCTACGCTGACAAACTTCAACGTCTTTACAGTTGAATACCACGTGCATCGCAAGGTCATCTGCTCCAGAAAAGTCGACGAACGTCACCGGAAGGCTACGCCAAGGTCTGGCCTTTGTAAATCTAGCACAAGACATCTAGATGTCAATAACCAACATGGGTAACCCACGTGACCATCACGGAGACACACCACCTTGCCACGTATTCCGACTTTGGATATACACATGCAAGCCAAGCCCTTACCCAGACCTCGTCCATCGAGGCATTCACCTTTAGTCAAACCTAACTTATCACGAGGACCTCGCTCGTGATTCGGACGGAGCCAAGCCAAGTGCTCAAAGCCATATCATCAGGCACTCCAAGATCCAGAAGGACAATCACACCAAAGAAGAAGCAACATGGGAGCGTGAAAACTACCTCAGACGTGAATTTTCGTATCTTTTCAACGCCTAGCCTAAGAATCTCGGGGACGAGATTCTTGTAAGAGGGGTAGGTATGTCACACCCTGTGTTTTGCCTCACATCACTAAGTTAACATAGCTCAAAAGTTTGGACCAACAAAAACTTTTTGTGTGCTTGTGATGCTTGACTTGATTGCTATTTGCTTGATTGCTTGCTTGTGCTCTAATTCATAAAATTCCTCCTACTCCCAAAACTCATCTCCTTGCTCCTAATCTTTGCCCAACGATCATGCCATGTGTATAGGACCAAAAACTATTCTTATACAAATTTATTTTGGCCAAAAATCATTTATTTAATTTAGGTTTTCAAAAAACCCTGAGTTGAGGCTTGAACTACAAGTCCTTAAATTAGGGTATTTAAATTATTTCAAAATTTATATTTGAAACCTATCATATATAAGACTTCCGAAAGCCACCAAATATTATTTTTAAAGATTATTTTCCTATTTTATTTAAAGGCTTTTTCTTAAGGCCAAAAAAAGTCTTTTATAGGAGAAAATTATTTTAATGCTTTCAAAATATTTGAGAAAAATTAGGGAAACTCAGTGGATAGATATTTCCCATATATAAGAGTTTCAACACATGGTCATGTTCGAAATATTGGACAAAACCCTCCAAAACCCTTTCTGCATATTTCTAGTATCTGAAATACTTCCATAAAAAATATTATCAAATAAATCCAAGAAAATTCTAGCAGATCACATTTGCCATGCTTGATGATTTTGCCAAGTTTCATTCCAATCAAAATAGTTTTGGCTCACAAAAATTCCCCAAAACCCTCTCTGTCCAGAACCAAATTTGAGCAAATTTGCATTATCAAGTTTCTCCAATTGATCTCAAACTTTGTGGGAATGCTCTAATCCCCAAATGATGCCACCACACCAAGTGGTGCATTAAGTAGAATAAATTTGCATGACTAGATCTAAGAAAATCCATTTCTGCTGATTTCTAGAGTTGGGAACTATTGCATTGCCAGTTTACCCAAATGAGATGGAAATTTGTGAGAAGGACCAATTAGTCTTACCATTTACTCCTAGTAAATATCAAGGCCATAGGATTCCTCTTCCTAGCCCAAACACATGACAAACACCTTCTGCCATAAACTACTGGACAAGATAAATTGACCCAAAAAGATTCCCCTTGCCCTCACCTTTTTACCACGGTATGTTCTAACCCTATTCTACCTGTAGTAACTTTGCTATGGCCTCTGCTCAATTATTTGGGGGGTAATCCCTCACTTTCCCTCTCTTTCTACCATGACAGCACCTCTTTTCCCCCCTCTCCTTCCATTATGTGCTTGTACTTCTCCCCCCAAATTATTTCACAATACCTTTTGCATTCCAATGCATCAAATCAAACCCAAATATGGCATGCTCATTTAGAAAATATGAGAAAATAATCCAAACCTAGATTTTGGCAGCAAATGTAACTTTGAACTACAGGTGCCAGTTATACTTATCTCCCTGAGCTGAAAATTGGTGGTCATGTAGTCCTTCCATACCTAAGGCCACTAGACAAAGTTTTATTCCAAATGTCCTTCAATAAAAACCACATAGGTGAACCCCAAGTTTACTGCTGGAAACTTGCTCTCTGTCAGAACCGATCCTACACAACTCCTCAGGCTCTCAAAATTTGCCAGTACCCTTTACCCTGCGTGCCTAACATGCCATTCATCTTTGGCCGACCAAAATGTCTCCCTGGACATGCCTTGGCGTGGTGACCACGCCATTGACCTGCAGAAACGGTGCTTTGGCAGGGCATCCACGCACGCCAGGGATTCCCTCTCAACCTCCCACGCATCTCCCCGACGCCAGCAAGGGTCCAAAGCCGCTCTGACGCACGTGCTCACCGTGCCCGAAGTGCATCCGAGGCGCACCCGAGCTCCCCCTCGTCGCTCCTCTACTTCTATCCCTCCATGAGCTCACCCTCGCGCCCTATGACTTTCTCCTGTCACCTAGGGACCCCCCTGACCAAGCCCTTTGAGCCCCAGAGCTTGGCATTCTTCCCCATGTCCGCCATTGCACCGCCTCGGCCTTTGTCGAATTGGAGCAGGCGAGCACTCCTGCGCCTCGGCTCTCCCCTCCAAAAGAACCTCCGTGGCAGTTCCATCTTCCCCGGCACCCAAGACCTCGTTCTCTGCCATCGTACCGTGCTCTCTAGTGGCGCCCGACACTGCCGTTCGCCCCTCCCGACAAGCTGCTTGCTCCCGGCCGTCCCCGCTACCAGCGAGGCCACCCCCGAGCGCAGCAATGAGCGGGGCATCCGTCACGGCCACCGGCTCGGCATTTGAGGCGGCAAAGTGGCAGGAGCCGTGGTGTCCGGCGTTCCCTCTGCCTCCTGTTGGAGGTAGGGGAAGAGGGCAGGAGAGAGAGAGGATCCGGTGGGGCCCGCATGTAAGCGACCCAGCGGTCGGGCCCAGGCAGTAACTGGATGCCGCTTCCGCTGGAATCGCTTCCTTCCAGGGAAGACGTACTCCCGAAAGGCGCCTTTTACGTCGCCCCGGCCCCACCACGCTGCTGAAACTGCTGGGCCGGCTCAGTGGCTATTCCGCGCCCTGGACGCCGTTTAGGGCTTTGGGTAAATTCTTTTTCCTTTTTCTTTTTTCTGATAGATTCAAAAATTCATAGTAAAGTCATATTAACTCCAAATCATTGATACAAATTCCTAGGTGCTCTAAAAATCATGGCCTAACCAAATATTTGCATTACTTGTTTTTCCAGAAAACTTTTCTGTTGTGTTCAAATTCAAGTTTGAATTTGAACTATGAAGAGCCCACTTTGCAAAATCCCTATAGACCTCAAATCAACTCCAAATGGAGTGATTCAAATTCCTAGGTGACTATAAAACCATGACCTATTAGACTAGCCATGGCGAACATTTTTACCATGCCCCTATTCTGTTCGATGTAATAAATGGCCCATTTTCCATTTATTCCATCTTAGTATGTTCATAGGAAAAACATCCCAACTCGACATCCAGTGAAACCACTTTCTAAATTCTTCTAAAAGCATGCCCTAATTAATAGGTACATCAACTCATTTTATAAAAATGTTTTTTGTAGACTTCTTATAGGATCATCATTTCCTCCATTTCCAACTTTCCAAAAATCCTCATTGATCCAAATTCAGTAGGGCAACTTTAGGTATTTTTCTTATGACCAGAGACACCCTAGAAAAATAAAACTCCTATTTATACATCACTTTTATTTCTCATCTTGTTGTGTTGCTTATTATGGCTGTTTCCGACGGTAGTTGAAGAAGTACATGAAGTGCTCGGAGTTGGACCACAAGCTTGGGAAGACCTCGAAGACTTTGCTGAGCCAGGCAAGCAGCCCTTTGCCCATGTTGTGAAACTATTTTTATGCATGGCATTATAGTACCTTGGTTGCTGCATGAAGGATCATGTCGATGATGTGGGGACAACCTTGCTGGGTTGGTCTCCCATGCATTTCTCGTTGATACTTGCAGTGTGCATGACCCTACCTTCCTATAAGGGTTATGTAGGTGGGAAGTTGTTAGGATGCTAAGTAGTTGCTATGCACATGGGATGGGGATATGCATGGTGTTGGAGACAAAAGTACTTTCAAAGACTCTTCGAAAACCCTATCGGGTGCCACTAATGCCTGAGGGATATGTTGAGCTAGTTAGCCACCTGATAAAGAGGTGGTGTACTGAGGCATCTTGCGTGTGTGTTTTCGAAAATTGATTAGATTTAAGGTCTGCTGACCGTCCCAACCTTACATGTGCGACCACTCTACCCCTATATGGGAAGGGGACTTGTTGATTACTTTGGTCGATGCTAGCAGAGAGCCCGCATTACTAGTGGCGGGAGAGCCAAGTCACTCTCTCGATACGTGGTCATGCCTGATAGGACGACCATGGGCTGTTTTTACAGACACCGGGCACATCGTTGCGTGCCCTCATGGATGTACGAGTGATGTGCATCCTGAGGGATGGCACCAATGAGTGGACTCTTTCTTTAGTAGCATCAAGGGAAAGGAATTGTTTGGGTGCTTACCTTGGGTATTTAATATACCGCGAGTCGTGGATGACACGGAAGTTCCTCGAGTCTTGTGGGTAAAGCGATCAACCTCTGCATAGTGTAAAACTAATCGAATAGCCGTGTCCACGGTCATGGACAGTTGGAGGTCCTTCTTAAACTACGTCCACATGTTTTCACAGAACTTGGTGTGTGTGTGTGACAAAGAGATACTTGAGCTAAGTCAGAAGACTTGATGAAATGTTTGAAGATGTGATGTTCAAACCCTCACTAGTGCAGCGACGTGCTATACAAATGGTTTTTAACCCCTTTCCGTGACGTAGTTCTAAACCGTCGCCTTGCATGTGTGGGGGATAGGGGGGGTCCATCACACATGACACGGAAAACCCATCGGCGATGGTGACCAACGAACGTAAACGATGTGCAAATATAAGCATGTGCGGTGCAGGAACATATCGCACACATAATGTTTTGGGCTTACGTGTGGGATTTGGGATCAATCACACACGTACAAGACGAGTCAAACGCATCTAATTGCTCATGGAAAACAAACGGAGTTTGAATTTTTACCATTCGCGAAATGTTACCTACTCCACACGGGCCATTGCATAAACTGTGTGTGATATGTTCATCATCGCACACGAGATTTCTCTAGAAACCGTCTGCCATGCATGGCATCATCGGACACATTTCTCGAGAAAAGTATGCGTGGGATCGTCTTTGCATTGGGCACGGTTTCCTGTTGGCTCATGTGTGAGATACAGTGATATCGCAAACATTGAGGAGCTCCTATGCACACGTACGAGTGCTGCAAACCGTTTGCGATTACTTATGTATCACCAACGTTTTACATTATCTCTCGTGTGCTTTTCCTGTGGATCACAGATGGGTGCGCTATGAGTTGCGTGTGCTTTCCGTTCTAGACCGCACACGCTTAGTTGCTTGAACCGTGTGCGATGAAATTGCCAGGTTATTGTAAAATATTGCATTTAATTCACCCTGCAAATAGCAAATTCGCCACAATATACAATCGACAAATAGTGTCCACATGAAGAACATTCATCATAATTCACCACAATATTCAATTCAATGAATAGTGTCCACAAGCAGAGGATTCATCATAATTCACGACAATATGCAATTGAGCAAATGCTAGCTAAATTCCAGGGCTATTAAACCGACATATGCAGTACATAATCATAGTGTACAAAATACGAAGATATGATCACATGGAAAATAATGCATCCATGTGTATATGTTTAGCTGATAACACTATATGAATGCATACTTATTATTAGGGGATATGAACCCGGAAATCTGCGACGTCATCATTGGGCTTGATATAGTGTTTCACAAAGAAGGTGCTAATAAATTTCCTAACAGACAGCAATTCATCTGCGGCGAGCGGTGAAGAGGTCATCGGTTCAAAGATCAACTGCAGGATTTTAGATCAGAATGTGACATACGTGTGGAGTAGAAGATAGTAATTAAGAAGCAGACTTACTTGTTTTATCATGTCAGCATTGACACCACATTCAACACGTCCGCATAGGTTCATCATGTGTGCACAAACGTAGTATCCACATAGGCTGGTACCTTGTTGTTGATGAGGACACTAAATTTTTTTGTACAGTATTAGTCATGTATTTGCCCTGTTAGGAACAACCTAACCAGTGTAAGTTGTTTCTTCTTTTTTCTATGAAGAGAAATAGAAAGAGGTTTACTTAGAAACTTGAACATCTGACTAGCATTTTCTGAAAATAACGGATTTCGTTGTGTTACCAGAGAAACGATCACGTGCTGCAGAGGTAGTTGGCGGTCGAATCGATTCCCTCCTAAAGTTATGTTCATTGAGAATACACTACAAATGAAGATGAATTTTCACACACTCAATTCTGGAACCAGATATGAACACAACGCATTAACATCAAAGAATTCAATACCTATCCATGAAATCCTGAAGATGACTCAGATCCTGTGGCGCATTTGACTCTGTGAGAGAATCCATGTAGTAAACTGTGTTGCGTTTTGGAACAATGACCACCAAGATCCAGTGACCTCTACAATGTATGCGTGGTTGTATATTTAACTTACCATTCATGATATGGCCACATGAAGAATTCTCCTATCTGTAAGTTGAATAAGATCTTGGCGACATAATCAATGGAAGCCTTGCGTGAGCCATTATCTCGTAACAAAATGCTATTTGCTAAATCAGGATCTATGAAATATGCATGCACCCTTGATGTTCTTTGCGTCATCAATCCCCTGAGAGGAATACAATACAGTTAGCTTTTTTGTCATTGACAGCCTTGTATGGAGAAGTTGATCAGAGTTTGTGAAGTACTTACAACATCAAGCATTTGACAAGAGTGGCAGCAAGCTCATCGAAGTTGAAGAAGAGATGAAAGTCCTCGAATTCCACACTGATGGTACCTGCAACGTGAGAGAAATGCCAGCTGTCGTAGTGCACTTGTAGCATGTTAGTATCTTCTCCTTCCAACATTCTGTCCATGCAATATTTATGTAACTTGCGCGCACTGGAACTGCACACCTCCCAGAAATTGCCAACAAGGAATGGATGGCCATGCTTGTACTTGCATTTCTCAAATCTGTCTATTTCCTTACTAGAAAGTTGCTTTTCAAGGTCTGCTTCAGACATGTGGTCAGAACCGGGATTACCCAGCCCTTCGAAAACCTTGTTGTTAATTTGGGTATGGCCGATGATTCTTTGTAGAAGGAGGCTCTTGGTCCCATCCCTCTTCGCTTTTGGGAGGCCCGACTTCCTGTGTGCAACCGTGACCGCTTCCGTCTTCTTAGCTGAAGCACTTCTTGTTTGACGTCTGGTTTCATCAACGACATGCTGCTGAGAAGCTTGTGAAGGTACGATGTTCTGTTGAACAGAGGATGCCGCTGTGACGGACTGCTAAGCTGTAGTGCCAGAGTCGACGGATAGCTGACCAGTCGTTGAAGCTATTCCGGGCTTCTGAGCAGCTGGTGCCAACGTGTCGGTGTGTTGATGCGGCTATGGCAACGTGTTGGTTTACTGAGCAGGCAGTGCCGACACATCGGTATGGTTATCAGGCGGTTGCCAACTGCTGGACTGAGGAGCAAGTGGTTCCTGACATTCGGAGTGCTTGGCAGGCGGTCTTGGATTTTTGGACTGCTTAGCAGGCGGTTCCAGACTTTCAGACTCCTTAGCACGCGGTTTGGTCAGGTTTGTCTCGTGAGGATGTCGTGCCGATGTGTCAGCACTTTCTGCTTCAGTGTCCGGCATCTGAACCAATGATACGTCTTCAGCAATTGTAGGCCTTGCCACAGGCTTCTCAGAAGCGGACGATGACCTGGCCTCTATGGCAGGAAGTCGGTCGGGCTGATCACAGGTTGATGCCTCGAGCATCGCATTCCCAAGAGTATGTTCATCGGGGGAATCACACAAGATCTGTTGTGGCAAGAGGAGAATCACCGGTTCGAGGGCGACATTGGTTGCTTTTGGGAGGCTGGAGGGATCTCATCCAGGAAGTATATTTCTTTCCGTGGTCACTGGATATGATTTAACTGTGTTTCTTCCAAGGTCCTCTGCTCATTAGGGTCCCCAAGGACATTCTTCAGGGCAAAATTACTGAATACAGGCTTTATTTCAGTCACGTAGCACTTCACACAACCCGGTTTCAACGGCGCATTGTCCAACAAGACTTCCCCGTCCAACTCAGGGTAGTAAACCCACGCTGTTGCACATTGTAAAGTACCTTCATAATGTGTAACCACGGCCTTCAATCTCCCCCCTGTCCATATAGATCAGATATAGCACCATCATGTCCAGCTGCAGCATCATTGTCGTTGGGGTCAGCTGATGCACAACTACTCTTGTATGGTGTTGTCATACAATAAGTGGCATCATCCATGCCGACATACCCTTCTGTCTCCTGGCTCTCTCTCATCATTAGTGTCTTCTGCTGCATATATGACTCCTCAACTTCCTTTCGAATTCCAGGATACAGGTCCCTCTTAATAATTTCATGCAAGTCTTTATGCTTACACTCACTCCTAGCTTTTTTTCATGCTGAGTGAGAAAGCCCTCTTGTGTGGGACATTGACCCCAATACCCCTTGCACGGCCAGGGGGCTCTTTGGTAGTCAGAGCCTCGGACAGAATGTCACATGGCCCTGAGTTCCTATAGCACCTTCCAGTGTTTTTGGAAGCCTTTGCCATCACATCATATAGTTCTTGGTCTGCTGAGTTTTCAAAGTAATTAGAACTGTCTCCATGCTTCTTTGCACGTGCCCGCAAGTAGTCCCTAGCACGAGTGCCGCTAATTTCACTAAAGGCCGGGCTGCCACCCGCAACTACTGCTTCTTTGTCCTCCTGCTCCCATATCGGTTTCATGCCGTAGTATCCTGCCACACCCATACGGTGGGGGTGTGTGTTCTTCTTCTGAAGTTCTGATTGCATGACACTCTTCTTAATAACCCCTTCACTGGCCCTGACCCTTTTGAATTCTGTCCAGTCTTCCTTTGTAATTTGGGGGTATGAGGGGATTGGGTCCTTGCCTTGACTCAAGAACTTCTTGTACAACACATGCTTCCAGTTTCTCCAAGCATCCCTGGCCTTCTTCACTGTAGCGTGTTGCACCTGCTCTCTCCACTCCTCAGGAACGTTGAAGTGCTCCATGATCTCCTGGACTATCCTCTGCCGTGTTTCTGCACCAGCCTTTCGAAACCCCGGCAGACTAATGTTTAGCCTTGCCCTGCCAACAAATCCACACACACTCCTGAACCTCGTGCGTGCTTTATCTGGTTTAGTTGGATCCCAAGACTTCAAATCGATGTCAGTTACTTCGTATACACCTTTAGGCTGGTGTGTGGGCTTTCTTGGAGAACTCTTCCGGCTCTTGACCGGATGGGTGATTGTGGCAGCTTTATTCCGTTCATCATTTCTTGATACACGAACATCTGTTGCAGACATGTTGGCTTCGGACTCAGATGAAGATACCTCGGCAGAAGTATGACTGTCGTCGCTGCTAATAGACATCTACAGAGGACACATGCGAAATTCACAAAGGGGGATAATCATAAATAAAATGTAATAGCTTGGCAGCAAGTTGTCTAAACATGGCATGTAATAATTTGGAAATGTACGGCTAATCTGTTCATTTTGTGTGACCCGTGCGCACATGATATGTGACTCGAAAATAACTAATTGGAATAAATATAGCTTATCTGTTAAAGGGTAGATGATGAACATAAATACGCTCTCCATTATTTTATAATCATTTTGGGGACAAACCGAACGAAATAGGAAAAGGGATCGCGAGATAATAGACCTTACCGCGATGGAGGGCAGCAACTGAACGTTTTTTTGCGCAAATCCGGCAGGAGAGGTGAGGGTACAGGATCGATATGCTTGAGGGCGGCTGGCGAGCAAATGAAGACGGCGAGGCGTGGGCATCCGCGTGTTCGGAGCAGCATTGAAGGGTAGGGTTGACGCCGGGAAGCGGGTACACGGCCGGGTTGAGCACGACGGCGCCGGAAAGGGTTCTGGTGTGGATCTGGGGGCCGGGAGGGGGAGGGAGCTAGTTGTCGATGGAGTTTGGGAAGAATCCACGCACAGTTGAGCGAAACGGGGGAGGGAGCGGGTTTGTGGGGGGGGGGGGCATGCTGGCGGCTTCGGTGAATAGGGTGAAAAAAGATCGTCGTGCGCCCCGCGGAAAGGCCTATGCAAACGGTTTCATATAGTAACCCGTGTGCACAAGCAGCATTTATTTGTTCGAAATGAAAACCTCACAACTTTGAAATGTAGACGTGTCTTAATCGCCTGTCGTCCAACTTTTATCCCATGGTACTCAATCATCATTATATGCCAGGTTTGATTTTCTAGCGCATTTATGGACTCGGTTGATATATTTTTCAGCATTTTTTATCATTTACGGGGCATTTAGTGCATATAAATCAAATCCCAGCTTCAACAACGTGTGTTGATCAGAGGTATAAGGACAACCATTCGATCTGGGTGAATCCTACGGTGCAGACGTACGATCCGTGTGGTTTGGGTTTTGGCCAATTAGAACGCACCACTCACTTTTCGCGCATTAGGTGTCATTGTCTACGGTTTAGAAAGCACACGGTTTTGGTGAACCAACCGTGTGCTATTTGTTTATGCACAACAATCATATTTTCATTTCAAATGAATTTGTGGCTTCATATTTTGGCCTCGAATTATTTTCATCGGCAGACGATCACCTATTAACCCGTATATTGATTTTCGGCCGCATTTCATGACATGTTTGCTAGTTTTAAGATATTTTTTCCACCCACATTGGGCTTGTTAGTAATTGAATTGGAGGAAATGCAGATGTATTCTGAAAATCACGAAAATGGGCGTGTCACCGTGGCATGATGTGAATACCCCGTGGAAAAAAACTGGTAATGTCTGCCGGAAGTTGTGATGTACTGCCCTTTGAAAACCAAGGCATCTCACACGAAGGATTATAGTTTCCAAATGTAGAGTTGGCATTTTGGACTCTCCAATCTATGTCAACCTCATCCTTTCGCCTCGATTTTTCCCATGGTACGCAAACATCATTGTACTCATATTATTGATCTTTTGGTGGATTACATGGCTCGTTTGTTATATCTAAGTCATCCTTTTGTATTTACCATGTTAATTAGTTCTTTTAAATAAAATATCCCAACATGAATTACGGGTGGATGCTCGCAAAAAATCTTTTACACAATCATTTGTGTGTCACTTTGCGTGTTTTTTGTCATGTGCAAGGGAATGGGAAGAATTTTCAAACATTTTATGATGGGAGATGCATAAATGTCGGTAATTTAATTACAGGAAATGCAAATGGAGTCAAGAAATCATGAAAATCGGTGTGTCATCGTGGCGTGATCTCGGGACACCGGGGAAAAAAATGGTTATTATTGGCACAAGTTACGACGATTGCTCCTTGGAAACCATAGCATCTCACTAGAAGGATCATAGTTCCAAAGGGAGAAGTGGCAAATCGAACTCCAATCGACGGTGTTTTCATCGCCTCTTGTCCAACTTTTATCGCACGGTACTCAATCATCATTATACGCCAGGTTTGATTTTCTGGTGCATTTATGGGCTCGGTTGATATTTTTTCAGCATTTTTTATCATTTACGGGGCATTTAGTGCATATAAATCAAATCCCAGCTTCAACAACGTGTGTTGACGAGAGGTATAAGGACAACCGTTCGATCCGGGTGAATCCTACGATGCAGACGTACAATCTGTGTGGTTTGGGTTTTGGCCAATCAGAATGCACCACTCACTTTGTGCGCATTAGGTGTCATCGTCCACGGTTTAGAAAGCACACGGTTTTAGTGAACCAACCGTGTGCAATTGGTAAACCAAACTGCACATGTTCAGTTGATACATACCGGAGTGAGATCAACTGAGCGTTCTAGCTATAGGGTAAATTATCATAAATGTTTCAAATTCATTGCTACGGTTGACAACATATTAATCTAGATCAACATAAGGCTGGGCATACCTCACAATACAGTACATGGGAAAACTTCAAACAGAACGAACTCAGTACACATCACTCACGATTCAGTACAGTAGACATAATGATTAGTTTTTTGAATCAATTCCCATGTACATGGGGTGATCGCGATCATTAAGTTGACCCCTAATGAACTTAGGATTTCTGATGATTTTACGCTTCTCCTCTTTTATGTTGTGCGGCCCCTCAGGTGGCAACTCATCATATTATTTGTACTCCTCGTCATCACCAACATTCTCAATGCCTAGTACCCTCCTCTTCCCATGCATCACTACATGGCAGTGCGTATGCAAGAGGTCTGGCACAAAGAAAATCTGGTAGCATCGCTGGCAAGAATAAATGGGTCCTTGTGATATGCCATAACTCTGCGGTCAACATATGTCTTCCTGCTATAAGCATCAACCTTTACGCTACTAAGAGGGACCCATCTACACTTGAATAATGCCACCTTTATTGGCACATAGTTAAGCTCCCAAATCTCTTCAATGGTTCCATAGTACACCTGTTTATCATCCCCCTCTACAGTTATGCATTCTATTCGAAACGAGCTGTTCTGATACTATGTCTTAGCATCACGTTCCTCAGTGTAGAACATGTTGCCATTTATGTTGTACGCTTGGTGCTTCATAATTTTCATTGATGGCTTTTGTGCCAACCACCTTGCAAGGTCTTCATCGGATCCGCTTCCCAAACGAACCTTCAGCCATCTTACATAGTCCTTATTGTGTGCATTTGTCTCGGCAGCTGGTGACAGCACATTGGGTAAGTTGCTTCATCATATCTCCTCCATGTATTTTGCAGCATAAGCATCGAGTATCGGGCTGTTAAGCAGTACCGTCAAATGGGCTTGATCGGCCATATCTCTAGGTGCACAAAACTGCGAGCCAGCAAGGACCGGCTTACCAGCCAGCCTTCCCTCATGGCGAGAGAGGGGCACACCTATAGGTCTAAGTTTCATGTATTCGGTGCAAAACTCAACCACCTCCTCCACGGTATAACCTTGTAGGATGCTTGCCTCTGAATGACATCGGTTCCGACAATAGCGCTTCAATATTCCCATGTACCGCTCGAAGGGATACATGTTGCGAAGAAACACAGGACCACAATACTTTATCTCATCCACAAGGTGCGCGGTGAGATGGACCATGACATCAAAGAATGACGATGGGAAGAACATCTCTAAGTTTGCCAATATCCTTGCAATATCTACTTGCATATTATCTAGCACTTCAACATCTACCACCTTCTGCCATAGTTTGTTGAAAAAATCACAGAGATCAATCAATGTGTTTCTTATGTCTGTGTCCAGCAGATTCCTTATGGCCACCTGGAGGATTTGTGTCAACATTACGTGGCAATCATGTGACTTCATGTGAGACAACTTCTTTCTAGCCAAGTTGTCATCCACGAGACTTCTGGTGTTTGCAGAGTAGGAAGAGGGTGTCTTAATTGACAACAAAAATTGGAAGATGGATCAATTTGTCATCATCTTCTGCTTCATTCATGCGTTGTGATTGATCACCAAGCATATCGAGTTGTGCACCGTCACCATCCTTTCTTGCCTTTAATATTGAGTAGAGTACCAAGGATGCTTTCACATACATTCTTCTCTACGTGCATGACATCAATGCAGTGACATACACTTAGGAACTCCCAGTAAGGTAATTCCCAGAACACTGATTTCTTCTTAAACACTTGGTCCTTGGGTGTTATTTTTGACTTCGAACCGGATCCCTTGCCAAGCACAACTTCAATTTGTTTAACCATGATGTGGACTACTTTCCCATCATAGGGTCTTGGGCCCGTTCCTTTCTCTACTGTACCATCAAATTCAGCTGTCATTTTTCGGTAAGGGTGACTTTTCCTTAAGAACCTTCGATGATGCAAATACACGGTTTTGCGCGGGTTGGAAAGAAATCTACTTGTTGTCCTATCCATGGATGTGACATATCCTACTGGTCCCCTTGTTTTCTGCCCTGAACTGTTGCCTAATGCCGGCATATCTTGAATGGTGTGCAGCAGCAATGCATGTAGCCGGAAAAACTCCTTTGCGTAGGCATCATAACAGTTCACACCTCGCAACCACAATGTCTGCAGTTCTTCTACCAGTAACTGAAAGTAAATGTTGATATCATTTCCAGGTTGCTTCGGGCCTTGGATAATCATCGACATCATGATGTATTTTTTCTTCATACACAACCAAGGAGGAAGGTTATATATAAACAGAAGCACCGGCCAGGTGTTGTGTTTGGTGTTCATATCGCCAAATGGATTAAATCCATCAGTACACTCCCCTAGCCATATATTTGTAGGATCCCTTGCAAAATCTTTAAACCTGTCGGCGGTTTGTTCCCACTGAGCCCCATCTTTCGGGTGCCTCATATACTTATCCGTAGTTCGCTCATCATGATGCCACCGCAACCTCTTTGCCTCTCTAGGGTTTTCAAACAAACGCTTCAACCTTGGAATTATAGGCAAGTACGAAACAACCTTGAATGCGATTCCTGTCTCGATCTCTTCGTCCATTTTGTACTTGTCCTTTGCTCTCCTGCGCTTGTATCGTGCATGCTTGCATATGCGACATGAACACAAATCTTTGTAGTCACCGCAGTACAACATACAGTCATTCACACAAGCGTGTATCTTCTGGACTTCAAGTTCCAATGGACAAACAACTTTCTTCACTTCGTTCATGCTTTTGGGGAGCACATTATCTTCTGGAAGAATGTCTTTGAAAAGAGTCAACAACTGTGTGAAGGCCTTGTTTGATAGACCGCTTTCTGCTTTAAATCTGAGAAGCGTCAGTGTGACACTCAACCTTGAATATTTCTTTTTGCAACCTGGATACAAATCTTTCTTGGAGGCCGCATCAATGCTTGTCAGCTCCTTGTACCCGGCCATTTCTTTATCTAGGCCCTAGAAATCTGCAATCAGAGCAGCAAAATCTGGCATATCATCAAGGTCGGTGATGTCTACTTCACACTCTTGGTTTTTCTTTGATTTTTTTTGGCATACCAGTCTTCTATCTGTAGCTTGATGTCTCAGCCCCGAGGTTAAATTCAACACCCATGCGACTCTGATCGGGGTTTGGCACCTCGCCGACATGCACGTTATTACCTTCATCCATAACCGGCACTTCGCCGTGTTTAGTCCATATTGTGTATCCACCCATGAATCCCCTCTTGTATAAGTGTAACTCAACCAAATCAATTGCAATTAACACCATATTGGTACAATCTTTGCATGGACAGAGGACGTAATCTTCTTCGCCAATTCTCTTCTTTGTCCGTTCAGCTAAAACCATGAACTGCTCTATGCCAACCCTATACCTTGAGGTTGTCCGATCCCTCATCCATTCAGATCGTTCCATCTGTACACATTCCATCCTTAATGGATGGCCAAAGATATGGGTGAATAAATCAAAATATTTTATTTTCAAAATTTATGAAGGGTGCTGCATAATGTTATCCAACCGTACAATGACACTAATCAATGAGTCAATTTACATGCATCATCAGTAGTAGTGTCCTTATATGAATTTAATACCTTGATAAGGCCACTCAAGGAAAAGAATACCTTAATTGATTAGCAGCGGCATGGCGAGACAGCACGGTCGAGTAGCAGAGCTTAGCGGGGCACCTACCTGAAGTCCACGCTCCACTATCCCACCTACGACCGCGAGGGACGTGCTCCAGTCACTCCGGCACAGACCACGAGGATTGAGCTCCTCCTATATCTCCCGCCGCCGACCGAGGATTGACCTCCTATCACAACGCCACCGCCGACCGACCGAGGATGGACTTCCTATAACACCGACACCGCCAACCGACCGGGGATTGACCTCCTATCCGGCAGCCGCTGCCTCGGTCGCTACCGACATCTCTATCAGCATAACGTTTTTTTTGGGGGTTTCCGGAGAGCGGATGTTTACCACACCCATATGTACCGGGAAGCACATCACAAACGGTCATGTTACGGAAACCGTGTATCACGCACCATCTCACACGATTTGGTTTGGACAACTGTGTGCCGTATACAACAGAATGCGATAAATAGTTCCCCGACCGTTATCATCAGATCCCCACATTTTCCCCGTCTTCCCCAAATCCCTAAATAGCTTCGAAATACCTAGCGCCCAAATTCCCTAGCGTGGCGCTGACATCGGGGGAATGCGGATGAGTGGTGCTGATGGTTTCAGTGCGGCTGCACCGGTTCGTATAGTCGCTCTTGGCAGCGCCATTACCAGTGCCACCACGACGGCGGTCACCGCCGTGCACTTGCCTAAAGTCACCAGGAGGCCAGTGTACTATAGGTCCGAATCGTGTTGTCAGGTCCCAATCTTTCCTCATCTTTTTAGCATGTACAAAGCAAGCAGCTCACTCAGTCCGTCCTGAATTGGACGCACCCCCCCCCCACACACACACAGGAAAGCGATCAAATGCCGGATCCAGAGTATGACTCTAGCAGACTCCCGCAACATGAGTTTGATTCCGAGTTTTGTGCCATCAAGAAGTACCAAAAGCTGAGTTGTGTGCACGGACACACTCTCGCTCGACGTGTATGCACGGAGGGATTCGACATTGGTAGATGGTTTCTCGGTTGCCCCTTAGAGGTTAGTGATAAGTTCTTCCCTTAAGTTCAGTTAATGCCCCCGCTGATCCTGATTATTTAACATTTCCTGGGATATGAGGCGTGTGCCTTTGTTAACTGGTTGGATGATGAATGGCATGGTAGGGCTCGGAGTGTTATCACCAAGCTTGCAGAAGATAACGTAAAGCTGAAGAAGAAACTTACTAATCTGGAGTGTACAATCACCACGATGAAGCAAGAAAGAATCAATCAAAAGCAACAGATGAAAGCAAGAGACAAGAAGGAACTAGCATGTGTAGTTGTAGTTGCCGCATTAGCCATCTTCTATGCGCTGTTTGCAATGATCATTCGGGGTTTCGTTTGATTATTAATGGCTACATCAATAAGTAGAGCTCATCTATATATATTGCTTACCAACTGTCCTATGTTAAATGCCTACTATTTCACACCCGTTGTGTTTCATATAAGCGTGTGGGTAGTTAAACTAAGCATCTAGTGAACCGTGTGAACTCCCAAAATGTAGACATGAGAAACATTTGGCATATTGAGAACTGCACAATAGCGGGAATTTAGAGCGACGGGCCGGGTGCACACAATTGCGGTTGATTATATCAAAATTCTAACCGCCTACCAAGGCGCCAATATAATCAGTCAATCCCCCGCTTCAATTGCCATTCCTCTTGTCTTCACACCATGCTTCAGTTGCCACCATCTTCATCGTCCCGGCCGACCACTCTAAACATCCACACACTCTGCAATCTTGCTTTCTTGCCGGTTGTTTAATTACGTAGCGCAGCAATGTCGAGCGACAGCGAGGACGACAGTCCCGCCAGTCTGGGGTCAACCACACAATCATCGCGCTCATCTTCCATGAGTCCGGCATCAAGCCCTGACCTCCATTTTGTCCGGCTCATGAAAGGCACGCCGCCGCCGGAGTCATCGGACGACGACCAGACAGACGAGCAGACGCCGAAGGACAAAGAAGATGACAACGATGAGGAGGAGGAGGAATGGTCGGACAAGGAGGAGGACGACGAGGAGTCGTCGAAGGACGAAGAAGACGACGACGATGAGGAGGAGGAGGAATGGTCGAACAAGGAGGACGACGACGAGGACATCAAGGACGATGGCGATGAATATCCATCGGTCAGCGGCAAGAAGCGTCCACGTTAAGATGATGGCACGGGGCCATCTAACAACAACAAGAAGAAGTAAAACAGACTGTACTGCTTAAATCTGTTGTCGTTTGCTCATATTTATTCCTTAACTCTGTCTACCGTCTCGATCTCATCGCAAACGGTTCAGAATACAGATTCGTCAGTGATCATTCACAATATCACACACATTTGGTTTCTTGAATTGTGTGCCCTGTTGAGCACACATTGTAGAACAACAAATCGTATGTGCTGTCCAGAATTATAGCACACGGTTCTGATTATCGAACTATTTGCAGCCAATCACACATACCTTGTTCGGTAACAAGGTATCAACATTCACAATATTTTCACATACCGTATGCGATTTATGGATCGCACATAGTTTCGTCGAAGGTTCTCTGATTGTAGTGTCGCGTTAGCAGCATCCTGCAGTAGTGCCTTCTTATATTGATATTTGTATCAAGTTCATATGGATAACTGCTACATGTTGATGCATAATTGTTATAAATGGTAGGACATGATATTGCACTCAAAACTAGCTTTCCGCAAAACTACCTACTTAGAGCTATGCCATGCATTGATTTACCTTGTCCAAACATGGGTTGCTTGCGAGTACATTCAGAGTACTCATTGGCTTGGCACTGGTTATTTTATTGGCCATGCATGAAAGAACAAGATATAATGAAGAGTACCTTGTACGAACATGCGAGCTAGGACGCTTCCCAGTTAGAATGCATGTAGGGTTAAGGCGGATGGCATGGGTTCACGCAATCGTTGAAGATTTTCGCTGCGAGTTTATGAAGACCTTGCCTTAAAGGTCATATCTTGATAAAACGGTATGTAATGGATGTAAGACTCTTGTTATTCAGTTTATGTGTGTTCAGTGAGCATTGATCTCTGGGATCACTGTACACATGCATTCGGTGATCACGACTTATGAGTCGGGGTCCCCACACCTATTTGAGAGAGACACACCTTCATTATAATTTATTAGAATACTCTATGTGCTTCACTTATATCTTTTGAGCTTAGAAGTTGCTCTAGTACTTCACTTATACCTTTTTGAGCATGGTGGCGTATAGATTTTATAGAAATAATTGCACTCTCGTTCTTCACTTATATTTGTTTGAGAGTTAATAACTAGTGACGACAATTTGCATGGGTCAAAAGACTAGTCCAAAAATAATATGTATTCAATGAGTGATAATCAAAACCATCATGTAGCACATATAAGAGAAATTGTGGGTTAATGATATTGATGTGGTAATGTGAAAAAGGTGTGAGTGCATCATTGTTGATCCGTTGAAGTATCGGTATTAAGAGGTGTTAATTTTCCATTTTTTTAAATATTAAAAAGGCATGGTGAGGATGTGTGAGCATTTCTATTCCTTGTTGAAATCCTAGTGTTGTTTTGGGTCGGAGACGCGCGATGGTTATCTCCTCCCAACCTCCTCCCTCGGGGCATGCGAGTAGTACTTTGATTTGTGATAAACTAATAAAACTTTGCAATAATTATATGAGTACATCTTGACTAATGTGAAACCATGGACATACGCAATCTCACCACCTCATATTTTGCTAGCCTCTTCGGTACCGTGCATTGCCCGTTCTCACCTCGAGGACCGGTGCAAACTTTGCCGGTGTATCCAAACCCCGTGACATGATACGCGCTGTCACACATAAGCCTCATTATATCTTCCTCAAAACATCCACCATACCTACCTATTATGGCATTTCCATAGCCATTCCGAGATATATTGCCATGCAAATTTCACCGTCTCATCATATGACTAGTTCGTTCATCATCATATTGCTTTGCTTGATCATATAGAGCTGACATAGTATTTGTGGCAAAGCCATCATTCATCATATTTTTGACACATGTCACACTAGATCATTGCACATCCTGGTACACTGCCAGAGGCATTCATATCGAGTCATATTGTTTTGTAGTTCTTCATATCAAGTTTTCATATTGAGTTGTAAGTAAATAAAATTGTGAGGATCATCATTATTAGAGCACTGTCCCAGTGAGGAAATAAAAATGGGGGAGGCCAAATGATCCCACCATAAAAAAATGAAAAAAATGATGAGAGAAAAAGAGAGAAGGGACTTTGCTACTATCTTTTACCACACTTGTGCCTCAAAGTGGCACCTTGTTCTTCATATAGAGAGTCTCATGTTATGTCATTTTCATATAATAGTGGTAATCAATTTTTCATTATTATAAACTTGGCTTGCATATTTCGTTGACAGGCTTCCTCAAATGCCCGAGGTCTTCATGAGCAAGCAAGTTGGATGCACACCCCACTTTCCTTCATTTGAGCATTCATACACTTATAGCTCTAGTGCATCATTTGCATGACAATCCCTACTCCTTGCATTGACATCTATCGATGGGCATCTCCGTAGCGCATTGATACGCGTAGTTGATGTGAGATTATCTTCTCCACTTTTACCCATTTGATATCTACCACCATATTCGATTCCACCCTTATGCTATGTACAATGGTTCACGCTCATGTATCGCGTGAAGAATAAAAAGTTGATGCACTTTTTAAAAGTACGATCCAATTGACTGACTTGGACACTGTGGTGCTTGCATTTGTATTAATGTGGTGAAGACGGAGTCATGCCTTGCTGATACTATAAGATGAATGGGGGTAAACATTCTTTTAGGATCGTATAGTTTGAAAGATTGATGATTTTGTTGCTTGTGCCTATAAATATTACTATGTTGATGTTTTTTAATGCATGGTTTCTCAATGAGCATACATGTAAAATATTACATATTGGGTAGCATGTCACATCAAAAATTCTGTTTTTATAATTTACCTACTAGAGGATGAGCAGGAATTAATCTTGGGGATGCTTGATATGTCTCCAACGTATCTATAATTTTCGATTGTTCCATGCTATTATATTACCATTCTAGGATACATTTTGAGTAATAATTTACCAATTTATATTATTTTTGAGCACTAACCTATTGACTCAGTGTCGAGTGCCAGTTCCTGCTTTCTGCGTGTTTTTTTACTTTTCAGGTTTACAGTACCAAACGAAGTCCAATTGCCCTGAAATTTTTTTATGATTTTTTCTGGACCAAAAGAAGACCTGGAAGCTTCGGGAGAAGACTGGAGGCCGCACGAGGGAGGCACAAGCCATCTGGGCATGCCTAGGGGGTCGACGCGCCCTGATGGCTTGTGCCCCCTAGTGGCCCTCCTGACCCCGTTCTCTGGCCTATAAATTCACATATATTCCAAAAACCCTAAGGGCATCCCGAAATTCTTTTTCCACCGCCGCAAGTCTCTGTTCCGCCATGATCCCATCTGGAGCTCCGTTCCCGCACCCTGCCGGAGGGGGCATCGATCTCGGAGGGCCTCCTCATCAACCTTGCTGCCCTGATGATGATGTGTCATTAGTTCACCACAGACCTATGGGTCCATAGTTAGTACCTAGATGGCTATCTCTCTCTCTCTTTTGATCTTCAATACAATGATCATCGCATCTTTGCTTTGATCTATCCGATGTAATTATTTTGTACGGTGTGTTTGTTGGGATCCGATGAATTGTGGGTTTATGTTCAGATTATTCATGAAAAGTATTTGAGTCACCTCTGAATATTATGATTCTTATTTGCATGATCATTATAGCTTTGTAATTCTATCTGATCTATTGAAATGTTTTGGCCAACTAGATTGATATTTCTTTAGTGAGAGGGGTGCGTTGTAGTGGGTTCAACCTGATGGGTTTCTATATCCCAGTGATAGAAGGGGACAAGATACGTCTTTGTGTTGTTGCCACTAAGGATAAAACAATGGGTTTAGTTCATATTAATTGAATTCTCTTTTTCGACATCATGTCATCGTTCTCCAAGCATTACTCTATTTGTCATGAACTTAATACGTAGAGAGGCACGCATAGAAGCGCTCTTGAAGTGGAGTAATAGTAATAGGTGCAGGCAGGAGTGGGCCTATTTGTTTTGGACGTGATGCCTATATACACATGATCATTGTCATGAATATCGCATAACTATGCCATTTTCTATCAATTGCCAACAGTAATTTGTTTACCCACCGTATGCTTACTTTCATGAGAGATGCCTCTAGGGAAAACTATGGCCCCAGGTCTATTCACCTATATATTTATAAATGCTACAATACATTGCTGCCATTTATTTGCTTTTATTTTATTTTGCAATTTACAATTATCTGCTATTATCTGCACACTTCACTTGCTTCCATGGGTGGAAGTTGTTTGCTCTTTTGTGTGTAGTCGCCGAAGACGGTTGTTGATTGATATTCCTATTGATTCGATAAACCTTGGTTTCATAACTAAGGGAAATACTTACCCATATTGTGCTACAATTACCCGTTCCTCTTCACGGAAAATGCCACGCAGATCACAAGTATCAGGAAGGATTTCAAGCGCCGTTGCCGGGGAATATCATCACCAACTATCAAGTAACTTCACACAAATTATCATTCACTTGATATTATTTTTATTTGCGGTTATATTTAGTTTGCTTCATAAAAATAAAAAATACAAAAATATTTATCTTTGCTTGTTGTTATTTTTCTTGTTGCTTGTTACTATGTCCAGTTCTCCTTGTGTTCTCGTTGCTCCCGATAAAGAGGTACTAAATTTCAAACAAAGGGGAGGAGAAAATTTGAAAGATGCCCGGTATAGGATTTGGAATGCTCAAAATAAATCAACTCATAAGAAATCCACCACTATCTTGCTCCGTAATTTTTATGAGGGTGTGACAACTTGGTATAGGTTTATTCTTGACAGCATTACCGGTGGCAATTTCTTAATGTGTCACACTTTGGATGCTTATAATGCTATTGAAAATATTGTAGGGGCACCACCTATTATCATTAATGAAACTATTTTGACTTTGGAACATGTCATAAAAAGGCTTGATGCTATTGAAAAGAAAATGATTACTAGTGAACCAATTGAGGAGTTAGATAAAAAAACTTCATAATCATATCACTCAATTTGGATCACGGGTAGGAATGACTTTGAAAATTTTAAAGGAGAAAGACACTACTATTGATGAGAGGGTAGAACAAAGATTGAATAGGATTGATAAATGGAGGAAGTCATTGATAAAGTAGGCTCTGCTTTCACACCTTCGAAAGCAAATGCTAGCACTTCTCGAAATGAAAGCCCCAAGTTTATCTATATTCCCAAGAGCATTAGTACTCCTCCTAGCAAAAGAAACGTGGACCTCAAAATGATAAGTGTGCATCCCAACTTTACCTCATAAAAGACCCTATTTGCAAGCCTCCTATTGTTCCTAATAATCATGGTCGTGTTATTGAGGAGCTTGATGTCAAAGATGACAATACTTGAAACTATGCATTATGCCTAGCTAGGGGCATAAAACGATAGCGCTTGTTTGGAGGAAACCCAATAGTTATCTTTATTTTTTATTTTTTATTTATGTTTTGGTGTGAAAACATGATTATTGACTATGTAATTATTGTGTTTTTATGTTTTAATTAGTGTTTGCGCCAAGTAAATCCTTTGAGATGACTCACAAGCTGAGTAGAATTGAAACAGTGCAAAAACAGAACCTTTAACATCCAGTACAGAATTCCTCTGATTTTACTGGAATGCCTATTTCATCTGAATTTTTTACACATTATTGATATACAAATTCTTGAGGTTTTCCTAATTTTTCAGAATTTTTATTGTTACATATGTATAGGTTCTTTACAGATCTTTACAGACTATTCTGTTTTAGATAGATTCTGTTTTTGCTTGCATAGTTTGCTTGTTTTGATGATGTTATGGATTGTATTGGGGGGTATAAGCCATGGAGAAGTTAGAATACAGTATTATGCAATAATGAAATATAAATCAATTTATAACAGTACCTAAATGTGGGGACCCCGACTCATAAGTCGTGATCACCGAATGCACTTGCACAGTGATACCAGAGATCAATGCTCACTGAACACACAGAAGCTGAATAACAAGAGTCTTACATCCATACATACCGTCTTACACAAATAAAGACCATCAAGGTCGAGTCTTACATCCATACATACCGTCTTACACAAATAAAGACCATCAAGGTCGAGTCTTACATAGATAGGGCCATGAAGGCCAAATAACAAACTTAAACTCGCAGCGGAAGTCTTGATAGATAGCGTGAACCCATGCCATCAGTCTTAAACCTACAGGCATTCTGACTGAGAAGCGTCCTAATTTGCATGTTCGTCACCAACGAAGTCTTCACCATATTCTTGATCTTCCATGCCTGGCCAATTAAATAACCAGTGGCAAGCCAATGAGTACTTTGAATGTACTCGCAAGCAACCCATGTTTTGGAACAAGGTATAACAATGCATGATATAGCACTATAGTAGGTAAGTTGCAGAAAGCTAATTTTTGGGTGCAAAGTAACCTGCATCATGAGGTTACAAGTAACCTGCATCATGAGGTTACAAGTATCCATATAAACAGGTTACAGATATCAATATAAACAAAGTCTGAACATCTCATGTTCAATCAACATGTCAAGTCATCCGACTTAACTCGAGTATCATCTTTGCCACACACGCACACACGCCAAGTTTGGGGAAAACATCTCGACGTATTTTAAGCAGCACCACCCAACTTTCCTTGACCGTGGACATGGCTATTCGAATAGTTTTACACTATGTAGAGGTTGCACACTTTACCCACAAGACTCGGGGAACTTCCGTATCATCCACGACTCGCGGTATATTACATACCCGAGGTAAGCACCCGAACAATGTCTTTCCCTTGACGATAGTAAACAAGGAGTCCACTCGTTGGTGACATCCCTCATATTATACATCACACGTATCATCCATGAGGGCATGCAACGATGTCCCCGGTGTCTGTGAAAACAACCCATGATCGCCCATTCTGGTACGACCCCGTATCGAGAGTGACCACGCCACTCCCGCCACTAGTAATACGGGCTCTCTGCTAGCATCAACCAAAGTAATCAACAAAGCCCCGTCCCATAAGGGGTATCGTTGTTGTACATGTAAGGTTGGGAACGGTCGACAAATCTTAAAATTAATGCATTTTTGAAAACACACACACTCACTTGCTTCGGTACACCACTTCTTTATCAATTGGTTACCTATCTCAACATCATCTCCCTCGGGCATTAGTGGCACCCGACGGGTTTTTTGAAAAGTCTTTGAAATTCATTTCCTTTCCGACATCATGCATAATCCCATCCCCTTGCGTAGCAACTACTTAGCATCCTAACTACTTCCCACGCGCACAACTCTAAGTAGGAGGTAGAGTCATGTCATGCAACTATCAACGGTAAAAGTATCGGAGGCAACCCATAAAGGTGGTCACCATAGCATCATGATTAACATAACAAAATGAAGTGTTATATGCCATGCAATAAAGTGGTTTCTTAAACATAGTCAAAGGGCTGCTTACCTGGCTCCACAAAGTCTTGGGGGTCTTCAAATTCTTCTGGTCCAACTCCCTCGCAACAAGGTAATCTATCGTCACAAAGTAACGGTATAATAAGGCAATAACACAAAACGGGGAAAATAAATCACTCGGAAAAATGTCAACTCTTTTTTGTAAAATACTAGGTTTAAAACTAAAAATACAAAAAATTACTAGTCTTTGGTTTTGAATTGTAAAAAGTGGTGAAAAGCATTTTAACAGAATTTAAAAGTGCTTAAAAAGGGGTTTTAAAATAAAGCAGTGCATAAAATGTTTTCAAAAATTGGCACAGGTGGCATCATTAAATAGAACATAATATTACAAGATTTGTGGAGTTGGAATTTTGGATTTGGATTTGTTTTGATTCCTGTGGAATTTTTGAAAGTCCTATGGAAAATAAAAAAGAAAAAACTTTACTATTTGCTACGGGCCGAAACGGGCAGAGCCGAGCCGGCCCAGAAGAGAAGCGGCCTAGGCAAACTGCCGCGCACGCGCCCACGTGCGTTTGAACCTGACCGGTGGGGTCGGCCGGCCAGTGAGAGAGAGAGAGCGGGAGATGAGGGAGAGGATGACAAGCGGGGCCCGCTTGTCATCTCGTTCCTCGCGATAGAGGGCGGGGGATGATCACCCGCGACGATTCCGGCGACGGCGAGCTGAGTTAGCGGTGGGAATGGAGTCAGTGCGTTGTCGCCTGTCGGGTGGAGGTGGAGATGGACGGAGAGGGGCAACGGCTCGCCGGTGATGAGATCCCGAGGCGAAGGAGCTTCGGGTGTTGGTCATCGGAGCCGATTTCCGCTGCAAAACAAGCGGAGAGGAGGGGGGAGATGGTCAGGGAGCTGCGGAGGTTCCAGAGGGGCAAGGAGGAGGTCCGGAGGGGCTCTGTACCCAGAGATCACTGGCGGTCTAATGCGGCGGCGCTTCGGTCGATCTCGAGTGCAAGGGGCTCGGGAGCTTAAGTGGGGCTCAGGGTAGTAGATTGGAATGCAGGGAGGGGTTCCATAGGGGAGAGATGGGCTCGGGGGCGGCTTAAATAGAGGGGGCGATGGTCCACCGCGGACCTGTGCACCGACGAGGTCGCAACCGTCGCTGGAGGTCACGGGAGGGGTCCAGACTGGCTCGGGGGCGATCATGGGCATTGCCTACGACCATAAGGAGAGAGAGATGGAGTGGAGGGGCCAAGGGGGCGTCGAGCGTGCGTGCTCGAGCATTGGCCGGCTCAGGCTGCGTTGGCATGCACGGCTGGAGGTCGCCGGAGAGAGAAGGGCGAGGGAGCCAACCGCGTTGCGTCCCCCGGACGCCGAGGCGGCCTCGGGGGACACGATGGAGAGGCCCAAGGCTATCGGGGCTGGTGATTGTGGGGCGGCTACAGTGCGGGAGTGCATTATAGCGTGCTCCAGAGCGTGCATATTGCATGCCATGGCATGCAGCACATGATTTGGGCGTGCCCACCTTGTCCACTTGCTCTTGGGGGATGCAGGGATGCTCCTACGATGCTCTTGTAGAGGAGGGATGGGGTAGAAGTAAGAGGAGAGGTAGAAATGAGGCTGTCCAGGCTGACCAGAGAGGTAAAAATAGGGTTTTACCCCACCAATCATTGACCTGCTGAGGAGAGGGAGATACTGGGGGTAGAAGGTAACTCTAGGAAGCTGTGGTAAAAAGTTGAGGTGAAGGAGAACAGTGGAAGAGGTCTAAACAAGGAATTTACCATTTCACCAGAAGGTGTTGGATGGTTGTTTGGGCAAGAAAATTTTACCCACTTACTGTGATATTTAACAGGAGGAAGTGGTAGGTAAAAACAAGGTTGATCACAAGGTTTGAGCCTAATTGGGGAAAGTTGGCAATGCAAACATTGCAAACCCTAGAAATGAGTAGGAACTGATTTCTATAGATCTAGTCATGCTAAGATAATCTCCTTGATGCACCACTTGGTGTAGTGTCACCATTTAGGCATTAGAGCATGTCCACAAAGTTTGAGATCAATAGGAGAAACTTCACAATGTAATGTTGTTCAAATTTGATTCTGGATAGAGAGGGTTTTGGGATATTTTGGTGAAGCAAAACAATTGGGATTAAGATGAAACTTTGCAAGATCATCACATATAGCATGTGTGAGTTGCTAGAATGTTCCTGGATTTATTTGAGAATATTTATTATAGAAATATTTCAAATACAGGAAATATGCAGAAAGGGTTTTGAAGGGTTTTGTCCGATATTTTGAACATGACCATGTGTTGAAACGCGGATATATGGAAAATATATGTCCACTGAGTTTCCCTAAATTTTCTCAGATATTTTGAAAGCATAAAAATAATATTTCCCTATGAAAGACCATTTATGGCCCTAAGAAAAGGATTTTAAATAAAATAGGAAAATAGTCTTTAAAAATAATATTTGGTGGTTTTGGGAAGTCTTATATATAGTAGGTTAAAATAAAGTCTTTGTGGCAAAACAATCCACCCAATTGGAGGACTTGTAGTACAACCCTCAACTCAGGGGTTTTTGAAAACCTAATTTGAATAAATCCTTTTTGGCCAAAATAATATTTGAGAAAAATAGTTTTAGGTACTACACACATGGCATGATCATTGGGCAGAGAGTTTGGACCAAGTAAATAAGTGTTAAGAGAGGAAGAATCTTTGAGTGCCAAAACCCAAACAATCAAACAAGCAAACAACAAACAATTCCAACATGCACTAGCACTCAAAAGTTTTAAATGGGTCCAAATTTTATAAACTCATAGCATAGCAAAGTGATACAACACAGGGTGTGATAGACCTAACCCCCTTACAAGAATCTCGTCCCGGAAATTCCTAGGCTAAGCGCTAAAAAGATAAGGGAACTTGGATCTAATGTAGTCTTCATGCTCCTAGGTTGCTTCTGGTACAGTGTGGTTGCTCCATTGGACCTTTAAGTACTTGATGGTGCGGCTTCGGGTGCATTGCTCGGCTTCGTCTAAAATGCGAACTGGTCTCTCGCGATAAGTGTGGTCTGGCTAAAGGTCGATGGCTTGATGATCGATGTCCTTGTAGAGGTCGGGGTGATTGGGAACTTGGAGAAACTTCCGGAGCTGTGATATGTGGAACACATTGTGCACATCGGACAACTCGGAAGGTAGCTCTAGCTGGTAGGCAACTTCTCCTCGTCTTGCGGTGATCTTGAAGGGCCAGTATACCTTGGTGCGAGCTTTCTTTTGACGTGGAAGAGCTGGTTTCCCTTGAGAGGTGTGACTCAGAGATAGACGTGGTCTCTGACGTTGGGGTTCACTTCTCGGCGGTGGGAGTCGATGTAGCTCTTCTGTCTTTATTTAGCTGTCTCTAGGCATTCTCTAACGAGTTGAACTTGCTCTTCTGCTTCGCAGATGATATCTGGTCCAAAGACTAGTCCTTCTCCGGTCTCTGACCAATTGAGGGGAGTGCGGCGCTTGCGTCCATACAACACCTGAAATGGTTCCATCTGTAGACTGGATTGATAGTTGTTGTTGCAGGAGAACTCGTCAAAAGGTAAGCAATCTTTCCACTTGGCTCCATATGCTAAAATGCATGCATGGAGCATATCCTCGAGTATCTGATTTACTCGTTCCGTCTGTCCTCCTGTCTGTGGGTGAAAAGCAGTGCTGAATGATAGCTTGGTTCCCATTGCTTCTTGAAACTTCTTCCAGAACCTCGAGGTAAACTGGGTGCCTTCGTCTAACACAATCTCCTTTGTAACTCCGTTAAGACTCACGATATGGTTGATGTAGAGGTTCACTAGCTGGCTTCCATCATAGGAGATCTTGACGGGAATGAAGTGGGCTACCTTGGTCAGATGATCGACAATGACCCAAATGGAATCATGTCCCTTGCTTGACCTAGGCAAGCCGGTGATGAAGTCCATCCTGACCTTGTCCACTTCCATTCAGGCACTTCGAGAGGTTGTAACAATCCAGCGGGTCGCTGATGCTCAGCTTTGACTCTCTGGCATATGTCACATTGAGCGACGAAAGTGGCTATCTCTCTTTACATGCCATGCCACCAGAATCTTGCTTTGAGGTCTTGGTACATCTTGGTTCCTCTAGGATGGATGGAATACGGAGTGTCATGGGCTTCTTGCAAGATCAAATTCTTGAGCTCAACCTTGTTGGGCACGCAGATGCGAGTCCCAAACCATACAACTCCTTGCTCATCCAGTGAGAATCCTGGGGCCTTGCCTTTCTTAATCTTCCTCTTGATGCCTTCGATGCTCTAGTGCCCCTTCTGAACTTCCTTAATATCATCCATCAAGGTAGGCCTCGCTTCGAGGTTGGCTAGGAATCCAGGTGCAACTAGTTCCAGGCCAAAGCTTTCACGCACTTCATACAGGGCGGGTAGCCTTTCCTTAATCATAGCATTCAAGGAACAAGCCTTCCTGCTTAAGGCATCTGCTACCACATTAGCCTTTCCAGGGTGGTATTGAACATTGAGGTCATAGTCCTTGATCAACTTCAACCATCTTCATTGCCTCATGTTTAACTCCCTTTGAGTGAAAATATACGTCAAACTCTTGTGGTCTGTGTATATCTCACACCGCTTCCCTAGAAGGTAATGCCGCCATGTCTTCAAGGCATGAACTACAGCTGCCAGCTCAAGATCATGAGTGGCGTAGTTCTCTTCGTGAGGACATAGCTGTCTGGATAGATAGGCTACGACTCTTCCTTCTTCCATCAGAACACCACCAAGACCGGTTCTTGATGCATCACAATATATCACAAACTCCTTGTGAATATCGGGGGTGGCCAGAACTGGGGTTGTTATCAATCTCTTCTTGAACTCTTGGAAGCTTTCTTCCCACTTCGCTGTCCATTCGAACTTCTTGTCCTTCTTCAAAAGCCGAGTCATGGGTCGGGCAATGCTCGAGAATCCTTCGACGAACTTGCGGTAATATCCCGCGAGTCCGAGGAAGCTTCTGACTTCCTTCACATTGCTTGGTGATTGCCATTCAGTCACGGCTTCGATCTTGGCAGGATCCACTCACAATCCTTCTACAGTCAACACATGACCCAAGAACCCAACTTCATCCAGCCAGAATTTGCACTTGCTAAATTTGGCATAAAGTTGATGCTCTTGAAGCTTGTCTAGGACCAATCTCAAGTGTCGCGCATGCTCCTCTTCAAACTTGGAGAATACGAGTATGTCGTCGATGAAGACAACGACAAACTTGTCCAACTACTCCATGAAGACCTTGTTCATGAGGTACATGAAGTAAGCAGGGGCATTGGTCAACCCAAATGACATGACCGTGTATTCATACAAGCCATACTGGGTCACAAATGACGTCTTCGGAATGTCTTGGGGTCTGATCTTCAGCTGATAGTACCCGGACCTCCGATCGTTCTTGGAAAAAACCTTGGTACCATTTAGCTAATCGAACAGGTCTTCAATCTTGGGGATGGTACTTGTTCTTTATTGTGACCTCCTTGAGAGAACGGCAATCGACACAGAGTCGGATAGTTCCGTCCCTCTTTGACACAAATAGAACAGGTGATCCCCGAGGGGAGGCACTAGGGCAAATAAATCCTTTTCTGAGTTGCTCAGCTAGTTGCTCCTTCATTTCAGCCAATTCTGCAGATCCCATCCTATAGGGCTTCTTATAGATGGGTCCTGCTCCGGGCATTAGCTCAATGATGAACTCAATGTCACGGTCAGGAGGCATTCCGGGCAGCTCATCGGGAAAGACATCTAGGTGTTCACATACCACAGGCACTTGATCCAACTCAATTCCCGACAGACAATTAACCTGAGGGGCTTGAGCGGAGGTAGGGTTGGGGTCATACTTGACTTCAACTCCTTGGCTATTGGTCATGGTAATAGTCCTCTTGGCACAGTCTAACAAGCCTTCATGCTTGGTTAAGCAGTCCGTGCCCAGGATCACATCCAAGCCTTGCGACTTCAAGATGATAAGGTCTGCTAGGAATTCTACTCCATTCAGGACGATCCCAACTCCTTTACATCATATCTTGGTTCTCATAACCGATCCCGAGGTTTGTACCAACATATGACTACCCAGGGGTGTAGGCTTCATACCACTCTCTAGTGCAAACTTTTGGGTGACAAAAGAATGCGAAGCTCTACAATCAAACAGTACAGTTGCTGGAGTTGAGTTGACGAGGAACATACCCAGTATGATGTCCGGGTCTTCCTAGGCTTCCTCAGCGGTGATGTGATTCACATGACCCTTTCCATTGTTGGGCTGGTTGCGAGGAGCTTGGTTTCTTGGTGGCGCTCCACGGCCTTGACCTTGGTTCGGCACATTGGGGCGCGGTGGATCTGGCTTCTTGTTGAGGCACAACTTAGAGATGTGACCAGGCTGACCACATCCAAAGCACATGATCTGACCTGAGTAGTTGTTGTTGTTGTTCCTACCGCCATTGTTGTTATTGGGGTAGTTGTAAGCTGTCCTGGGATTGGCATAGTGCTGAGGCTGGTAGCTCGGACGAGGTGCAGGGGGTCTACCTTGTTGAGGCTGATAGGTTGGCTTGGCTGGGGCTGGTTGCCAGGGGCGAGGCTTCTGGTTGCTGGAACTACCCTTGCTAATCACCTTGTGCTTGCGGGTGTCTTCCATGGCACGACGCTTGTCTTCGAGCATGAGGGCCTTGTTCACCAGGTCAAAGAAGGTCCGACAGTCGCAGACAATGGGTTGATACTGCAGGGCTTGCTGGAGTCCTTCCATGAAGCATTCCATCTTAGCGGCCTCAGTGCTGACATCTTCAGGGGCATACCTTGATAGAAGGTTGAACTTCTGCATGTACTCCTTGACAGAGACACTTCCTTGCTTGAGCGCTCGGAATTCTCTCTTATTGATAGCCATGACCCCAGAAGGAATGTGGGCGGTGCGGAATCCTTCCTTGAAGTCCGCTCAGGTGATCACACGGTCTCCTTGCATGACCTTGAATCCATCCCACCAAGCTATGGTGGTACCTCCGAGGCAGTGAGAGGCATAAAGCACCTTCTCACGATCCTCGTTGCAGTTGACCAGTGCAAGGAGGTCCTCGATTGTGCGGATCCAGTCATTGGCATCCAGAGGTTCGGCAGTCTCGGCCAAGGTTGGGGGCGAATTCCTCATGAACTCAGACAGAGTGGAGCGGCCATTGTCATTCCTGCCTTGCTGCTGGTTGTTCACAAGGACTTGAGCCATCTGCTGGATAGCGGCAGTGTTGGCTTGGTGTTCCTCCCGAAGAACTTGGAGAAACTGGGCTATGGTCATGTTCTCTGGTGGAGGTGGTGGAGGGGGAATGTCGTCATGTGGCTGCTCCTGGTGACCTCCAGCGTGAGCAGACCCACCAGCTCCCTGTTGCTGGCTGGAGTTGCCGGCTTCAGGGTTGGTGAAGGATCTGTTGCGGGTTGCAGTCACCATCCTGTTTGGAGCAGCCAAGTCAAACAACTAGGATAGATGAGAGAAAAGCAACAATAGAGAAAGCGTGCCTAAGGGGGTTGGTATAGTGCAAGTGTGATCAAACATAGGTCGAAAGACCAAACACATTATATTAAGATAAGATAGATGATGGAGTCACTTACATATTGCCTAAGACAAAAGCGCGACTTGCATCGAAGCACAAACAACAAAACAAACAACAAGCACACATGGTTTCATATGAACCATTACATGGAATCGACTTCGCATGAGGGGTGTGATAACCCACAAGTATAGGGGATCGCAACAGTTTTCGAGGGTAGAGTATTCAACCCAAATTTATTGATTCGACACAAGGGGAGCCAAAGAATATTCTCGAGTATTAGCAGCTGAGTTGTCAATCCAACCACACCTGAAAGACTTAGTATCTGCAACAAAGTATTCAGTAGCAAAGCAATATGGAAGTAACGGTAACAATGGCAAAGTGACAGTAGCAGTGTTTGTCGGCGTACGACACCTATGGGACCGCGTGGATCCCTTTTACGGTTCGGCAGGGAAAAGGCATGCACAAAGAGCAGATCCAACGATCAACGCAAGGGATTTTTACCCAGGTTCGGGTCGCTGAGAAGCGTAAAACCCTACTCCTGCTTTAGTTGTATTGGATGTGTTTAAGCCCAAGCTCCAGGAGCGCTTGCGATGAACAGTACGTTCGAGCAGCAGCTACGCATGCAAAATGGGCCAGAAGGTCCTCCCCCCTGTAGCTACGCGTTGGGCCTCCTTTTATATGTCGAAGGGGTCACCAACAGTGGCGAAGTACAAGAGGTGTAAAGCTACTACAGTATTATCATACCTAATACTGACGACTTGGGACAAACGCATTAAATGCTCCGTTTATGTGTCCCTTAGCTTCTTGGGGACGGGAAAAGAGCCCGTCCCATCAGCACCGCTTAACCCCATCCGCCATTAGCGCCTTGACATGCACCCAGGAGGACAAAACCTAAACGACAGGCTGGTCGCTGCGCTGGAGCGGTGACAGGGTGACACGGTGGCGAGGTCTTGCCGGGTGCGAATCTTGGCGGGGCTCCGCAAGCCATTCTGACAAGATCTTGCCGGGATCCCAGCCTTTGGTCTTCTGTCTTTTGATTATTGACTTGAATGCTTCCTTGACATTCTTGCACTTGCATTCAGCTATCCCCCGGCATGCCTTGCCGCTGGTGTGGCTACAACCGTCCTTGCACAAGTATGGGGTACTAAAAGACCCAAAATTTAGTACACCGACAGGAGCCCCCGGGCCTAGGCCATACACGGGTGCGAGGCGTTGTTGGGCTAGGCCCAAACAGTGCACGGGCACGCATGGCAGGAGTCAGCTGTTGTAATCATTCCGCTTGCTGCGCCCCCCCCCCCCACGACGCACATTGAATGCGCGACGTGGGATACGTGCACGGAGCGGCCGTAATAGCAGCGCGCTCGCAAAAGCGTTTTCATACTGACTAGTAAAGAGGCAGCCTCGCGCCTTCCCCATAAAAAGGAATCCGCAGAGGCGCTTGCTCATTTACCTCCTGTCCTTTCCAATCTGGAAACCGCCGTCGTCTCCTTCCTCGAGCTCGAAACAGAGCCTTCCCCATTCATCCGCCTCCTCCACGCATTCACCGTCCTCGGCCTCTGCTCCCACAGTCGCCATGCCGCCCAAGGTGAGCAAGGGCAAGGAGGTGAAAGCCGCCGTCTCAGAGAGTGAACTGGTGAAGATGCGGAGGAAGCACGTCGTCTTCACTTCGGCGCTTGATGCGAGCGCTCTGAAGGACCGATACCAATGCATGTGGGCGAGGGAGACGAAAGCTCATCCTGCTACTCGCGTGAGCCCAGGTTCCTCCAAGGGTGGCCCAGATAAATTCCCTTTCTTTGCCGACTACTTTTACTGCGGGCTCTGTCCCCCGTTTTCTGATTTCTTCATCGACATCATATACACATACGGCTTCCATCTCTTGGATTTTACGCCGAATGCCGTGACATGCATGTCAGTCTTTGCCCATCTTTGTGAAAACTTTGCCGGAGTAGTCCCCAACACAGCCCTCTTCCGCCACTATTTCGTTCCCCGTATTCAAAAGGGAGAGGCCCTTTCTGGTTCTATCACCTGGATTCCAAGGGCATGGAACAAAGAGATATACCCAGACGGGGTATACCGCGAGAAGTGGGAAGAATGGCGGGCCAAGTGGTGCTGGATTCAGGAGAAAGACCCTTAGCCCTTCTGTTTGCCTCAACGAACAAAAATGGCGCACGGTAATGATTGGAGCGCCCTCGATCCTTAAGATGAGAAGCTCACAATTGCAGTTACCAGGATTCACTGCCTCAGAGTTGCCGGGCTCACAATAGAATTGATTGGCACTGATTTCCTTCGCCGGCGCATCGCCCCTCTGCAGAACAAAGGGAGACCAGCCTGGGAGTTCCGGAATGCGGCAGATATCATGAGGCTGCGCCCTGGTTTGAATAACAACTTGACGGTCATGCAGCACACAGCTCTCTGCCACAAACTGTTCAGGCTTGACGCGAGATACAAGTTGCCGGCTAGCGTAATTCCTTTGTGCAACAACTCCGCCTTGGCCTCAATCATCGCCATGATGCCGGTGTGTGATGCTCACGGCCTTGACGGAACTTGGGACGAGCCATCCGCAGAGCAGGCACAAGAATTCTTTGACAACTTGTCGGAGAGGGCCATCCGGGAAGAAACGAACCTCATCTGCCCCACTACTGAGGAAGAAGTGGCGTATATCGCCAGCAGGGTGGAAGAGGCGAATCTTGCCGCGCATGCCGGCAGCGCTGGCTTCACGGAAGCGGAAGCCAGTGAAGAAGAAGTGATGTCAGAGGGAAAACTTGCCGGGCAGGGCAAGGTTGCCGGAGAGCAGAGTGGCACAGCTGCCGGGGACCCTTCTGCCGAAGATACAACCGAGGAGCAGCTGCACGAGGAGCCCCCAGCTCCCGAGAAGAAGAAGAAGCGTGTTCTTCGGAAAGCCACCTCTGGTGCCTCAGCCCACCAACCTTCCTCTTCTGCCGCAGCCAAAAGATCCAGGACCACTCCTTCACCTCCTCACACGGACACCGTGGCGGAGGTTGACTTCGACCTCTCTGCCTTTAGCCCGGAAAGAGAAGAGTAAGGGTCCTTTCACATCTTTTAACTTCTGGATTTCTGGTTTTGCTTAACTTGTTTGCCTTGCTTTGGCCTGTCCCCATGGAGATGACACAGAAACATTGGTGCAGAGGATGGCGAAGAAAGCAAGGACTTCAACAGGTGACGAGCCTCCGGCAAGCACTGCAGGTGCGCCGCAGCCCATCATCATTAGCCCGGAGTCAAACCCTCAATGCAGCCCCCGACGCAGTCCCCAGCGTGAGTCCGCTACTCACTTTCTGCTGGCAAGTGTCGGGGTGTGTATCTTCACTACTGACATCACCGGGCTTGTAGGAGAGGAACGGAAACAAGGAGCACCATCAGGAGCCATCCCTAACGTGCCGCCTCCGTCATCCATGCCGCCGAGAGATGAATCTCCGGCAAGGGTTTCCACTAGCGAGGTCATTCGTGTTGAAGAGGAGCCGGCAAGCGCGGGCACGGCAAGCGCGGGCTCTGGTGGTCCTACTTCGGCAACTGATGTTGCCGGGAAAGGAGAAGCCACCTCTCAACAGCTCGACACAGGTAAACCGTTTGCCTCAGAATACTTGTCATTCTGTCTTTCTTTTTGTCTTCTTAAATTTCCACCTCAACCTTATCTTGTTTGTTTTCTTGGCCTTCAGATCTTCCCTCGACAAAACACATGGATGTTGATGCCGTTATCGAGGAGACCGCCAGGGATGCTGCCGCCGAGGCCGACAGAGTTGCCGCTGACAAGGCTGCCAAGGATGCTGCCGCCGAGGCCGCCAAGGATGCTGCCATCGAGGTCGCCAAGGCCGCACAGGAAAAGGCCACTAACGAATCTGCCGAGAGGGCTGGCAAGGAGACCGGTGACCATACTGACGGCATTCCTGCAACAAGAGCGCTTGGCGCTACACCGGTCACAGAGCCCCCAGCCGCCGGTGAGGCGAGTGTCGAGGACCAACCGTCAACATCGGGCGCCCCCCCGTCAAGCAAATACCTCAAGGTTGGCGACAACCTGTTCGTCAGCATACCAGGAACGACAAGCATTGGGGTGCCAACTGAAGGGGAAATCTTTGACAAAGACATCATCGCCGCTGCTAGGCTCAAGATTGTTGACGAGCCACGCACCAGCAGCAGTAAATCCGAAGAAGAAAAGCTCCTCCAGGCCATGAGCAACAACTTTCAGAAGCTCCAAGTGCTTCACCGTGCCCGAAAAGAGAAGCTGGACTCCAGGGCAGCAGTTGTCGAAGCAACGGAGGTAGATTTCTAGAAGCGCATCGAGGAAACACAAATCTGGTACGCTGAGGCCTTTCAGGAGCTGAAGGTGAGTCAAGAGCAGCTGAATCAAAGCTGGAACGAGCTCCTCATGAAGCAGTCTGATGTTGAGAAGGCACAAGAGGAGGCCTCACAACAGGCCGCTGTAGAGGAAGCTCTCTTAACAGAGTGCCATGTCGGGCTCGACGCTCATGAGGAGGACCTCGCCGCTCGCGAGAAGGCACTTGCTGACAAGCTTCGCGGCAAGGACGAAGAGATTGAAAGGCTTGTCGCGCAGCGGACCTAGGAGCTGGAGCAGAAACACACGGAAGCCCTCGAGGTTCTGACCACAGACCACGCCGACAAGCTGAAGGAAGCCGTGAATGCTGCCGATGCTGCAGAGGCCGCCAAGAACGAGCTTGACGATAAGGTAAAGAGGCTGGAGGCGGACCTTGAGGATCACGGCAAGAAGATCTCGACACTCAATGCCGAAAGAGAGAAGACTCTCTACAGCCTGGCGGAGATACAATTCGCCATATCCGACAAGACCAAGCAACTCACCTCTGCCAATGAATCCATTGCCGATCTGAAAATGAAGCTCTCGAAATAGGCTTTCGCCCCACTTTATAGATAAAGCAAACATCCATACAACCGCGTCTCAACCATAGTCAAAGAAAGAAACTGTTGGGGCCACAGCACAAGCACGCCCAAAAGAAAGAAGAAGAAACATAAAAGGCCACCAGGGGCAAGCTACGAAGCAGGCGACCGGTCGGAAAGCCGGCGCGCGGAAGCCAGCAGTGCGTCTAGATAGAGCTGAAGCCGGTCACGATCTCTCGGTCTAGCGAGCGGATGCCAGTGCTGCAAGAAGGCAAGAAATTTGAAGAACGAGTCAGAGGCACGCCACGGGAATATCCGCTCAATCACCATCTTATTGCGAGTAGTCCAAAGGGTCCACGTCATAGCCGCGAAGATGAGCCAGAACAATCGGCGCTTACGGCCAACCTGAGTGGCCCTAACCTGCAGAAACTCTGCAAGGTCATGGGCCTCCCACTCCGGACCCAAAGCCTCACGAACAAAGCACCAAAGTGCCTACGCTGCTACGCACGAGAACATAATGTGCGTTCCCGTTTCCGGGACGAGGCAAAGCGGGCAAAGGCCATTGCCTGGACCATGGCGTTTAAGCACCTCGGTCCCCGAAGGTAAGCGATCTCGAAGAAGCTGCCACACGAAAATCTTGATCTTCAGGGGCATCGGCGCCTTCCACAGTGGGGATAACCACTGGAGAACCGGCAGCTGGCACAGCGCCTGATAGGCCGAACTAACGGAGAAGTCTCCCGAGGGTGAAAGACTCCAAGAAACAGTGTCAGGATCCTGGAACAAAGGAAGAGGGACTACTTCCATCAAGTTTGCCCATTCCTGCACCTCGGCTGGTCCGAATGAGCGGCGGAACGTAATGTTCCACCCCTCATCCAAAGCAGCCGCAGAGAGAAGAACAGACGGGTCATCACAAATCGCAAAGAGCCTCGGGAACCGAATGCGGAGAGGCTCCCCATCAAGCCAGGGGTCCAACCAAAACTGGGCCCCAGACCCATTACCAACCGAGAACCGCAAACCCAGCCTAATCTCATGCTTGATGGCCTGGATCGATTTCCAGAACTGGGACCCAGCCGAGTGCGAGCAAGCCAAGAGGGGCTGGCCCTGCAAGTACTTGGACTCAATCAGCTGCAGCCACAGACCCCCATCACCCCTCAAGATCCGCCAAACCCAACGAAGCATGAGCGCAACGTTCATACGGCGGGACGCAGGGATACCCAACCCACCTCAGTCCTTCGGCAAGCAGATGTCGGCCCATTTCACCATATGGTACTTAGGCCGGCCATCCCTCGCCTGCCAGAAGAACCTAGCCAGCTCCTTGTCAAAGGATCTATGCACACCTTCGGGCAAGATGTACATCCCCATCATATAAATGGGGAGGCTGGCAAGGTTAGAGCTAATGAGGACAGTTTTTCTCCCTTTAGAAATGAACCTACCGCACCAGGGCTCCGCACGGGACGCTACTCGTCCCACAAGCGGATCATACCCACTCACCAAAATCCTGGACTCAGCCAGGGGCATCCCCAAGTAAGATATGGGGAATGAAGCCAGCCTACAATTGAGGTTATCCGCGATCCTGTGCTGCTCAAGCTCCGAGTAGCCAAGGACCACAACCTTGCTCTTGTCAAAGTTAATCTTAAGTCAGACATTTCCTCAAAGCAGAGAAAAAGGAATTTAAGATTAACAATGTCCGAATCTGAACCTTCTACCATAATCATGGTGTCGTCCGCATACTGTAAGTGGGTAACTCCCCCACCCGGAATGAGATGACTAACCACACCCTTAAGGTGGCCGGCCAGCTTGGCCTTATCTAGGATGCCCGCAAGGGCATCAACTGCAAGGTTGAAAAGCAAGGGGGAGACAGGTTCCCTTTGCTTTACCCCCCTAGAGGCCTGGAAGAAGGGACCAACCTCTCCATTGATGTTGATCGCCGTGTTTCCAGTTCTAACCAATTGCATGATCCAGGAGCACCACCGTTCATCAAATCCTCGTCGCTGCATAACCAACCTCAAAAAGGACCAATCCAGACGGTCATATGCCTTCTGGAAGTCCAATTTGAGGAAGACTGCCTTAAGCCCCTTCGACGCCACCTCGTGGACGATCTCGTGAAGGGCAAGAATCCCATCATGGATCCGCCGGCCCTTCAAGAATGCGGACTGAAGGGGGTGGGCAATCCGTTCCACCACGGGGGATAAACGGGTCGCGCAAACCTTCGCAAAGATTCGCTCCAACACATTAATCACCGTGATGGGGCGGAATTGCCTAATATCCGTCGCCCCAACTACTTTGGGGTTCAGGGATATGACACCATAGTTTATCCTAGCCATGTCCAGAGTCCCAATATAAAACTCATGGAACATGGGCATAATGACCGGACGCAGGACCTCCCAGAACTTCTGGAAGAAAACTACCGGAAGGCCATCAGGCCCCGGGGCCGAGCTAGCTTTCATAGAAGCAATCGCCCTGCCCACCTCCTCGGGAGAGAAAGGGAGAGTCAGTTCCGCATTCTCCAGCTCGGAGACCTGGTCAACAATCAGCCAAAAGTCATCGCATAGGGAAACGCATCCACGCGGCTCAGCCGAAAAGAACTCCTTATAGAATGAGTAAATATGGGCGGAGATGTCCTGTGGGCTTTCCAGAAGAGCATCCCCATCCCAGAGGAAAGGGATGGCACATTTCCGCCTGCGGCCATTGGCGATCGCCTGGAAGTAAGCAGTGTTCGCATCCCCTTTAAGGAGCCAGTTCTGGCCCCCTCGACGCTGCCAGAACAGCTCCTCGCTCTTGTAAATGTCCATGAGCGAAGCCTCGAGGGAGTATCTCCTAAGCCAGTCGTCAGGAGACAGGCCTGGCCCATCAGCTAGGCTATCTAGCACCTTAATCTGATCCAGCAGGGCCCCTTTACGGGCCCGAAGATCAGCACCAAGGTTCGCCGCCCAGCCCTTCATGACCTGGCGGGCCATTTTAGCACAGTGATGCCAGACATCCACAGCACAGAACACACGAGGCGGGGACGCGACCGCCTCTAACCAGCGGTCGCGAACCAACTCAAAGAAACCCGGTTGCTCCAACCAAAACGCCTCAAAGCGGAAGCGACGGGTCCTAGGGGGGATCATCCCCCGAAGAGAAGAGCAGGGGGTATGGTCAGAGCCAATCCGAGTGACCGCCTTGAGGGAACACAATGGGAACATAACTTCCCACTGAGCCGACACAAAGACCCGATCCAAAACACTTTGGATGGGGTTCGCCTGTTTATTCGTTCACGTGAACCTAGCCCCTACGCGGGCTATCTCACGAAGAGCAAGGTCCGCAATGCAGTCGTTAAATAGACGCATGCGGACACGATTAACATTAGGGGAGCTCTTATCTGAAGCCCACCTAATAAGGTTGAAGTTCCTGGCCACCACCACCAGAGTGGTACACCTCTCCACCTTATTTTTCAGCTCGGCAAGGAAGTCGGCAGAGCGCCCATGATCCGCAGGACCATAGACAAAGATCACCTCCCAGCTGAGGTGAACTCGTCGGTCGGTGACGGACATGCTAAGGATGAACTCCCCTCAGTCCATATCCTCAACCGAGAAAGCATCCTCCCTGACTCCGAGCAAGATGCCTCCAGATTGCCCTGTAGCAGGCAACTACTGCCAAGCAAACTGGTGGCAGGAGAGCCCCTGGAGCTCATGAATGCTAAAATCCTGGCGAATCGTTTCCTGAAGTCCCACAATGTCAATCTCTTCTTGTCGCAAATACTCGATGAGCTGCCGACGCCGGCCAGTGAGGCCGAAGCCCCTAATGTTCCAACATAGGAGCTTCATCTAATAACCTCAGTGGAACCACTAGGCCCCTCAGGTGGGGCCGAGCTAGCCCGCCCGGCAATCGCGGGTCGGGGGGACGCCTTCACCGAACGGCCACGCCGCCCCTGCGTAGGGGGGGCAGCGGAGGCCTCCGGTCCTAGGGAAGCGGGCCTGGATCTAGACCCACACACCTCTATCCGGTGTTCAGTGGGGTTGAGACGCGTGGGGAGACACCCCCGCAGAACCCTCACCGAGGGAGGGACTGCAAGGGGCATGTCCGCCACCGTCACTTCAAGTGGCGTCACACCAGCCCCGGCCTCTCTATGACCAGGGTCAGTGCGCGCCGGGGTGCTGGGGTCACCACGCGCAGCACAGGCACGAGCTTCCGCCAAAGCCCCATCAAGCCTCTCCTTGGCACAAATAGCAGAGATCTGCTCAAGAATAGGCACCTTCTCACCACGAAACACAATGCCGCTACCGGTGGCCACCTCTGCCAGATGAGACAGCGGAACGGACCCAAGCACAGAAAAACGAGAGCCAGAGCTAGAAGGGTCAGAAGGGGCGGGGGGAGTACCTGGGGTCAAGTCACGAGCAGCCGCCCGCATGGCAGCCTTCTCCGGGATCGTCGGAACACGGCCATCCAGGAGGACCCGGGACTGGCCGAGCCTCGCGCTTTGCCGTGCGGCCACCGACAGGGAAGGCCCGCCCCGCAGCTTGGACCCTGCCGCGGTAGGAGTCACCACGGCCCGGTCCAAGATCGGCGACGGCACTAGGTCCGGGGACCCCAAGGCTGGCGAAGGTGGGGACCCCGGCGAACGCGAGTAGCAGACCACCCCCGGAGAGCGCGGCGACGAGGGGGGGGGGCGGACGTCCATCCCAACACTCAGCGAGTCCTCCTCGAGCGCCGAAGTGGGGTCAAGCGACACGGCAGGAGAGGTAGGGGCCACACGGGCAGCCCCACCCTCCAACACTGCTAGTGACGACGAACCACCCGGACAAGACGACCCCCCTCCAGTGGCAGCCGGGCTACGCCGGTCATCAGAGGGAGCCTGGGAGTCATCATCATCATCCTCCCCCGAAGAGCTCCCCTCAGACGGGTCCCTACCTCCAGCCCCGCCCCGCCCACTACCAGACATGGGCGGCGGGGGTGGAAGAGGGGGCCCCTCCAACTGACCCTCAGCCGTCGGGGACTCAAGCTCGTAGGTGAGGCATTTTCCCTTGGTGCCGAAGTAGAAGACCAAAGACAAGCCATCAACCACAGCCGGAACCGGGCACAGGATCTCGATGCGAGCAGGGCCATCTCCCTCGAAAGAAGCCAGGTCAGCAGTAACCAGCTTACCCACCGGCTCAGAGATCGCCTTGATGATGTGCTGGAGCTTGCCGCCCTTGGGGGCCGACGAGCCCCCCCCCCCCGGGGGCAGTCCGTAGACGAGGACCCACACCTGGGCGAGGGGGGGGGACGGGGTCGGGATCGGCAACCGCCTCCCGGACAGAGATCAGGAACTTGTTGAGCGGGCATCTGATGACGTCGTGGGAACACACACGGAGGAGCTCAGCAGACGGGAAAGGCACCGAGAAGACGAGCGGCGACGTCTCAGTCACCTCCCAGGAGAAGTCAGTGTCGCGGAAGTCTCCAATGTATGCGGAAAGCTCCGCCTGGATGAGCTCGGCCGTGATCGCCAAACCCACCGGCAGGGTCTGGTCAGGGGCGAGGGAGACCGTCGCCAAATGGGGCCTAGCGGGCTCCTCCTCAATCTCCGCATCCACATAGTAGAAGCTACCCCCCTGTGTCCCGTAGCCCAGGTAAGCAAGCGTCATGGGACATCGGGGAGGAGCCTCGCACTCCGAGCGGAAGTGACCCGCACAGCCACAGTTGATGCACATAGTCTCCTCACGCGACCTGGGGCAGCCAGCTCGGATGGACGGAGCCGCCGGAACCACCTGTTCCGGCTCTCCCAACGGGACGGAGCTGCCGACCACCCCCACAGTCTTCTTCTTCTTGTGCTTCTTCTTCTTCTTGGTCTGAACTGCGGCACCCGGAGCATCAGGGGAGCGACGGGGGGCACGACGCGGGGAGGCCGGCTGCCCAGACCGGGAGTCGTCACGGCGCCACTCCGGGCCATCATCACGAGCCAGCCGCCAATCATCCCCACGCCCAGGATCAGAGGAACGCCCACCACGAGGAATATCCTCCCGACGTGCCCCCTGCATCGAGGAACCGCCGCGAGAGGCATAGGAGTCACCACGTCCCGGGGAACGGCGACACCAATCTCCATCCGACGCGCGCGGGGCAGCGTCCCGAGGAGCAGCAGGCCGGGGAGCCGGGATACCCCGTTCCCGAACAGCCGGCGGCGGCCTGGACACAAGCTCGGACCGGAGAGCCTCATCGCGGGCGACCTCCTCCTCCCGCCGGCGGTCAGCGTCACGGCACCGGACGTCCCCCGGGGAGCCCGGGAGAGGCAGCCGAGGGTCCCTGGTCGGGTCCCGAGGGGGGAGGACGGCGGAGGGACGTGCCCACGAACGTCGTCGACGGGCGGCCGGAGCGACTGGGCTCCCCATTAGACCGGGCAGCAGAGGCCCCCGGCAACGAGCGCTTTGGGCGAGGCTGGCTGTCATCAGCCTCCCTGGCCATCAGGACCTCAAGGTATGACCTGGCACCAGGAGAGTTCGCCGGGGGAGAGAGAGGCGCAGAGAGCAGCGGCGCACCGGAAGCGAAGGATGGGGAAGCGGGCGGCGGCGCAAGAGGCGAGGGAGGACGAATGGAGCGGGCGAATCGACCCCAACGCATGACCTCAGCCCTAGTGGCTGGGGATCCCACGTGTGGGTCCGACCCACCCCGTTGGATCCAAATCCAACGGGCGGGAGCAGCGGGAGCAAGAGACCAGCACCGGTTAGCCCAATCGACAGCCTCCTGGGCCCGAATAGCGGCGGCAGCGATCTCCTGGGTCGACAGCCCCATCCCCCATGGCGCACGGCCTAACAGGCCCACCCACTCGTCCTTAGGCCCATTCGCTGCGTAGGCCCTAGTTGGCCCACGCAGCAACGCTGCCCTAGCAGGGCCCGACCAGAGAGGAGGATCCTCCATCTCAGCAGGGCGCGCCACCGGGGCCAGCACCGCCGGCGCGGCGGCCACCCCGGCCGCAGGACTAGCCGGCGCAAGGCACGGCGGCATAGGCTCGGCCAGGTCCCGGACAAGGGGCGGGGCCACACCAGCGGACGGGATGGGGACAGGAGGAGGCCTCGAGGCCACGGAGATAGCCGGAGCGCGGCCGCGCAGCAAGGCCGGCGGCCGACCGCGGCCACCCTGACGAGCACCGCGCGAGCCATGGCGGGGCTCCGCCCGAGCCGCCACCAGAAAGTCCCCGAACTCCGGTGGAGAATGCCTCACCGGCCGTTCAACGACACCACCCTCATCCTCCTCGTCCGCCCAATCCGCCCAGCTCACCTCCGAGCGGGAGAAGCGGAGGGACGGCTCGCACCCAGCAGAGGCCGGCAGACCCTCGACGAGCTCCAATCCGGCCATGGCAGCGCCGGCCGGCCGGGCCCGGCGCAGGGAACACGCAGCGGGCGGCGCGTCGCCTAAACGGTCGCCCGAGACGCCAGTCCGTACGAAATTCAAAATGACGCTGGCCACGCAGCAAGGCTCGTGAGAAGGTCTTGATCAAAGATCTCCGGAATGAGAAAGACCTGCTCAAGAGCGCCGCCGCCACTTATAATGACTTTGAGAAAGGCGTCAAGATCTGGACTGAACGCCTTGTCGATGTTGTAGAAAGGCTTGCAGCAGAACTATCCTCCATGGGCCTGCAGAACTTCGGGTATTCTTCTGATGAAAGAGTGTCTCCGAGCGCCAAGGTGACCTTGTTCTTCGAGGGCATGATCGATGCGCTCAAGCTACTCCACTCTGATTGAGCAACCCATCTGGCCAACGAATCCCGCAAACTCTGCCGGGCCATCCTCCGCAAGGTGCTCATCAAAGTGGTGCACAAGAACCCTGGCATCAACCTCACCAACGTCCTCGACACCTTGCCGAAGAATGTAGACCTCAAGGCACTCAAGGAGCTTGTCGCGCCCATCGTCGACAAGGTGGGTCAAGTCAAGAGGGTTGAAGGCGAGCGCAGAGACTAGTTGTTTCGCTTCTCGTTGTCGCCACCATTCCATGCCAAAGACAATTTTGTCTTATGTTAGAATCGCGGCAGCTATTAATGTAATATAACTTGCTATGCTCTGGATGAATGTATGCTGTTTCCCTTGTCTGATTTCTTTCTGTATGGAAAAAACCCTACGCTTATTGGGAACTTGACGGCGCGCGTACCCTTGCCGCGAGCACTACATGCAGGACTTTAGCAGCCTGCTGGAGGTGCCGCTGCCGGCTAGATACCTTGGCGTTTTCAGTGCAGCCACTTAAGCTGTTGAGCGGACTCGAAACAAAGTAAGGGCGCAACCGATCATGACAAGGTTCCTTCGCGTGCAGGTTTCCCATACATAGGCCGAAATCGTTCAAGGAGAATAATCTTACAAAACAAAAATTTGTTTAAAGTTTCTGCAACTTAGCTTTTCGTTGCTGTACTCCTTCCGTCAAGATGTCAACCTTGAACGTCGCCTGTCGGTATCCATACCATCATTCCCCCCCGGCAAACTTGCATGCGAGGGAACCTTCCATCCTTTGAGAAAAAGAAAGAAGAGAAAATAGGGATATGGAACCTTGGCAGTTCGTTAATGCTTATCGGAAGCAGGTGTAATACAATGTCTAAGATAAGCATGCATATAAGTAAACATGAAAATCGACAAGAATTGTAAAACACTTAATCTTATTCAACTACGCACAGGGTCTGCGCCTGGCTTTGTACAAAGGATTACATGCCTTGGCGGCAAGACTCGTACAAAAGGTGGTTGCCGGGGGACCCGGAAACGGCGCCTTATGGATAGAACTTACGAAGATGTTCGATATTCCAGGAATTGCTCACTGGAATGCCATCTTCGGTCTCCAGGCAGACTGCACCAGGCCTGGTGACTCGTACTACCCGATAAGGGCCTTCCCACTTCGGCGTCAACTTCCTAGAATTGTTGGCCGACTAAACGCGCCGAAGAACAAGGTCGCCTTCCTCAAGACTTCGGGCATGAACCTTGCGGCTATGGTAGTGGCGCAAGGCTTGCTGGTAGCGTGCAGCTCGCACAGCAGCCTGAAGACGATCTTCCTCAAGGAGCGTAACGTCATCTTGCCACAACTGCTCTTGCTCAAGCTCATCATAAGCGAGCACTCGAGGTGACCCGTATGTGAGTTCCGTGGGGAGAACTGCTTCCGCCCCGTATACTAGGGAGAAGGGTGTCTGGCCGGTGGCTCGATTTGGTGTCGTTCTGATTGACCAAAGAACTGCCGGCAGCTCATCAATCCAGCGTCTTCCGCACTTGCGCAGCTTGTCGAAAGTCCTTGTCTTGAGGCCTCGCAACACTTTAGCATTTGCCCTTTCCGCCTGGCCGTTGCTCCTTGGATGAGCAACAGAAGCAAAACAGATCTTACCGCCAAGGTCTTGGATGTACTGCATGAAGGTGTGGCTCGTGAACCGTGTGCCGTTGTCAGTGATGATCCTGTTTGGTATACCAAAACGGCAAACTTGTCCTTTGAAGAACTTGACGGCTGATTGTGCTGTCACCTTCCTCACTGCTTCCACTTCCGGCCATTTTGTGAACTTGTCGATTGCAACGTACAAGTACTCAAAGCCCCCGGTAGCACGGGGGAAAGGGCCCAAAATGTCGAGCCCCCAGACCAAAAATGGCCAGGAAAGAGGGATTGTCTGAAGAGCTTGAGCTGGTTGATGCAATTTCTTTGAATGGAACTGGCACGCTTCACACTTGGTTACTAGTGCAGTTGCATCCTGGAGAGCAGTGGGCCAAAAGAAACATTGCCAGAATGCCTTACCAACAAGAGCTCTTGATCCTATGTGGGAACCACATATGCCTCCATGTATCTCTGCCAACAGCTCCAGTCCATCCTCCCGTGGAATGCACTTCAATTTCACACCGTTGGGTCTCTTTCTGTACAGGACATTGTCCACAAACTGCTACATATTAGACTGACGGGCTACTTTCTCCGCTTCTTTCTGTTCTTTGGGGAGTTCTCCTGTTTGGAGGAACTGAACAATGTGTCGTGCCCATGCCGGAGCCTGAGGCTCGACATCAAGGACTAAAGGCATGTATTCCGCCATGGGAGCGTTTGTCTCTACGGCAAGGGCTCGAGGCCCTGCCGGAGCCTGTTGCCCCCCGGCAGGCTTGGCGTTGTTCCCGGCAACTTCCTTGCCGGCAAGGCTCTTGCCGGCAGCTTCTGGGAGCTCTGCGGGAAAGTACTGGCCGGAACTCAACTTCCTTCTCTTATCTTGCTTTGCTGATGGTGCTACGGATGGCTGAGTCAATTGAAGCACAAAAGTCCCTGGTTCCATAGGTAACTTGAGGGCAGCACGTTTTGACAGGTCGTCGGCAATGCTATTCTGTGTACGAGGAACATGCTCTGTTTGCAAACCGTCAAAGCGCTCCTCCAACTTCCTCACTTCATCTACGTAAGCTTCCATCAACGGGCTCTGACAATCTTTGTTGACCCGCTTGACGACGAGCTGTGAATCACCTCTGACGATGAGCTTCTTAATTCCAAGGTCCGCCGCGATCCTGAGACCGGCAAGCAGCCCTTCATACTCTGCAGTGTTATTTGTCGATCTCTCCCGGGGAAAGTGCATCTGAATCACGTATTTGAGGTGCTCTCCGGTGGGCGCGACAAGCAGCACGCCAGCACCGGCGCCTTGCAGCGAGAAAGCCCCATCAAAATATATAATCCACTCTTGATTCGTTACCTTGTCGGGGAGAGTTGTCTCCGGAATCTCTTCGTCTAGTGTTGGGGTCCATTCCGCAATGAACTCCGCCAAAGCTCTGCTCTGAATGGTTGAAGTACTTTCAAACTTGAGACCAAAACTTGACAGTTCCAAAGCCCACTCCACAATCCTGCCGGTTGCATCTAGATTTCGCAAAATCCGCTGCAACGAGTGACGACGGTGATCTCATGTGCCTGGAAATAATGGCGCAGCTTCCTCGAGGCCATAAGGAGGCCGAAGAGCAACTTATGCACGCCAGAATATCTTGACCTAGCCCCCTGCAAAAGGGAGCTAACAAAATAAACTGGGCGCTGCACCATCTTCTTCTTCTGTGTTGCTTCATTTGACTGTGCAGATCCTTCTTTATCAGCACTAGACTCTGCCGGGGAAGATCCCAGCTCGTCACTTGGCGGTCTTGCCGCTGCCGCTGCTTCTTCGTCGACTTCTCTCTCTGCCACTAACGCAACACTCACCACTTGATTCATTGCCGCTAGATATAGCAGCAACGGCACTTGTGGTTTTGGCGCGATTAGTACTGGCGGAGAGGAGAGGTACCTCTTCAAATCCTGCAGCGCTGCCTCCGCTTCCGGAGTCCACTTCATTGGACCTGCCTTTTTCAAAATTTTGAAAAAGGGCAGGGCGCGCTCAGCTGATTTGGAGATGAACCTACTCAGAGCAGCAACGCAGCCGGCAAGACGACGCACATCTTTGACGCGTCTTGGCGCTTCAATCTGCTCAATTGCCTTGATCTTGTCGGGATTCGCCTCGATCCCACGCTGAGACACAAAGAACCCGAGAAGCTTGCCGGACGGAACGCCAAACACACACTTCTCAAGATTGAGCTTCAAATTCATCCTGCGCAGATTCGCAAACATCTCTTCTAAATCTTGTATGAGTGTTGCTTTGTCCTTGGTTTTAACCACTATGTCATCCATATAAGCTTCCATATTTCTATGTAGCTGGGGCTCAAAACCGATCTGAACCGCTCTTGCAAACGTTGAACCAGCACTTTTCAACCCTAAAGGCATACGTAAGAAGCAATACGTACCACACGGGGTGATAAATGCGGTTTTCTCTTCGTCTTCCTTTGCCATGAAAATCTGATGATACCCTGAATAAGCGTCAAGAAATGACAGCAAATCACAGCCGGCAGTGGAGTCCACAATCTGGTCGATGCGCGCCAAGGGAAAAGGATCTTTTGGATAGGCTTTATTGATATCTGTATAATCAATACACAGCCTCCATTTTCCATTCGCCTTGCGCACTACAACTGGATTGGCCAACCATGTTGGATGGAGCACTCCTCTTACCAAACCTGCCGCTTCCAATTTCTTGATTTCCTCGGCAATAAATTGTTGCCGGTCCAAAGCCTGCTTCCTAACCTTCTGCTTGACGGGCCGTGCATGAGGACAGACAGCAAGGTGGTGCTCAATTACTTCCCTGGGAACACCGGGGATATCAGATGGTTGCCATGCAAACACATCGATATTCGCCCGCAGGAAAGCAATGAGCACGCTTTCCTATTTGTCGTCGAGGGTGGAACTTATGGTGAAAGTTCCTCCCGTACCATCCTCCTTGATGGGCACCTTCTTAGTTTCTAGTGGAGCTGCCTTGGATTTCTTGCTCTTGCCGGTGGAGCTCTCTGGCACATCCTCAACAGGAGCGCAGCACTCCGAAGAGGTGCGTTTGCCGGAGTGTGTGCTAGAGGTCTTGCCGGTCTTCTTCCCCCTGGAGCTTCAGCGGCAGGAGCAAATGCCTTGGCGGCAGGTGCTACAACTGCCTCCCGGTAAAGTTGGCCAGTGCAGATAAGCGCATCCTTCTTGTCGGAGTTGACAGTGATGACGCTCATCGGCCCGGGCATCTTTAATTTATTATAAGCGTAGTGCGATGCCGCCATGAACTTGGCTAGTGCTGGACGGCCAAGGATCCCATTATATGGCAATGGAATCTTGGCGACGTCGAAAACAATCTTTTCTGTTCTGTAGTTCAGATCACTACCAGATGTTACTGGTAGTGTGATCTTACCCTTCAGCTGGCTCCTTCCTGGATTGATCCCTTGAAACGTGCCCGTTTCCTCGAGGTCTTCATCAGGAATTTGCAACCTTTTGATCACATCAGGTGAGATCAAGTTCAAACCGGCCCCACCGTCAACTAACATTTTTGTCACTTTGAGGTTGCGAATCGTTGGTGAAACCAACAATGGCAGACACCCGACCGCAGTTGTGCGATCAGGGTGATCCTCAGCGTCAAAAATGATAGGTGTGTTGGACCATTTCAATGGTTTCCGGGCATCGACTGATGGCTCTATCGCATTCACCTCGCGCGCCCACTGTTTAAGTCGGCGGTTGGAAGAATGCAATGAGGCACCCCCGTCAATGCACATAACCTTTGTAGCTTTTTGAAATTCATGCTCACTGGACTCGTCGTCCTCCTCGTTGTCATCGTCACCCCCCTCTTCCTTGTCGCAGCCTCGAGCGGGCCTCTCCTTCTGTTGCTTGGCCTTGCCGCGGCGACCTCCTCGGCCACCGCGTTTCTTGCCGGACCCTTCTGCACCATCCTGGGCCTTCTCCTTATCTCGCCTTTCATACTCAGCTTTCTGCTTCTCGACAAGCTGCTCAACTTGCTGGCAGTTTTGGAGATCATGACCCTTGGTGCGATGGATCTTGCAGTACTGCTTGTCGGAGCCCTCCGGCTTGTCGGCAGCCGCCAAGGCCTGACAGGAGGCGCACCCGGCAACCTCCTTGCCGGGGCCGTCAACTTTGACCTTCTTGGCGGTGTCGAGGTTGCCGCATTCCTCGACGGCAAGCACGGCCTTGCCCTTGAGTTTCCTCTTACGCCGTCGGCCTTTCTTTGCCAGGGCGGCGGCGTCTTCGTCTTCAGAGTCGATTCCTGCGCCAGCATCCTCGCTGGGGAATCTCCTCCCTTCTTCAGCTCGAGCACATTTATCAGCCAGAGCATAGAGCTCGGCAACATCCCTGACTTTGTTCATCGCCAGCTCTTTGCGCATCCTGCGATTGCGCACGTTCTGATGGAACGCGCTGACAACAGCGGCAGGATGAACGTCTCGGATGTTGTGATGTATACGGCTGAATCTCTATATGTACTTGCGCAAAGTTTCGCCCTCTTTCTGGGGGATGAGATGCAAATCACTTTCCTGACCAAGAGCTTGGTGGCCTCCGGTAAATGCGCCAACAAACTCATGACACAGATCTGCCTAGGAAGAAATGGAATTTTCTGGCAGATGCATCAACCACGACCTGACGTTGGGCTTAAGTACCAACGGGAAGTTGTTGGCGAGTATCTTGTCGTCGTGAGCCCCGGCAGCCTGCACTGCAATGGTGTAGATGCTCAAGAACTCCGATGGGTGAGTCTTGCCGTCGTATTTCTCCGGGACCTCCGGTTTGAACGTTCGGGAATTGGGCCACTGGACTCGCCGCAGCTCACGAGTAAAAGCTGGACAACCCACCTCATAAGGTAGGTCACCAGGATACCCTGGCGCAGGCTTGTCTATAGTGGGTCCTGCGCGCCTACCAGATTGATGGCGCGCTTCCCGCCGCCGCTCGATGGTAGTCCGAGCGTCTTCTTTACTTCGTTCCCGAAGAACTTGACGTTGATCGCGGCGGGTTCGCGGATCAGACGATGCCGTTGAATCGTCATCACAGGCGTCGATCCGTCGAGTCAGCGACCGCTGTTGTCGCTGTGAAGGAGAGTGCATCGTGGTCGTACTGCCTCCAGTCTTTTCGCCATCGGCGCGCGCCGGCTCGATGGATTGCCGCCGCGAAGGCTCCGCCCGCTGCAGCCCATCTTTATTAGCGAGGCCGACAAGACTCTGAATAGTAGCTCTCCATTCTTCGAGCTTCTCCGCAGCAAGAGGAAAATCCAGGAGCAGCTGTGCTCACGCCAATGCTTCTGCTGGTGTAGGCGGCGGCGAAAGGTGCGAGGAACGTGAGGTGCTTTTGACTCCTAACCGTGTTAGAAGGAGCTCCATCATGGTCCTGCGACCGCGCGCTGCTTCCACCAGTATTTTGGCGTGCATGCTGGCCCCGCGCATCTCGAGGGTGATGCTCAGGGGTCTTTCCTTGGGTACGCTTAGAACCACCAACGTCGCGGTGCTGTTCATCGCGTGCGACCTGAGAAGGCCGGGGCGCATGCGCCGGCGTGGGGGTCTTAGAAGGCGCCCTTCCGTCCTTGGAGTTCACTACGCCACCCGTTGGCAACACAGCTCCGTCCTTAGATCTAGCGGCGCGCGGGTTGCCGTCCCGCTGCGAACGACGCCGCTCGCTTGGCTTTGATCGCCAGAACATCGTGAAGGCTCAAGACCTCCGCCTCCTCCGCCTGCGTCCACACCGTCGCCCGTCCGTGCAGCTACAGGCATACCGGACGCGGATGGATCAACCGCCGAAAAACCCTTCCTCTTGGGAGCCATGGCGATGAAGATGATGAAGAAACTAGCGCGCTGATTGCTAGGTCAGGATGACGCAACCTTTCCCCCTACCTGGCGCGCCAAATATGTCGGCGTACGACACCTATGGGACCGCATGGATCCCTTTTACGGTTCGGCAGGGAAGAGGCGTGCACAAAGAGCAGATCCAACGATCAACGCAAGGGATTTTTACCCAGGTTCGGGCCGCTGAGAAGCGTAAAACCCTACTCCTGCTTTAGTTGTATTGGATGTGTGTAAGCCCAAGCTCCAGGAGCGCTTGCGATGAACAGTACGTTCGAGCAGCAGCTACGCATGCAAAATGGGCCAGAAGGTCCTCCCCCCTGTAGCTACGCCTTGGGCCTCCTTTTATACGTCGAAGGGGTCACCAACAGTGGCGAAGTACAAGAGGTGTAAAGCTACTACAGTATTATCATACCTAATACTGACGACTTAGGACAAACTCATTAGATGCTCCGTTTAGGTGTCCCTTAGCTTCTTGGGGACGGGAAAAGAGCCCGTCCCATCAGCACCGCTTAACACCATCCGGCGTTAGTGCCTTGACACGCACCTAGGAGGACAAAACTTAAACGACAGGCTGGTCGCTGCGCTGGAGCGGTGACAGGGTGACAGGGTGGAGAGGTCTTGCCGGGTGCGAATCTTGCCGGGGCTCCGCAAGCCATTCCGGCAAGATCTTGCCGGGATCCCAGCCTTTGGTCTGCTGTCTTCTGATTATTGACTTGAATGCTTCCTTGACATTCTTGCACTTGCATTCAGCTATCCCCCGGCAGGCCTTGCCGCTGGTGTGGCTACAACCGTCCATGCACAAGTATCGGGTACTAAAAGACCTAAACTTTAGTACACCGACAGTGTTGTAGCGATTGTAACACTATCAACAGAAAAGTAACTTAGCAAAGATCAATATGTGCAAAGCTCGTAGGCAATGGATCAGTGATGGATAATTATGTCAGATGGCATTCATCATGCAACGGTTATAATATAGGGTGATACAGAACTAGCTCCAATTCATCAATGTAATGTAGGCATGTATTCCATATATAGTCATACGTGCTTATGGAAAAGAACTTGCATGACATCTTTTGTCCTACCCTCCCGTGGCAGCGGGGTCCTAATGGAAACTAAGGGATATTAAGGCCTCCTTTTAATAGAGAACCGGACCAAAGCATTAGCACTTAGTGAATACATGAGCTACTCAAACTACGGTAATCACCGGAAAGAATCCTAGTTATTGTCACCCTGGGGTATGTGGATCATTACTCGTAATAGGTGTCTACAACTTGCAATATAGGATCAAGAACACATATATATTCATGAACACATAATAGGTTCAGATCTGAAATCATGGCACTCGGGCCCTAGTGACAAGCATTAAGCATAGCAAAGTCATAGCAACATCAATCTCAGAACATAGTGGATACTAGGGATCAAACCCTAACAAAACTAACTCGATTACATGGTAAATCTCATCCAACCCATGACCGTCCAGCAAGCCTACGATGGGATTACTCACGAACGGCGGAGAGCATCATGAAATTGGTGATGAAGGATGGTTGGTGATGACGATGGCATCGATTTCCCCTCTCCGGAGCCCAAATCAGACTCCAGATCTGCCCTCCCGAGGAAGAACAGGAGGTGGCGGCGGCTCCGTATCGTAAAACGCGATGAACTCTTCTCTCTGATTTTTTTCTCCCCGAATAGGAATATATAGAGTTGGAATTGAGGTCGGAGGAGCTTCAGGGGGCCCACAAGCCTGCCGCGCCCTAGGGGGGGGCCTGGCTTGTGGCCAGGTGGTGGACCCCCTCCGGTTGATTCTTTCGCCAGTATTTTTTATTAATTCCTAAAATATTCTCCGTAAATTTTCAGGTCAATCCGAGAACTTTTATTTCTGCACAAAAATAACACCAAGGCAATTCTGCTGAAAACAGCGTCAGTCCGGGTTAGTTCCATTCAATTTATGCAAATTAGAGTCCAAAACAAGGGCAAAAGAGTTTGGAAAAGTAGATACGACGGAGACGTACCAACTCCCCCAAGCTTAACCCATTGCTTGTCCTCAAGCAATTCAGTTGATAAACTGAAAGTGATAAAGAAAAACTTTTACAAACTCTGTTTGATCTTGCTGTTGTAAATATGTCTAACTGATGTTCAGGTTTTCAACAAAGATTATAGACTAACCACATTCACAATAACATTTAGGTCTCACATTTACTCATATCAATGGCATAATCAACTAACGAGCAATAATAATAAGTCTCGGATGACAACAATTTTATCAAAACAATCATGATACAATATGATATAATGGTATCTCGCTAGCCCTTTCTGAGACCGCAAAACATAAATGCAGAGCACCTCCAAAGAACAAGGACTGACTAGACATTGTAATTCATGGTAAAAGAGATCCAGTCACACTCATACTCAATATCAATTAATAACAAAGCATGCAAATGACGGAGGTGCTCTCTAACTGGTGCTCTTTATAAGAAGATGATGACTCAACAGTAAATAAAATAGATAGGCCCTTCGCAGAGGGAAGCATTGAATTACAGAGGTGCCAGAGCTCGAGATTTTAAAACAGGGATGAATCATAATTTTGGGAGGTATGCTTTCATTGTCAACATAACAACTAAGAGATGTTGATATCTTCCATGCTAGATACATTATAGGCGGTTCCCAAACAGAATAGTAAAGTTTTTACTCCCCCTCCACCAATCAATCACACTCCATGGCGGGCCGAATCCACGGGTACCGTCCATACGAACAACAATCCTGAGGGAGTTTTGTTTCATTATATTTGATTTGACTTTTGAGCATGGAACTGGGCATCCCGAATACCAGCCACTTTCTCGTGAATGATAGTGAATCAACACAGATCGTGAGAATAACCCACCTAGCATGGAAGATACTGACAGCCCCTAGTCACTACATGAGCGATTCGGGCATACAAAACAGAATATTATTTGAAGGTTTAGAGTTTGGCACATGCAAATTTACTTGGAACGGCAGGTAAATACCGCATATAGGTAGGTATGGTGGACTCATATGGAACAACTTTGGGTTTATGAAAATGGATGCACAAGCAGTATTCCCGCTTAGTACAAGTGAAGGCTAGCAAAAGACTGGGAAGCGACCAACTAGAGAGCGACAATAGTCATAAACATGCTTTGAGATTAACCAACATTGAATGCAAGCATGAGTAGGATATAAATCACCATGAACATAAACATCGTGGAGGCTATGTTGGTTTTGTTTCAACTACATGCGTGAACATGTGCCAAGTCAAGCCACTTGAATCACTCAGAGGAGGATACCATCCTATCATACTACATGACAACCATTTTAAAATGCATGTTGACACTCAAGACAAACCATTATACACTCTTAGCTAATTAAGCATGGCATGAGTAACTATAATCTCTAATTGTCATTGTAAACATGTTTCATCTATAATGAGCTGAATTCAGAACGATGAGCTAATCATATTTACAAAAACAAGATAGGTCGAGTTCATACCAGCTTTTCTCCATCTCAATCACTTCATCATATATCGTCATTATTGCCTTTCACTTGCACGACCGAACGGTGTGATAAATAATAAGAGTGCATGTGCATTGGACTAAGCTGGAATCTGCAAGCAATAACTCAAAGGAGAAGACAAGGTAATATGGGCTCTCTGAAAGATAAACAATAATGCATATGAGAGCCACTCAACATGCCATCGTGGTCCTCTCCTTACGACCCAAAGAAGAAAAGAAAACTATTTACACGGGAAAGCTCCCAAATAGCAAAAGAAGAACGAGAAATCTTTTTGGGTTTTCTTTTAATACTACAACTAAACAAACTAGGAAGTAGAGCTAGAACTAATTTTTTTGAATTTTCTCAAGATTAATTAAACACACAAGAAGAAAGCAAAAAGAAGAAATAAACTACCATGGATGGTACAATGAAAAAGTATGAACACTGACAACTGGAATGAATGTGTGAACATGAATGTAATGTCAGTGAGAAATACGTACTCCCCCAAGCTTAGGCTTTTGGCCTAAGTTGGTCTAGGGCCACGGCTGAAAATAACCCTCTCCTGGATACTCCGGGGGATACTGAGCGTTCCACTGATAGGCCAGCTCCTGTGGCTCCCACTGAAAAACCGGATTCTGATACGGATCAAGGGCTGGTGCCGGCTCAGGTGCTGGGGGTTGCGACAGGCCCCAATATCTGTAAATGTCCTCGGGCATAATAGTGTACCTACCTGAACGAATATCGAAGAAAGAAGAAGTAGGCAAAGCAATAATCTCACAAGTACCCAGACTAAATACTAAGTTGTAAAGCAGCCTCTTATCATTATCTTTCCTAATAAAATCATGTGATACCATGTTGTCATAGTCTAAATATCTCGTAGGTAGCAGCATTTCTTCTTCATCGTCAAGCCTAATTGGTATCTCGAAGTGTTTAGCTAGACGAGATGCATAGATACCTCCAAATATGGGGCCCTTCGAACGGTTTAAGTTCAACCGTTGGACCACTATAGCGCCCAGACTAAAAGTTCTATCAGCAAGTAAAGCGTGGCGCAGAATGGCGAGGTCGGGAGTACTAAGGCTTCCACTCTCGCCGCGACCAACTAAACATCTCCCCTCAAATAATGAATAATAGCGTAGAATAGGAAAGTGTACACTAGCCGCTCTTGCCTTTGACACCCCTCTCTCTTCCCCGACAGTGATTGCGGCAATAAAGTCCTCCATGTCTCTCGGACGTGGTTCACTGATGCTGCCCTCATAAGGTATTTTGCAAACATCGCAAAAATCGTATAGTGACATTTCCTTAGGCACATCATATAAGTAAAATCCTACCATGGGAGGATTCTTCCTAGGATAAAAGTGAAAATTTTGCACGAAGATATTAGTGAGTAGGAGGTACTGGTCACACTTATCGTTGAGGAAGTCGGTGATGCCTGCATTTTCTGCCAGATAATAGAAATCTTCATAAATTCCGGTCGCCTTCAAAAATGTATTACTTGGCCATTCACATGGCCGAACCTCCGCGGTGTGGGGAAGATTGTATTTGGTCTTCTCTTTCTTCTCACTTTCATTTTCTCTAGAACCCCGGCTTGAAGAGCCTCTTAACAATCTCCTCATCATCTCTTTCTCTAAAAAATAATTCTGAAATTTTTAGTGACTCCAAATAAAAGTAAACAAAACTCAACAAAACTTATAGCAACTACTCCCACAAGTGCCCAGAGGCTATATCATGCATCAAAACTACTTGGGACCATACAAATTTGACATGCAAGCTCAAGAACAAGGTCACCACAGCAACAAAAATTTGCAATATATAAAGCACTAGAACAAAAACTAATTGGACCATTGGAGGAGTCACATACCAATGAACAATCCCCTAAAACAGTTTTGCAAATGGGGCTTTGAGCAAGGAGATCGAAAATGGCAGCAAGATGAGCTAGAACACGGGTTTGAGCAACGGTGGGATTTTTTCTGGAGGAAGACGAACAGGATGGGTGCTGGAATAAGTGAGGGGGCCCCAAGTGGGACCCATAAGCTAGGGGGGCGCGCCCAGGGGGGTGGGCGCGCCCTGCAGGCTTGTGGCGCACTAGTGCAGCCGCCTGATGTGTTCTCAGTGCCAAAAATTCTAAATAATCCAGAAAAAATCATACTACATTTTCAGGGCATTCTGAAAACTTTTATTTCCAGGACATTTTTCTATTGCACGGATAAATCAGAAAACAGAGAAATAATAGCATTTTTACTAAATTGAAACTAAAGAACAGAAAATAAAGGTTGGGTGCAGAAGGTTGTGCTTTCTAAATTCATCCATCTCCTGCTCATCAAAAAGAATCCATCAATAAGGTTGATTAAGTCTTATTGACAAACTTTTTTTGAATGACATAGAACCGGAGAATTTTTGAATAGCACTAGGTTACCTCAATGGGGATATGCATGTCCCCAACAATAAGTATATCATATTTCTTTTTGGCAGTAGGGAGAGGGAATTCAAAGTCTCCAATAATAATCGTTGAAATTTTTCCAATGGAGTTGATACTATGAACTTGAGGTTGTTTCTTCGGAAAGTGTACCGTATGCTCATTACCATTAACATGAAAAGTGACATTGCCCTTGTCGCAATCAATAACAGCCCCTGCAGTATTCAAAAAGGGTCTACCAAGGATGATCGACATACTGTCATCCTCGGGAATATCTAGAATAACAAAGTCCGTTAGGATAGTAACGTTTGCAACTACGACAGGTACATCCTCACAAATACCGATGGGTAAAGCAGTTGATTTATCAGCCATTTGCAAAGAGATTTCAGTAGGTGTCAACTTATTCAAATCAAGTCTACGATATAAAGAGAAAGGCATAACACTAACACCAGCTCCAAGGTCACATAAAGTAGTTTTAACATAATTTCCTTTCATAGAGCATGGTATAGTAGGTACTCCGGGATCTCCTAGTTTCTTTGGTATTCCACCTTTAAAAGTGTAATTAGCAAGCATGGTGGAAATCTCAGCTTCCAGTATCTTTCTTTTATTTGTCACAATATCTTTCATATACTTAGCATAAGGAGACACTTTCAGAATATCAGTCAAGCGCATACGCAAAAAGACAGGTCTAAGCATTTCAACAAAGCGCTCAAAATCCTCGTCATCCTTCCTCTTGGATGGTTTAGGAGGAAAGGGCATGGGTTTCTGAACCCATGGTTCTCTTTCTCTACCATGCTTCCTAGCAACAAAATCTCTTTTATCATATCTTTTGTTCTTAGGTTGTGGGTTATCAAGATGAACAGCAGGTTCAATCTCCACATCATTATCATTACTAGGTTGAGCATCAATATGAACATCATCATTAATATTATCACTAGGCTCATGTTCATTACCAGATTGTGTCTCAGCATCAGAAATAGAAATATCATTTGGGTTTTCATGAGTATCAATAACAGGTTCACTAGCAGCATGCAAAGTCCTATCGTCATTATTTTTCCTTTTATTAGAATGACCAGGTGCATCAGTATTAACTCTCTGAGAATCTTGCTCAATTCTCTTAGGATGGCCCTCAGGATACAAAGGTTCCTGAGTCATTCTACCACCTCTAGTCACAACTCTAACAGAATGATCATTGTTCTTACTAATCATCTCATTAAGCAAATCATTCTGTGCCTTAAGTACTTGTTCTACTTGAGTAGTTACCATGGAAGCATGTTTACTAATAAGCTTAAGATCATTAACAGTTCTACTCATATAATCACCCAAGCGATCAAGCATGTAAGCATTATGTTTCAATTGTCTACTAACATAAGCATTGAAATTTTCTTGCTTAACAATAAAGTTATCAAACTCGTCCAAGCATTGGCTAGCAGACTTATTATAAGGAATATCACCTTCATCAAACCTACGAAGAGAATTTACCTCTACTACCTGTGTCGGGTTATCAAGACCATGTATTTCTTCAATAGGTGGTAGATTCTTAACATCTTCAGCTTTAATACCTTTTTTCTTTCATAGATTCCTTTGCCTCTGGCATATCTTCAGGACTGAGAAATAGAATACCTCTTTTCTTCGGAGTTGGTTTTGGAGGTGGTTTGGGAATAGTCCAATCATTATCATTGCTCAATATATTATTCAATAGTAATTCAGCTTGTTCAACAGTTTGTTCCCTGAAAACACAACCATCACAACTATCTAGGTGGTCCCTAGAAGCATCGGTTAGTCCATTATAAAAGATATCAAGTATTTCATTTTTCTTGAGAGGGTGATCAGGCAAAGCGTTAAGTAACTGGAGAAGCCTCCCCCAAGCTTGTGGGAGACTCTCTTCTTCAATTTGCACAAAGTTAAATATTTCCAGCAAGGCAACTTGTTTCTTATGGGCAGGAAAATATTTTTCAGAGAAGTAATATATCATATCCTGGGGACTACACACACAACCAGGAGCAAGAGAATTAAACCATATCTTAGAATCACCCTTTAATGAGAAAGGAAACAATTTAAGAATATAGTAATAACGAATTTTTTCCTCATGAGTGAATAGGGTGGCTATATCATTCAATTTAGTGAGATGTGCCACAACAGTTTCAGATTCATAACCATGGAAAGGATTAGATTCAACCAAAGTAATTAACTCAGGATCGACAGAGAATTCATAATCCTTATCAGTAACAAAGATAGGTGAAGTAGCAAACTTGGGATCATATTGCATTCTAGCATTCATAGATTTTTCTTTCCACTTGCATAGCAATTTCTTAAGATCATCTCTATCTTTACAAGCAAGAAAGTCCCTAGCTACCTCTCCTTCCATAACATAACCATTAGGTATATTAGGCAATTCATATCTAGGAGAGCTAGGTCTAGCAGGTGTCTCATAGTGTTCAGTTTCAATAATTTCATCAGTTTCAGAAATATCATCAGTTGCAGCATTGACTCTAGCAATTTGTTCATCAAGAAATTCACCCAGTGGCACAGTAGTATCAAGCAAAGTATCATCATAAGAATCATGCATAGCAGAAGTGACATCATCAATTACTTGCAACATATCAGAATCAATAGCAGGTGGTGGTGTCGCAAGTTTACTCAAAACAGAAGGTGAATCAAGTGCAGAGCTAGATGGCAGTTCCTTACCTCTCCTCGTAGTTGAGGGGTAGATCTTAGTTTTAGCGTCTTTCAAATTCTTCATAGAGATCAACAGATATAAATTCCAAGTGACTCAGAGAATAGAGCTATGCTCCCCGGCAACGGCGCCAGAAAAAGGTCTTGATAACCCACAAGTATAGGGCATCGCAAAAGTTTTTGAGGGTAGAGTATTCAACCCAAATTTATTGATTCGACACAAGGGGAGCCGAAGAATATTCTCAAGTATTAGCAGCTGAGTTGTCAATTCAACCACACCTGAAAGACTTAGTATCTGCAGCAAAGTATTCAGTAGCAAAGCAATATGGAAGTAACGGTAACAATGGCAAAGTGACAGTAGCAGTGTTGTAGCGATTGTAACAGTATCAACGGAAAAGTAACTTAGCAAAGATCAATATGTGAAAAGCTCATAGGCAATGGATCAGTGATGGATAATTATGTCGGATGGCATGCATCATCCAACGGTTATAATATAGGGTGACACAGAACTAGCTCCAATTCATCAATGTAATGTAGGCATGTATTCCATATATAGTCATACGTGCTTATGGAAAAGAACTTGCATGACATCTTTTGTCCTACCCTCCCGTGGCAGCGGGGTCCTAACAGAAACAAAGGGATATTAAGGCCTCCTTTTAATAGAGAACCGGACCAAAACATTAGCACTTAGTGAATACATGAGCTCCTCAAACTACGGTAATCACCGGAAAGAATCCCAGTTATTGTCACCCTGGGGGATGCGGATCATAACTCGTAATAGGTGTCTACAACTTGCAAGATAGGATCAAGAACACATATATATTCATGAAAACATAATAGGTTCAGATCTGAAATCATGGCATTCGGGCCCTAGTGACAAGCATTAAGCATAGCAAAGTCATAGCAACATCAATCTCAGAACATAGTGGATACTAGGGATCAAACCCTAACAAAACTAACTCGATTACATGGTAAATCTCATCCAACCCATCACCGTCCAGCAAGCCTACGATGGGATTACTCATGAACGGCGGAGAGCATCATGAAATTGGTGATGAAGGATGGTTGGTGATGACGACGGCGTCGATTTCCCCTCTCCGGAGCCCAAATCAGACTCCAGATCTGCCCTCCCGAGGAAGAACAGGAGGTGGCGGCGGCTCCATATCGTAAAACGCGATGAACTCTTCTCTCTGATTTTTTTCTCCCCGAATAGGAATATATAGAGTTGGAATTGAGGTCGGAGGAGCTTCAGGGGGCCCACAAGCCTACAGGGCGCGCCCTAGGGGGGGCTGGCTTGTGGCCAGGTGGTGGACCCCCTCCGGTTGATTCTTTCGCCAGTATTTTTTATTAATTCCAAAAATATTCTCCGTAAATTTTTAGGTCAATCCAAGAACTTTTATTTCTGCACAAAAATAACACCAAGGCAATTCTGCTGAAAACAGCGTCAGTCCGGGTTAGTTCCATTCAAATTATAGAAATTAGAGTCCAAAACAAGGGCAAAAGAGTTTGGAAAGGTAGATACGATGGAGACGTATCAGGGTGCATGACTGATCCTACCCTAGGGGTTCTCGGACTCAAGTGGTCGACTGCTTGGTCTCATACTCACGCTCCTCAGGGTCTTCCTCCTGATCGTCATCCGTACGGGCGTCATCTCCGGTCGAGGGGGTCGGAGAATGAGGAGGTCCATCCCGACGGCGCTTCGCCGGTGGTGTGGTGAAGAGATCACGGTACTCCTTCGCACTCATGCGACGACGACGTGTGGGTGCATGTCTAGCTGGGGGTACTCCTCCTCTGTAAGTGGTAGATGCCCGTCCCTTGGGGGCTCCATCCTTCTTGATCTTGTCTGGCCTCATCTTGGCTTGACGGAGTAGCTCTCGAGTGTGGTGAAGTTCCTTGCGGAGCTTCATAGACCCCTTAATCGGGTTGTGAGCCAGACTGTCGGCGGAGAGGCTGAAGTAGGTATGGAACTGGAGTGGTATCCCATCCACCTTGGATGGAATCAACGTCCAACTCTCTCCATTCTCATCCTTCTTGAAAGGGAGGTGGCGAGTGGCGGGCTCGTCAGCCATCTCGGGAATGATGTCTCAAAGGTGAATAAGTGCCTTGCGTGCAGCCGTCTCGACTGCGAGTGCCAGGGTCTCGATCTGTGGTCCCTCAAAGAACCAACTAGTCAGGGAATCGTTTGCCTTCACGACCACATCAGCGTGGTACTCCTTCGTGACGGCATCGACCCAATGCTCGTGGTAGAGGAAAACGGGTGGTCGGTGAAACTGGCACTTCTCCAGGCTATCCTCAAGGAGTAGGGGAAAGCCGGATGCTAGGAGGGCTTCGGGTATGACAGCTGTTGTGGTTTTGTCACGGCAGATGTCCTCGTGCAAGGACTTAGGTGTGAGGCCATCGTCGCTAGGTGGTGACTCAAAGGGGTTAAACGGGAATGGGAGGCGAGTTACCCAGGTTCGGCCCCTCCGATGGAGGTAATAGCCTACGTCCTGCTTTGTGTCTATATTGATGATGATCTCGATTACAAGGGTGTGGAATCGCTAACCTAGGTTTCGAGGGTGACTAACTTAAGTCTTTCGGCCCTAGGGGATTGCCTTTATATACAGGTCAAGACTCTAGGGTTTACAACAGACTCCGAGTCATATTATGACTCGTAACCTATCATGTCTCTAACACGCCTTGCCTCTCAAGCAAGGAATCTTCCGTCGTCTTCTGCCCTGTGGGCCTTGAGTCGCTGTATCAATGCGCTTGGACCACTCGGTGGTTTACTTAGTAGCCGCCTTACTTGTTTTATCTTTACAATACGGCCCATCTTGGACATATTTCCAAAGCCGCCATTATACTGACCCGGCCTAGTAGGGCGGGTCAAACCGTGGGGGTTATATCCCCGACATTAGGCCCCAGATTGATTTGAATTTATTCATGTCAATTTTTTTATCTTCCCATGGCGGCTTACCATATGCTTGTGTCTGTTCTTCATGATCCTTGAGGCGTCGGCTCGTAGTCCTTCCAGACTTGTCATTTCTCCAGTGCCAGTCTGCTGATGACGTCATCATGCTGACCGTTGTTCTCCAAAGTCATCATAACATATCTTTTGAAAACTGCGCCAAATCCAGGCTGATGCGAAAATCGAGGCGTCTCCCTAGCCACAAATTTACTGCAACCGTTTTGTTTTTCCCGGCGCCATTCCGTTTTCCCTCCTTATAAATAAGTCCATTGAGCTCCCGCAAAAACCTTTCTGTCATCTTCTTCCTCTCGTTTCTTCTTCGGCCGAACACCACCGGAGCTCCAGAGGCGTCGCCCTAGTCCCCAGCTTCATCGTCGACGCCATCAAAACTGCTCGCAGTCGTCAGGACAAGCGCGATCATCTCCGCCTTCGTCCCGACGCAATCCGGTATCAATCCCCTCCATTTTAGGGTTCGTTACTTCTGGCATATATGCCATGTTCATCGTGTTCATCCGCGATGTAGCATGTAGATCCTTGCACTCAGTATTTCTCAGTACTTCGTTGCTTTAGTACGATCTCCGCCTCATTTTCCTTATAAACAGATCTAGTATGAACCACCAAGACTGCCCTTTGAATACCGTAGTTTCGGTCTCTCCGTCAGTTAGAACACATATTTCATTATTTTTTCCTTGTTTGTTTGGATCCATCTGGAAAGAAACTTTCGTAGAAACCTATTTGTGAACCAGCAAACTTGCTAAGTGCTGTAGAGATATGTTTCCGACCTCCTTCGATTTTGCCGGCTTAAATAGCCAATTAGTTTAGGCGACTTGCAATTTGCACCGGCTCATTTTTCTCATTGCTCTTGTAGTTACTCTATAACCCGCCATAGCTCCAAAGAATTCCAAAGTCTGTAACTGGGCCAAGACCAAAGAATCCAAACTTACCTTGGACAACCTCATGGATCAAGGTTTCTTGCCGGCTCGAAAAGTCATAGAATGGCGGGCTCCCAAAGAAGAGTCGTACCCACAACCACGGCAAGGAGAAGTTGTTGTTTTTACTGATCATCTGCGTAGAGGTTTCCTTCCCCCCGGCTCAAAGTTCTTCAGGGACGTTTTGCACTTTTTCAAACTCAGGCCTCAAGACATTGGTCCAAATTCTATGACCAACATTTGTCAATTCCAGGTGCTATGTGAGGTATATCTCCAGGTTGAGCCGTCCGTGCCCCTTTTTAGGGAATTCTTTTATCTGAACCGTCAAACTGAGGCGAAGAATGGTGTTGCCTGTGAGCTTGGCGGGGTTTCCATTCAGAAGAGGAAAATCAGTGCCTTTCTTGAGTCAAAACTGGGAAGTCACCCCAAAGGATGGAACAAGACCTGGTTTTACTGCAAGAATACTGCACCTGAGGGAGAACACCCCCTGCCGGGTTTTAGATTGGAAAGACTTAGCAGCAAAGTGGAGTTTTCGGGTTGGCCAACAGATGAAGAGAGGGCTCCATTAGCGCCTCTTCATACAAAATTGAGAGCTCTGACTGCACATGGCTTAACTGGTATTGATCTGATCCGTTGTTGGCTAAAGTGGCGGATCCAGCCTATCAGTGTAAGAGGCGGCTTGATGTGCGAGTATTCAGGCGCCTCATCTGACCCTCGGTGTTTCTCACGTGAGAACCTGACTGATGACGCTCTTAACAAGGAAACGAAGAGATTCTTTTCCGATACGAAGGAGCAGTGCAGTGTTACCGACTTGGGTCCATTTTATCTACGTAACCCGCCACCTCCGGTATTGATTATTTTTTCTGTTTTCATTAATTTATTGTGACCCGCCATTCCTTACTACAAGTTTTTTGCAGAAGAACTCTATTTTCAGGAAAGTTACACCTCAAGCTCCCGTTCTTTCATCGGGTAGAAAAGATAAGCCGACCCCCGTGTCATCTTCTGGAGAGGAATCCGAGGTAGAACATGATTCTCTTGGTCGTCTGTTTATTGAGCTTACTGACGCGCCTTCTTATCAGGATGACTTGGAATCTAGCCAAGCTGGCGAAATCGAGGTAACTCCTACATCCTCTAGTTTAGAAACGTTTGTTCCCAGAAAACCAAGACGAGTCGCCCGGAAGGTTAAATTGACACACCCAGATGCTCACTTGGCTCCCGATTTTCTTTTGAAGAAAGCACAATTCGCTGGCTCATCAAAACGCAAGACCCGGAGTGGTTCGGGCGACTTAGACCATGATTTGACTGATGCACCATCGGCTCGCAAACTACGCTTCAAGGTGCCTCATAGTCCAACCAATTCTCATCCTAGAGCTGGTTTGTTTAAGCAACCTCTTACTCCTTCGAATTCGCTTTATCAGGCCTCTCCTTCATCTTCAGATGACTCGACTGTAATGCAACTTCCCTCTTTCAACATCAACCGTGGGTAAGCTCCTGAACTTGCGCTTGTTGACTTATGCTATTTTAAACCTTGAGCTATATTTCTTAGCATAATATTTGATATCTGCAATTTGTAGGGCCAAGGCCACTTTGTCAAAGAGGGCTGGCAGGTCACCTTCTGGCACTGTTCACCAAAACATGTCAAACCCCCCGCCAATAAAAACAACAATAGGAGTTGACCCCTTTGCAGAGAAAGATACAGACGTGACCCCTGAGGCGGCAATCGACGTTGAGACGCCTAATCCAGATGAGCCAGTTTTTATGGATATACCACCTGAAACCCAGGAAGCATCAGATGAGCCATCTGCCCGACCGTCAAGCCCAATTCGTCCTTCCAGCCCGACGACTCATTTGGATGACCCCAAGGCGCCAGCAGAAGCAAACCTTCCAGATGTTATTATTGTGAAGGAGGGCTTTCAAGTTCCCACCGTTTCCACTTCCTTGGCTAAGATTGTGGCTAAGGGTGAACCGGTTAGCTTGGACAAGGGAAAAGCCAAACTGGAGATTCCAGAGTTGTCCGCACTTGGTATTGAAGATTTACACCAGCAATACTTGACCCGGCTGTCTGAAAGCTGGGAGATTGAAATAAGCATGATAAATTCTATGAAGGAGAAGTATCAGGTAACTTCTTGTTTCTCTATACTCTCATTAGCCTCCGAGGACCAGTTTATTGAAATAAGCTGGTTTGTTAAGTTTATTGAAATAAGCTGGTTTGTTAAATAATAACTGATCTGTAGCTATAGCCCCCAAGAGCCGGCTCATTTCCTTGAAATGAATCGGGTCTTCTTAATAATATTGAAGAATTCGACCTGTAGCCCCCAAGGGCCGGCTCATCTTCTTGAGATGAGTCGGGTCTTGTTAATACTTGGAATTCGACCTATAGCCCCCAAGGGCTGGCTCACTTCTTAAGATGAGTCGTGTCTTTCCATGCTAAGATTTTTAAGAAGAAAAAACTGGCATGCATTAGCCCCCAAGTGTCAAGGATATTGCTTGCAATCTGCTTGGGACTTTGATAGGAAAAAGTAATTTGTCATAAGGCGGTTTAAACCTGTTGTAGAAATACTTGCTGATACTGCCTGTATATCTGCCAGGAGTATGTTGAGGATGCTGAGTCGGTTGCTGTAAAACTGCAGAAACGGCTCAAAGAAGAAAGAAAGCTAAAAGCTGATGCTGAGCTCATGGCGACTCATTTTGAGGATTCTGCACGTCAGGCAAATGAACGTCGGGAACAAGCCGTAAAGCTATTTGAAGCAGAAAACGCCACTCTTGTAAGACGTGCAAAAAAGGAAGAAAATAAACTTGATCCTTTGAAGGAAAAATATGCCACTCTTGTAAAACAGATTAATGAAATGCTGACGGCAATATTTGGTATGTATTCTGCTTCTCTTTTGTAGTTTACCGGCTTTCGATTGTCTGGCGGCTCATTGTGTTCTCTTTTGTTTGCAGGGCGGAAAAACCATAATGTTGTAGAGCTTCCTATTGTGAAATTGAAAACCATTTTCACATATTTAGAGCAATTATTCACCGGGTCTGTGTACTCCATCATGGCGGTGAAGAATCTAAAATACCCACCAAGTAGCATCAAGGACATGGTGAAGCAACTTTCCACCATTCCACAATGGGTGACCGAGACCCGGAGATCGGCAGCTCGAGGAGGGGCAAACATGGCGCTTGCTCTAGCAAAGGCATATTTGCCTGAATTGGATGTGGAGCTTTTGAAGGGCGGCTTTCCTGAGTTCAAACTCGATGGCTCCACATTTACTCATTCAGATTATGCAAAGTGCATTACAGAGACGCGGCCTTTGGCAACTCTGATAGCTGAAGAGATTGACCTTACAAAATATCGTGCTGCATATACCGATGATAATGAGCGCATTAACCCGCCCAAGGATGAGCTGGCTGAGTTGGTGCCTCCCCGACGTATGAGACCTTTTGCCCCTGATGTTTACGCATCATCTCTTGTTGAGGGAGCATCAAATTTTGAATCATTGAACTCAATTCGATGGCAACAGAAGGGCCAGCAGGTTGATGAAGATGATGAGCCGGTGGAAGCAGATCCTGAGGCGACCGCTGAGGAGAAAGCATGAAGGCATCTTCGAAGATGAATGAGTCGCCAATATTGAGCTAGCTCCTAAGTGAAGTGGGAGAACTGTAGTATTTTGCGGCCTTGTTATAGGCCTGTAATAGATGTAGTTTTTAAAACTTCCGTGACATGCCTGATCGTGCCATCGTACATGTGTGCACCTTTGTTGGTGCAGAACTCCAATCTTTTGAGCTCGTTGCTTTGATATGATTGTGCCACTCTTTGCACTTTCCCTTGTATGTCTCTGTTGTTGTGCTCAATGAGTTTACTGATTGAAACAGAAAAACAGGTCAAATAAGCCGACAAAAGAACTTGGTTTTCAAGACTCAAGTCTGTTGAATCTTTCTTCAATAGTATTGAAGATATAGAACTTGAACCTGGCCGTAATATGACCGTAGTTGTTAACCCGGTTACTCAGGTATGAGCCGGAGCAGGGACAATATCGTGCTTGGAATTTCACATTGATAAAAAATCATATAATTTTATTAGTAAGACGGCTAAATGAGACTCGGCAAAAAAAGAGACTGGCTTTCGAGGCTCAAGTCTTGCTTCAATGAAGCGGGTATGATAACCCATGGTTTGTCCTAGCTCTCTTCATGCCGGCTCTCTCGTGACTCAAGCCAGGGTTTTAACCTTGAAGTTCAGGGTCCAAAAGAGGATTGACTTGCAAGAGTACAAGGGGTCACCTAATCGGAGTCGCATCAAGCATACAGGCAGGTTTAACCATATATTGGGGCGTTTTTGCCGGGTCAAAAGGGTGAGAAAGCTAAACTAGATGAGTTGGAAGCCCCCAAGTGACCTATGTTGCAAACAATAAAGACTCATGCTCAATTTATAGGCTGAAACGACAGAGACCCCGAGTTTCGAGGGTGCCGGCTTTATTATATTTGAACATAAAGAAGTATATACATAATTTGTAGGGGGGAATTACATAAAGGGAGCCGGTGGCTCTTCTAAGTATAATAAGGCCACAGGTGAGCAATGTTCCAGGGCCGGGTTGTCTCCTCCTCAGAAGTGTATGATCCTGCTCGTAAGTCCACCAGATAATATGACTCGTTGTTAAAGTTTCTGCTGATGACCAAAGGACCCTCCCAAGGGGGAGAAAGTTTATGCATTCCTATCTGATCTTGAATCAGACGTAGCACTAAGTCGCCTTCTTGAAAGGTACGGCTTCGGACTCTACGGCTGTGATAGCGGCGTAAGTCTTGCTGATAAATGGCAGATCTGGATGCTGCTAAGTCACATTCTTCTTCCAAGGCATCCAGGGAGTCTTGACGTGCTAACTCATTGTCCGCCTCAACATAAGCAGCAACCCGAGGCGAGTCATGGCGAATATCACTTGGTAGAACTGCCTCGGCTCCATATACCAAGAAAAAGGGTGTGTATCTAGTGGATCTATTTGGGGTTGTGCGAATACTCCAAAGTACTGCGGGGAGTTCTTCGGCCCAACAGCCCGGAGTACGCTCAAGTGGTACCATAAGCCGGGGTTTGATCCCTCTGAGGATCTCCTGATTGGCTCGTTCGGCTTGGCCGTTGGACTGTGGATGGGCAACTGCTGCCAGGTCAAGCCGGATGTGTTCTCGTTGACAAAACTGTTCCATGGCTCCCTTGGATAAATTGGTACCATTATCAGTGATAATGCTGTGGGGGTAGCCAAAACAAAAAATTAACTTTTTCAAGAACTTGACCACAGTCTCTGCATCACAACTACTAACCGGCTCTGCTTCAACCCATTTGGTGAACTTATCAACCACCACCAAGAGGTTGGTCTTCTTGTCGGAAGACGGCTTGAACGGGCCCCCAAACCGCAAACGGCCAAGTAATTAGGATCATACGCAATTCCCGAGCCGGGACATGGGCCTGACGACCAAACTTTTGACATCCATCGCACTTGCGTGCAATCTCTTCTGCATCTGCGTGAGCCGTCAGCTAGCAGAACCCATGTCGAAAAGTTTTTGCCACCAAGGACCGTGAGCCGGCATGATACCCACAATCACCATAATGAATTTCATTAAGAATTTCCTGGCCTTCCTCAGGGGAAACACAACGTTGAAACATGCCAGTGCTGCTTCATCGGTGTAACTCGCCATTAACAATCGTCATTGATTTGGACCGTCGAATTATCTGTCGAGCCATGGTTTCCTCAGCTGGGAGCTCGCCTCGAGTCAGATAAGCTAGATATGGAATAGTCCACTCTGGAGTAGCATGGATAGCCGCCACCAACTGTGCCTCCGGGCCAGGGATAGCTATATCCTCCTCAGACGGCAGCTTGACAGAAGGATTATGAAGGATGTCTAAGAACACATTGGGGGGAACCGGCTTCCTCTGTGAGCCGAGTCGTGACAAGGCATCAGCCGCCTCATTGAGCCAGCGATCTATATGATCGACCCGATAGCCTTGAAAATGACCCGCCACATCAGGAACTGTCCGCCGGTAAGCCGCCATCAGGGAGTCCTTAGAATCCCAAGTCCCTGATACTTGTTGAGCCACCAAGTCTAACTCGCCCAAACACCTGACCCGGCTCAAATTCATCTCTTTAGCTATTCTGAGTCCGTGTAGGAGGGCCTCATATTAGGCTGCATTTTTAGTACAAGGAAACATGAGCCGCAAAACATAGCAAAATTTATCACCTCGTGGAGAAGACAATATGACTCCAGCTCCCGAGCCCTCCAACTGTCTAGATCCATCAAAGTGTATAGTCTAGCAGGTGTTGTCTAGCCTATCCTCTGGAATCTACAACTCTGTCCAGTCGTTGATGAAATCAACCAGTGCCTGGGATTTGATGGCGGTTCGAGGCACATACTTTAAATGGTGATCACCAAGTTCAATCGCCCACTTAGCAATCCGTCCAGTGGCCTCCCGGTTTTGTATGATATCACCAAGAGGTGGCGAACTGACCACCGTGATTGGATGCTCGTGGAAATAGTGTTTCAGCTTCCGGCTCGCCATAAAAATTCCGAAGACTGCCTTTTGCCAATGCGGGTACCGCTCCTTGATAAAAGTTAAACTTCACTGACGAAGTAAACTGGGTGCTGAACCGGATATTCCTTCCCTTCCTCTTTCCGCTCGACGACAACTGCTACACTCACCACTTTGGAATTAGCGGCAATGTACAGGAGCATCGGCTCTTATTCGGCAGGGGCGGCTAAGACGGGCGGATTAACAAGCTACTTCTTGAGTGCTTCAAAGGCCTCATTAGCGGCGTCAGTCCACTTAAAGTCTCCTGTTTTCTTCAATGCTTGATAAAAAGGGATAGATTTTTCCCCATGCGGCTTATGAAATGACTTAAGGCAGTGATGCGACCCGCCAGGTGCTGAACCTGGTTTATATTTGCCGACACAACCAACGAAGTTACTGCCTTGATCTTGTCCGGGTTAGCTTCGATGCCTCGCTCAAAAACTAGGAAACCCAAAAGTTTGCCTGCGGGAACACCAAAAACACACTTTGCTGGGTTAAGTTTCATTTGGTAAACTCGAAGATAACCAAACGTTTCCTTGATGTCCTCCAAGAGCGTCTCCTTCTTCTGAGACTTCACCACGATGTCATCAACGTAGGCATGAACATTACGCCCAATCTGTGGTCGAAGGTAATTCTAGACGCAGCGCTGATAAGTCGTCCCTGCACTCTTAAGCCCAAAGGGCATAGAGACATAGCAGAAAGCACCAAAGGGAGTGATGAAAGCCGTGTTTTTTTGATCCTCAACAACCATCTTGATCTGGTGATAGCCGGAGTATGTATCCAGGAAGCACAAACGCTCACAACCCGCCATAGAATCAATGATCTGATCGATATGTGGGAGAGCAAAAGGATCCTTCGGACAGGCTTTGTTGAGATCCGTGTAGTTGACACACATGCGCCAAGTACTGTTCTTCTTCAGAATAAGAACCGGGTTAGCCAACCACTCGGGGTGAAAAACTTCAACGATAAAACCGGCAGCTAGGAGCCGGGCTACCTCTTCCCCAATAGCCTAGCATCTCTCCTCGTTAAAACGACGGAGGTATTGGCGTACTAATTTCATCTTTTGATCCACATTAAGGTGGTGCTCAGCGAGTTCTCTCGGGACTCCAGGCATCGAGTTCATCCGGCGGAAAGGTTTGTAGTATAGAATATTTATGTTGCTTCCCCCATCCATAAGGACCTTGGTCAAAGTGTAACCGCCAACCTGAGGTGCCACCACCAAAGCTAACCTGCCAGGGTTGTCAACCCAGGGAGGATGGTCCTCCCTGCTCCTGGGGATCGGGAGCTCGGGCCAGTTGAGGTACCTGGGCATTGCCGGCTCTGCCATGTTGACTGCCCTGATCTTGACCTTGATGTCTCGCTTGCAAGTGTTAGTGGTGAAAACATGATATTGGTCGTGACTCAACTGCTTAGATTTGCTTTGAGGAGCCTGGTTACTATGCTGATGCCGAAACTCAGCCCCCGGAGCACCCCGCGACAGGCCTGATCCTCCAACCACGGGCAGGTTCCGGGCCATCGTGATCCCTATTGCAGAAGCAGCAGCCAGATAAGGCGACTCACGAAACTTACCAAAGACCTTGGTTTCGCGACGCTGGTCTGGTTGAGGCTGGCCGGGTTGGGCGCGCCGAGCCGGCTCGACGAGGTTGGTGCAGATGTCCGACTCGGGCACTGACACGCCGATCTGGCCGATGAAGACGTGGATCCTGCCGGAGGGGACTTGGTACCCGTACTCAATAGAGTCGGCCTCGGGGCCCCAGCCTGAATCGTCGTTGTAGATCTTGCTCCGACGACTCTTGGTCATACGGCCCGTCACGTAGCTCCCGAAACCTGGAAGTGCTCCCTTTGAGAATTTAACTCCACCGGGCGAGAGCCCCACGGTGGGCGCCAACTGTCGTGGCTTTGTCACGGCAGATGTCCTCGTGCAAGGACTTAGGTGTGAGGTCATCGCCTCTAGGTGGCGACTCAAAGGGGTTAAATGGGAACGGGAGGCAAGTTTACCCAGGTTCGGCCCCTCTGATGGAGGTAATAGCCTACATCCTACTTTGTGTCTATATTGATGATGATCTCGATTACAAGGGTGTGGAATAGCTAACCTAGCTTTCGAGGGTGACAAACTTACGTCTTTCGGCCCTAGGGGCTTGCCTTTATATACAGGTCAAGACCCTAGGGTTTACAACAGAGTCCGAGTCATATTATGACTCGTAACCTATCATGTCTCTAACACGCCCTGCCTCTCAAGCAAGGAATCTTCCGGCGTCTTCTGCCCCGTGGGCCTTGAGTCGCCGTCTCCACGCGCTTGGACCACTCGGCGGTTTACTACTAGCCGCCTTACTTGTTTTATCTTTACAATATGGCCCAAAGCCGCCATTATACTGACCCAGCCTAGTAGGGCAGGTCAAACCGTGGGGTTATATCCCTGACAACGGCCATCTACAAGGTTTAGGGGAGAGAAGTCAGTAAAGTTTGAAATGAGACTAGGAGAGGTAAGAAGTGCAGAACTCCTAGATATAGACACTAGATGTAGTTTTTGAAAGGGGTTTTATCCTATCTAATGTTCATGCCAACTAAGGCTTCCTACAGTCAGGATGGCTCTGATACCAGCTCTGTGGGGACCCCGACTCATAAGTTGTGATCACCGAATGCACGTGTACAGTGATCCCAGAGATCAATGCTCACTGAACACACAGAAGCTGAATAACAAGAGTCTTACATCCATACATATCGTCTTACACAAATAAAGACCATCAAGGTCGAGTCTTACATATATAGGGCCATGAAGGGCAAATAACAAACTTAAACTCGCAGTGGAAGTCTTGATAGATAGCATGAACCCATGCTGTCAGCCTTAAACCTACAGGCATTCTTACTCGGAAGCGTCCTAATTCGCATGTTCGTCACCAACGAAGTCTTCACCATATTCCTGCTCTTCCATGCTTGGCAAATTAAATAACCAGTGGCAAGCCAATGAGTACTTTGAATGTACTCGCAAGCAACCCATGTTTTGGAACAAGGTATAACAATGCATGATATAGCACTAAGTAGGTAAGTTGCGGAAAGCTAATTTTTGAGTGCAATGACATGATCAATCAACTTGTAAGAGCATGCATCATGAGGTTACAAGTATCCGTATGAAGAGGTTACAGATATCAATATAAACAAGGTCTGAACATCCCATCTTCAATCAACATGTCAAGTCATCCGACTTAACTCAAGTATCATCTTTGCCACACACGCACACACGCCAAGTTTGGGGAAAACATCTGGACGTAGTTTAAGAAGCACCACTCAACTATCCTTGACCGTGGACATGGCTATTCAAATAGTTTTACACTCTATAGAGGTTGCACACTTTACCCACAAGACTCGGGGAACTTCCGTGTCATCCACGACTTGCGGTATATTACATACCCGATGTAAGCACCCGAACAATGTCTTTACCTTGATGATACTAAACACAGAGTCCACTCATTGGTGACATCCCTCGTGATATACATCACACGTATCATCCATGAGGGCATGCAACGGTGTGCCCGGTGTCTATGGAAACAGCCCATGATCGTCCATTCCGGTACGACCCCGTATCGAGAGTGACCACGCCACTAGTAATGTGGGCTCTGTGCTAGCATCAACAAATGTAATCAACAAAGCCCCGTCCCATAAGGGGTATCGCGGTTGTACATGTAAGGTTGGGAACGGTCGACAAATCTTAAATCTAATCCATTTTTGAAAACACACACACTCACTTGCGTCGGTACACCACTTCTTTATCAAGTGGTTACCTATCTCAACATCATCTCCCTCGGGCATTAGTGGCACCCGACAGGGTTTTCGAAAAGTCTTTGAAATTCATTTCCTTTCCGACACCATGCATAATCCCATCCCCTTGCATAGCAACTGATTAGCATCCTAGCTACTTCCCACCCGCACAACTCTAAGTAGGAGGTAGAGTCATGTCATGCAAGTATCAACGTTAAAAGTATCAGAGGCAACCCATAAAGGTGGTAACCATAGCATCATGATTAACATATCAAAACGAAGTGCTATATGCCATGCAATAAAGTGGTTTCTTAAACATGGTCAAAGGGATACTTGCCTGGCTCCACAAATTCTTCTGGTCCAACTCCCTCGTCAACAACGTAATCTATAGTCGCAAAGTAACGGGTATAATAAGGCAATAGCACAAAACAAGGAAAATAAATCACTCAGAAAAATGTCAACTCATTTTTGTAAAATACTAGGTTTAAAACTAAAAATAAAAAATTACTAGTCTCTGGTTTTGAAGTGTAAAAATTGGTGAAAAGCATTTTAACAGAATCTAAAAGTGCTTAAAAAGGGGTTTTAAAATAAAACAGTGCATAAAATGTTTTAAAAAATTGGCACAAGTGGCATCATTAAATAGCACATAATATTACAAGATTTGAATTATTGGATTTGGATTTGTTTTGCATCCTGTGGAATTTTTGAAAGTCCTCTTGAAAATAAAAAATAAAAACTTCACTATTTGCTACAGGCAGAGCAGAGCCGGCCCAGAAGAGAAGCGGCCCAGACAAACCGCCGCGCACGGGAGATGAGGGCGAGGATGAGGGCGAGGATGACAACCGGTGGGGTCGACTGGCCAGTGAGAGAAAGAGCGCGGGAGATGAGGGCGAGGATGACAAGCGGGACCCGCTTGTCATCTCCTTCCTCGCGACAGAGGGCGGGGGATGCTCACCGGCGATGATTCCGGTGATGGCAAGCTGAGTTAGCCGCGGGAATGGAGTCAGGGCGTTGTCGCCTGTCGGGTGGAGGTGGAGATGGACGGAGAGGGGCAACGGCTCGCCAGGGATGGGTCCCGTGGCGGAGGAGCTTCGGGTGCTGGTCACTGGAGCCGATTTCCGCTACAAAACAAGCGGAGAGGAGGGGGGAACGGTTAGGGAGCTGCGGAGGTTCCACAGGGGCAAGCAGGAGGTCCGGAGGGGCTCTATACCTAGAGATCGCCGGCGGTCCGATGCGGCAGCGCCTTGGTCGATCCCGAGTGCAGGGGGCTCGGGAGCTTAAGTGGGGCTCAAGGTGGTTGATTTGAATGGAGGGAGGGGTTCCAGAGGGGAGAGATGGGCTCGGCGGCGGCTTAAATAAAGGGGGCCATGGTCCACCGTGGACCCGTGCGCCGGCGAGGTCGCAACTGTCGCTGGAGGCCGCGGGAGGGGTCTGAACTGGCTCGGGGCGTTCGTGGGCATTGCCTACGACCACAAGGAGAGAGAGAGATGGAGTGGAGGGGCCCAGGGGGCGTCGCGCGTGCGGGCTCGAGCATTGGCCGGCTCGGGCGGCGTTGGCACGCGCGGCTGGAGGTTGCCGGAGAGAGAAGGGCGAGGGGGCCGACCGTGTTGCGTGTCCCGGACGCCGAGGCGGCCTCGGGCGACACAATGGTGACGCCCGAGGCTGTCGAGGCTGGCGATTGGGGGGCGGCTACAATGCGGGAGCGCATTGTAGCATGCTCCAGAGCATGCATATTGCATGCCATGGCATGCATCACGTGATCTGGGTGTGCCCACCTTGTCCACTTGCTCTTGGGGGATGCAGGGATGCTCCTAGGATGCTCTGGTAGAGGAGGGATGGGGTAGAAGTAAGAGGAGAGGTAGAAATGGGGCTGTCCAGGCTGACCAGAGAGGTAAAAATAGGGTTTTACCCCACCAATCATTAACCTTCCGAGGAGAGGGAGATATGGGCGGGGTAGAAGGTAACTCTAGCAAGCTGTGGTAAAAAGTTGAGGTGAAGGAGAACAGTGGAAGAGGTCAAAAGAAGGAATTTACCATTTCACCGGAAGGTGTTTGATGGTTGTTTGGGCAAGAAAATTTTACCCACTTACTGTGATATTTAATAGGATGAAGTGGTAGGTAAAAACAAGGTTGATCACAAGGTTTGAGCCTGATTGGGGAAAGTTGGCAATGCAAACATTGCAAACCCTAGAAATGAGCAGGAACTTATTCCTATAGATTTAGTCATGCTAAGCTAATCTCCTTGATGCACCACTTGGTGTAGTGTCACCATTTGGGCATTAGAGGATGTCCACAAACTTTGAGATCAATAGGAGAAGCTTCACAATGTAAAGGTGTTCAAATGTGATTATGGACAGAGAGGGTTTTGGGATATTTTGGTGAAGCAAAACAATTGCGATTGAGATGAAACTTTGCAGGATCTTCACATATAGCATGTGTGACTTGCTAAAATTTTCCTTGATTTATTTTAGAATATTTCTTATAGAAATATTTCAAATACAGGAAATATGCAAAAAGGGTTTTGAAGGGTTTTGTCCAATATTTTGAACATGACCATATGTTGAAACTCATATATATGGAAAATATATGTCCACTGAGTTTCCCTAAATTTTCTCAGATATTTTGAAACCATAAAAATATTTTTTCCCTATGAAAGACCATTTCTGGCCCTAAGAAAAGGCTTTTAAATAAAATAGGAAAATAGTACTTAAAATAATATTTGGTGGTTTTGGGAAGTCTTATATATAGTAGGTTCCAAATAAAGTCTTTTTGGCAAAACAATCCACCCAATTGGAGGACTTGTAGTACAACCCTCAACTCAGGGGTTTTTGAAAACCTAATTTGAATAAATCCTATTTGGCCAAAATAATATTTGATAAAAATAGTTTTAGGTACTATACACATGGCATGATCATTGGGCAGAGAGTTTGGACTAAGTAGATGAGTGTTGAGAGAGGAAGAATCTTTGAATGCCAAAACCAAAACAATCAAACAAGCAAACAACAAACAATTCCAACATGCACTAGCACTCGAAAGTTTTAAATGGGTCCAAATTTTATAAACTCATAGCATAGCAAAGTGATACAACACATGGTGTGACACTTAAGTATTTGATATGTTGCTTATAATAACGGATCTCACGAATTTTTGTTGAGTTTTGTGTGATTGAAGTTTTCATGTTTTGGGTGTTATCACGATGGACGAAGGAATAAGGAGCTGCAGGAGCCTAAGCTTGGGTATGCCCAAGGCACCTGAAGGTTATATTCTAGGAACACTCAAGCGTCTAAGCTTGGGGATGCCCCGGAAGGCATCCCCTCTTTCGTCTCAATCCATCGGTATGTCACTTGGAGCTATATTTTTATTCCTCACATGATATGAGTTTTGCTTGGAGTGTCGTTTGCTTTTGTTTGCTTTTATTTTTAGTTTGCCAAAACCATCATTTTCTGGACACACCCATTTGAGAGAGACACACCTTCATCATAATTTATTAAAATACTCTATGTGGCTTACTTGTATCTTTTGAGCTTAGCAGTTGCTCTAGTCCTTCACTTATACCTTTTTGAGCACAGTGGCGTATAGATTTTATAGAAATAATGGCACTCTCGTTCTTCACTTATATTTGTTTGAGAGTTAATAAATAGTGCCGGCAATTTGCATGGGTCATAAGACTGGTCCAAAAATAATAGGTATTCAATGAGTGATAATCAAAACCATCATGTAGCACATATAAGAGAAATTGTGGGTTAATGATATTAATGTGGTAATGTGAAAAAGGTATGAGTGCATCATTGTTGATTCGCACAAGTATCTGTATTAAGAGGAGTTAATTTTCCATTTGTCTAAATATTACAAAGGCATGGTGAGGATGTGTGAGCATTTCTAGTCCTCGTTGAAATCCTAGTGTTGTTTCGGGTCGGAGGCACGCGATGGTTAACTCCTCCCAACCTCCTCCCTCGGGACATGCGAGTAGTACTTTGATTTGTGATAAACTAATAAAACTTTGCAATAAGTATATGAGTTCTTCATGACTAAAGTGAAACCATGGACATACGCAATCTCACCACCTCATATTTTGCTAGCCTCTTCGGTATCGTGCATTGCTGTTCTCACCCCAAGGACCGGTGCAAACTTCACCGGTGCGTCCAAACCCTATGACATGATACACTCTATCACACATAAGCCTCATTATATCTTCCTCAAAACAGCCACCATACCTACCTATTATGGCATTTCCATAGCCATTCCAAGATATATTGCCATGCAATTTCCACCGTCACATCATATGACTAGTTCGTTCATCATCATATTGCTTTGCATGATCATATAGAGCTGACATAGTATTTGTGGAAAAGCCACCGTTCATTATATTTTTGATACATGTCACGCTAGATCATTGCACATCCTGGTACACTACCAGAGGCATTCATATCGAGTCATATTGTTTCATCGTTCTACATATCAAGTTTTCATATTGAGTTGTAAGTAAATAAAAGTGTGATGATCATCATTATTAGAGAATTGTCCCAGTGAGGAAATAAAAATGTGGGAGGCCAAATGAGCTCACCATAAAAAAAATGAAAAAAATGATGCGAGGAAAAGAGAGAAGGGACTTTGCTACTATCTTTTACCACACTTGTGCCTCAAAGTGGCACCTTGTTCTTCATATAGAGAGTCTCATGTTATGTCATTTTCATATGCTAGTGGGAATCACTTTTTCATTATTATAAACTTGGCTTGCATATTCCATTGACGGGATTCCTCAAATGCCCGAGGTCTTCATGAGCAAGCAGGTTGGATGCACACCCCACATAGCTTCATTTGAACTTTCATCCACTTATAGCTCTAGTGCATCATTTGCATGGCAATCCCTACTCCTTGCATTGACATCTATCGATGGGCATCTCCATAGCCCGTTGATACACCTAGTTGATGTGAGATTATCTTCTCCACTTTTACCCCTTTTATATCTACCACCATATTATATTCCACCCTTATGCTATGTCCAATGGTTCACGCACATGTATCGCATGAAGAATAAAAAGTTGATGCACTTTGAAAAAGTACGATCCAATTGCCTGACTTGGACACCGTGGTGCTTGACATTTGTATTAATGTGGTGAAGATGGAGTCATGCCTTGCTAATACTGTAAGATGCATGGGGGTAAACATTCTTTTAGGATCGTATACTTTGAAATATTGATGATTTTGTTGCTTGTGCCTATAAATATTACTATGTTCATGTTTTTTAATTCATCATTTCTCAATGAGAACACATGCAAAACATTACATATTGGGTAGCATGTCACATCAAAAATTTTGTTTTTATCATTTACCTACTCGAGGACGAGCATGAATTAAGCTTGGGGATGCTTGATACGTCTCCAACATATCTATAATTTTTTATTGTTCCATGCTATTATATTATCATTCTAGGATACTTTTTGAGTAATAATTTACCAATTTATATTATTTTTGAGCACTAACCTATTGACCCAGTGCACAGTGCCAGTTCCTGTTTTCTGCGTGTTTTTTACTTTTTCAGGTTTACAGTACCAAACGAAGTCCAATTGCCCCGAAACTTTTTTATGATTTATTATGGACCAAAAAGAAGACCTGGAAGCTTCGGGAGAAGACCGGAGGCCGCACGAGGGAGGCACAAGCCATCTGGTCGCGCCTAGGGGGTCGGCGCGCCCTGATAGCTTGTGCCCCCTGGTGGCCCTCCTGACCATGTTCTCTGGCCTATAAACTAACATATATTACAAAAACCCTATGGGGCATCCCAAAACTCTTTTTCCGCCGCCACAAATCTCTATTCCCCCACGACCCCATCCGGAACTCCGTTTCGGCACCCTGTCGGAGGAGGCATCGATCAGGAAGGGCCTCTTCATCAGCCTTGCTGCCCTCATGATGATGTGTGAGTAGTTCACCACAGACCTACGGGTCCATAGTTAGTTCCTAGATGGCTATCTCTCTCTTTTGATCTTCAATACAATGATCATCACATCTTCGCTTTGATCTATCCGATGTAATTGTTTTGTACGGTGCGTTTGTTGGGATCCGATGAATTGTGGGTTTATGTTCAGATTATTCATGAAAAGTATTTGAGTCACCTCTGAATATTATGATTCTTATTTTCATGATCATTATACCTTCGTAATTCTCTCCGATCTATTGAAATAGTTTGGCTAACTGGATTGATATTTCTTCAGTGAAAGGGGTGCGTTGTAGTGGGTTCAACCTGATGGGTTTCGATATTCTAGTGACAGAAGAGGACAAGATACGTCTTTGTGTTATTGCCACTAAGGATAAAAAGATGGGGTTTGTTCATATTAATTGAATTCTCTTTGTCTACATCATGTCATCGTTCTCCAAGCATTACTCTGTTTGTCATGAACTTAATACGTAGAGAGGCAAGCATAGAAGCGCCCTTGAAGTGGAGTAATAGTAATAGGTGCAAGCAGGAGTCGGCCTATTTGTTTTCGACGTGATGCCTATATACACATGATCATTGCTGTGAATATCGCATAACTATGCGTTTTTCTATCAATTGCCCAACGGTAATTTGTTTACGCACCGTATGCTTACTTTCGTGAGAGATGCCGCTATGGAAAACTATGTCCCCCGAATCTATTCACCTATATATTTATAAATGCTACAATACCTTGCTGCCATTTATTGGCTTTTATTTTATTTTGAAATTTACAATTATCTACTATTATCTACACACTTGACTTGCTTGCAAATAATGAGATCAAGGGGATTGACAACCCTCTTTCCCGCGTTGGGTGCAAGTTGTTCGCTCTTTTGTGTGCAGCCGCTGGAGACGGTTGTTGATGGATATTCCTATTGGTTCGGTAAACCTTGGTTTCATAACTCAGGGAATACTTACCCGTATTGTGCTGCAATTACCCGTTCCTCTTCACGGAAAACCCAACGCAGATCACAAGTATCACCGACCTGGATCCCATCCTATGATCAATGAAGAAGAAGAAGAAGAACTCCAAATAGAACAATCATTGCGCTCACGTCAAATCATCGCATTACTTGTGCCTGCATCTGTTGTTGTAATAATTTGGGAGCCATGGGGACTCAGCAATCTCATTTCCAAGGGTATCAAAACTAGCAAAGCTTAATGGGTGAGGTATGGTCAAGCAGTGAGGTTGCAGCAAGCACTAAGCATTTCATATCTGGCTAACTTACGAGTACAATAATATGAAGAATGATCTACGCATAAATGGACGTGAACTAAGAATGATCAAGAAGTGATCCTGAGCACCTACTTATGAGTCAAACATAACCCCACCGTGTCCCCTTCTTGGTTCAAACCTCACAAGAAGAGACGGTCACGATTATGCACACGGTTGGTGTGTTTTAATTGAGTTTGCTTCAAGTTTTCTATTACCAGGGATTATCAAATTTCCAAGTTGCCACACAACTACGGGAACGACTCTCAGAAAGATTTAACCCTGCAGGGTGCTCCAACTCATCCATCAATAACTAGCCACAGGCTGCAGTGGAAAAACTCAATCGCGGGATAGCCTGTAGTATCCTCCGAATCCCGGTGCACAAGACGTTCGTCAAAGGTAAAACAAATCTAGCAAGACTGCCCGGCAGGCCGGATCCCAATAGGAGCCCCGTGTATCTCTTTCTCGGGGCACTACCAGATGAGCACTACATATGGTGGCCTGATTGAAATCCCCCGAGCTGCCCCGAGGTGGCCCCGCAAGTGGCTCTGTTTGGACCAACACTCATGAGGAGCACTGTCCCGGGGTATTGATTAATTATTCGCGGGTGCCGGCGGGTCCCTGTAATTTTATTATTTATTAGGCAAATGTAGTACCAATATTTGGACTTGTCGGAAGAGTTTTATCCCAAAAGAAAAATTAAGGGGGTCCCCATAACAACCCCAAGCATGTTAGGAGCGCTCCATATAGAATAGAACACCGGTACTCGGAAACAAAGGCTGCAAGAGTGGAACAAAACACCAAGCAAAAGGCCAAGCCTTCCACACTTTACCAAGTGTATATATGCATTAAATTAAATAACAAGAATATTTTGATATCCCAAGATATCCATGTTATCACATGGAACCACCTGCACCTGTAACTAGCAATGCTATAAGAAGGGCTGAGCAAGCGGTAACATAGCTAAACAATGGTTTTCTAGGAAGGTGGAGGGTTAGAGGCTTATCAGGGAATTTTTGGGAGGCTTGGCAAACAAGTGGTAGGTAGCGAGACATAGCGATAGAAACGAGACAACTAGCATAGCAATGATAGTAGTGGTATCTCGGGAAATGATCACCTTGCCTGAGATCCCGCTTGGAAGAAGAACGAATCCGTGAAGAAGACGCACCAAAGTAGTCGAACGAATCCTCACACTCCAAAACGCGTTCGGAACTATATCGAGAAGAAGCTATCCGGAAATAAGCAAATGGCACGGTAAACACCACAACATATTCATCACATGATGCACAAAAAAGGATGATGCATGTCAAGTTTAAATATGCAAGGCACGACAAGCACAATAATCAACTACTACACATTAAGTGAAGTTCAATATGCAACGGGTTGCATATTGATGAAACTCCACGTTCAAATATTTAGTTCACTCTCATTTTGGTACCCAGCAAGTTTAAATGTTTTTAAACATGGCAAAAGATGAAGCATAAACAACTACAAAACTAGGCATTTTAAATGAGGTCGGAAACAACTTATAGTATTTCTGAAACGACCCCATATGCAAATTATGAATTGGGTCCAGATATGTACTAAACATATTTTATATTTGTTAAACAGGAAAATAAAGTGCACCATGTTATTCTACATGTTTTACTAGTCAAGTTACATCTATAAATCATTTAATTCAGAGCTACGGTTATTTAGATATGAAATAAACCGGTTTAGCATGGAATTTTTTTGCAAATTTAATCAAACAACAATTTTAAGCATTTTTAACATAGATGAAAGTTCAATATTGTGTGACTGCATGAAATTCTACACATTTTACATATATGACATGTTTTATCTCGAGGTACGGTTATTTAGTTATGAAAAACCAAAATTTTAACGCAAACATAACCACGCATAAACTTGTGACCAAAGACTAGTGCAAACTATAGCTAAACATGTTGTTGTTTGTGGCAGATTGTGCAATATTGTTTTGATCATTGTATGAGTCCTATGCATTGGTTTTTCACGATCATTATATCCTTTTCATCTAAAATTCCATGACCTATCCATTGTCATGCTTGGGATGCCAAGATTTTTCTTGTATCCTTCCTCATGTCCAGATCTGTCACCATTTCATTCTGTATCTTCTCGAGAGCGTTCCGAGAGAACCGTAACTCCGATTGAGATGATCTTCTTATGCATTTTCATGTGGAGAATCCAGTTTTGCATTGATCATGCATGTCAAAATAATTAATATTGTTGTTCTATCTAGAATGTTAAATCCTCTAATTTTTCATATGGAGTGTTGCTTGATCAGTGCTTCACATGGAACAAGACTCCATTTAATGTGACTTGTGTAGGATTGCCACGCTAAATATATTAAATGGTCATGCATAATTCTTGTTTGTGCATTTTGCCATGGTTGTGTGTTTATTAGATGTTTGTTCTTTCTTGAGGGTAGTACCGGGTGACGAGTCTGAGTTCGAGAAACCTGTTGAGAACGCTTATGAGGAGCAAGCTTGTTATCCCACTGAAGAATCATAAGGCAAGATGATCATTACCCTAGATACAGTTACAATCTGTACTATGCTAGTTGTCTCGTTGCTATTGCTATGTCTCCTTACCTACCACTTGTTTGTCAAGCCTCCCAGCATGCCATGATAAGCCTCTAACCCTCGACATCCTGACAACCCCTTGTTTGGCTAAGTTACCGCTTGCTCAGCCCCTCTTATAGCATTGCTATTTGTAGGTGCAGGTGGATCCATGTGATAACATGGATATCTTGGGATATCATATTATTATTTCTATTTTAATTTATTGCATCTATACACTTGGTAAAGCGTGGAAGACTTGGCCTCTTGCTTGGTGTTTTGTTCCACTCTTACCGCCTTAGTTTACGATTATCGGTGGTATATTCCATATTGATCTCTCCTAACATGCTCGGGGTTCTTATGGCGACCCCCTTGAACTTTCGTTTTGGGATAAAACTCTTCCGGCAAGGCCGAACATTGGTACTAAATTTTCTAAAAACTAATAAAATTGCATCGGGAGTAGCTACCCCGTGGACAATTAATCAACAAACTGGGCCAGTGCTCCTCATGAGTGTTGGTTCAAATGGAGCACTGTGCGGGGCCACCTTGGGGCAATTTGGGTGTTTAATTTGGCCATTGTACACTAGCTCATCTGGTAGTGCCCTGAGGACGAGATACGTGTGGCTCCTATCGGGATCTCGCCTGCCAAGCGGTCTTGCTAGATTTTTTTGCCTTTAACAAACGTCTTGTGCACTCGGATTCCAAGGATACTAAGGGCTATCCCGCGGTTGAGATTTTCCACCGCAGCTTGTGGCTAGTTTCTGATGGATGAGTTGGAGCACACCTGCAGGGTTAAATCTTTCTGAAAGTCATGCCCGCGGTTATGTGGCAACTGGAAATTTATAATACCCGGTTATAGAAAACTTGAAGTAAATCCAATTAAAATACACCAAATGCGTGCGTAACCGTGATTGTCTCTTTTTGAGGAGTTCGGGAGGAGAACACGATGGGGTTATGTTTGATCGTAAGTAGGTGTTCAGGATCACTTATTGATCATAAGTAGTTCACGACTGTCATGCGTAGAACACTCATCTTATGCTTGTACTTGTAAGTTAGCCAAATAAACTGCTTAGTGTTGCTGCAACCTCACCACTTAACCATACCATACCTATAAGTTTAGATAGTCTCGGTACCCTGGGTAATAAGATTATTGAGTCCTCGAGCTCACAAATTCCTACAACACCATAGGTGCAGGTACAGATGATCTTGTCGCTGATGATGCCACTCCACTCCAGTGGGAGTATGATGAGGAACGTGGGCGCATGTATGTGACATACCCCGACATGTAGAGAGGGATGCCTTGGTTGGCAGTGTGGGATATGCTTGATGATGTCATCTTTTTGTTTGATTTTGTCCGTAGTCGGACCCTGTTCTTCCGGATGATGCTTGTATGGATGACTGTATTTGAATATTTAATGATGTAGCATGTGGCGAGTGTAAGCCAACTCCATATACTCATCTCCTCTTTACATGTAGTGTGATGATATCCATTCTTGTGAAGAGACACAAATGCGCTTCAATCCTTATCATGGCCCTCATGCCTTCGCGAGGATTGTAACGCATTTTGGGTGTGACATACGCGCAAAAAAATGATTGCCCCTTGAAAGTTGGGACCTACCAGGTCGATGGTCGCACGAACGGAAGTGCCCCCTTATTACGCGCAAAAAAATGATTCGTGCGCAAGGAAGTGCCTCCTTATTACGCGAAAAAAAAATTCGTCCCCCTGCCAGCTGGGACCGGCCATCTATATCTTCGCACGCAAGGAAGTGCCTCCTTATTACGCAAAAAAAAGATTCCGTCCACTAATAGCTGGGACCCACGAGGTCCATGGTCGCACGAACAGAAGTGCCTCCTTATTACGTGGAAAAAATATTTGCTCCCCCAGATAGCTGGGACCCACCAGCTACATCTTCCCATGCAAGGAAGTGCCTCCTTATTACGAGAAAAAAAGAATTCCTCCCCTAACAGCTCGGACCCACCAAGCACATCTACGCATGCAAAGAAGTGTCTCTTTATTACGTCTAAAAAATGATTTCTCCCCCTGACAGCTGGGACCCGCCAGCTACTTCTTCGTACGCAAGGAAGTGCCACCTTATTCCCCCGTGACAACTCGGACCCACTAGGTCGAAGCGTATGTAGCGTTTATCTGTCTGGTCGCAAAACATGTAAGTACATACTGGTCCATCAGTCTCTTTACAATGATGTTGAACCGTGGCCGAGTAAAGAATGGCATGTGTCGTAGTAGAGCCCCTAACGTAACAGTTGAGACAGTCCCATGTAAATCATGTATACGTACATACAACCACATTGCATCTCGAACACGTACTCACGCATACGTGCGGCCAGGGCTCGTGTACATGAAGAGGCAACATGGCAAAGTCAACAGACAGCAGGAACGGCGTCCTGTTCATTGGCAGCCAACCGGCTTGGTCGGTACGAAGAAGCCAAGCGACTCGGCTGCAGATGTGGTGTCCCGCAAAATGGAGGGAACGGACTTCTGTTCAACCGCCTACAGTCAAAACGGGGTCCAAGGGTGTGGCGTCCCGCAAAACAGAGGAAACAGACTTCTGTTAAACCGGCTACGGTCGAAGGGTGTGGCATCCCACAAAATGGATGTAACGAACTTATGTTCAATATGCTATAGTTAAAACGGGGTCTAGGGGTGTGGCGTTCCACAAAACTAAGGAAATGGACCGGCTACGGTCGAAGAAACGGGGTCCAGGGGGTGTGAAGTACCAAAAACGGGACTCCACAAGCTACTCTTCGTCCACCGTCGACTTCCTCCAGCCTTCACAGGGTCCTCTTCATCCACCGTTGACTTCCTCAGCCTCCACAGTGTCCTGTTCATCCACCCCAACACCGACTAGTGTGTGGTGTACCACGACACGGCCTCCTCGATCGACCGGGGTCATCCAACCCAACACCGGCTACTCCTACAACTGAGTCCATCCTGTTCATCCAGCGCCAACCCCCACCGGCTAGGGTGGCGTGTATGAGCGGGCGCCAGCAACAGGAACACCCACAGCCAAGCAACCGGCAAGGTCAACTCACCACATCTCGCGCAAGGGGCTCGACCGATCAATGCAAACTTGTTCCACGTATCGCATGCGGTAGCAATGGGCATTGTTCATCCAGAGGCAACCAACAACCGGCTACTAGCTTAACGACTCACATCTCGCACGGGGGATCGATCGCTCGGGATCAATTATAGCAGCTAAGGAATCGCCCGGGTTCAGTTAGCAGCCAAGAAATCGCTTGGGTTTTGTCACACCCTGTGTTTTGTATCACATCACTATGTTAATAAAGTCTAAAATTTGGACCAATTAAAACTTTGTGTGTGCTTCTGAATGCTTGATTGCTTTGCATTTGCTTGTTTGGTTGTTTGTGCTTTAATTCATAAAAATCCCCCTACTCTCAAAACTCATCTCCTTGATCCAAAACTTTGCCCAATGATCATGCCATGTGTATAGGACATAAAACTATTTTTCTAAAATATTATTTTGGTCCAAAAACCATTTATTTGATCTAGGCTGTCAAAATCCCCTAAATTGAGGTTTGTACTACAAGTCCTCAAATTAGGTTAAGTGTTTTGCCCCAAAGATTTTACTTGAAGCCTATTACCTATAAGACTTCCAAAAATCCAAAAACATTATTTTAAAAGTTATTTTTGTATTTTATTTCAATGCCTTTTTCTGAGGCTAGAAACGGCCTTTATAGGGAAAAATTATTTTCAATACATGGTCATGTTCAACCTATTGGATAAAACACTTCAAATCCCTTTCTGTATATTTGAAGCATTTGAAATATTTATATAAGTAATATTGTCAAATAAATCCAGGAAAATTCCAACAAGTCACATATGCCTTAAGTGATGATTTTGCCAAGTTTCATCTGAATCATAATAGTTTTGGTTCACAAAAGTGCCCATAAACCCTCTCTGTCCAAAATCAAATTCGATCAACTTTACATTGTCAAGTATCTCATATTGATACAAAACTTTGTGGACATGCTCTAATGCTCCAATTATGCATCTACACCAAGTGGTGCATCAAGGTGAATAGGGTAGCTTAGCTAGATCTAGGCAAATCCATTTCTGCCTATTTCTAGGGTTTGCCAAAGTTGCATTGACAAGTTCCTCCATATGAGCTCAAAGTTTGTGATCACGTTCATTTGACCCTAACACTCATTCCTATTAAATCTCATGGCAATAAGAACATTGTATCTAGCTGAAAACATGATCAAACACCTTCTGGCAGAAACCCAAAGTTACTGTTTTCACCATCAACCTTGATCTCCTTGACCCCAATCTTTTTCCACAATACCTCCTAGAACCCTTCTACCTCCTGTAAAAGTCTCAAGCCCTTTTCTCAATTATTGGAGGGGGTAAAACACCATTTACCTCTCTCTTTTCACCATGACAGCAGCTCTTCTTGCCTCTCCTGTTTCACATCTGCCTTTGCCTTAGCTCTTAAGCCTCCCAGAGCATCTCTAGAGTAGCTAGACGCAAAGGGACAAAGTGGGCGCGCCAGAGCGCGTGCGGGCGCGGCCATGCTGGCCATTTGCACGCAGAAGTGCCTCCGCGCGTTGACGTTGTGTTCCCGACAGCCTAGGGTCTCCCCCTCGTGGCCCTCAAGGCCCGTCAGTGTCCAAGACATGTCATCGTGTCGGGAGCCTCATCTCCCCTCTCTCTCTCTCACCCCAAGCGCGCGTACCTGAGCGCCGCCCGGCTCGGCCAGTGAGCGAGCTCACATGCGCGGGTGCAAGAATCTCTCTCCCCACCCTCCAATCCTTCCCCGCGAAGCAAACCACTCCCGCGATGCCTCTGGACACACCTACGAGCACTCCCTCACCCTGCAGCACCACTCTCGCGGGCGTGATGGATGCTGTCCACGGTGCACCCATCGCCCCCTATATAAGGACCTCCCCGAGCCCTTTCTCTCCTCTGGTCAAGCTTGACACTGCCGCCTCGGGTCGCTAGTTATATCGAGGTAGGAAGCCCTTCCGACCCCTATTTTTCCTTCTCTCAAACCGCGACACTCTGCTGATTCTTGTCCCCCTCTTTTCCCCATCATTCGTAGATGAGGACGACCGAAGCAAGCTCAGTCGAGGCCTCTCCGCCATGCTCACTCGCCTCCGGCGAACTAGGACTTCCCGGTGCTCCCCTCCACCACCACCCAAATGGTGGGAGCCCCTTCAGTCCATCCCCATCATCCGTTTCTCCTGCCGAGCCTCGTGGCGTCGTCGGTGAGCATCGCCGCCTCCCTGTTGTCGGTGTCAAAACCGGCAGATCTCGGGTAGGGGGTCCCGAACTGTGGATCTTGGATTGATGGGTTACAAGAGACAAGGGAGATGATATTTACCCAGGTTCGGGCCCTCCTATCCGAGATCTGCCGGTTTTGACACTGCCATTGGTGCTTTCATTGAGAGTTTCGTTGGGGGATCGTCAGAAGGATCGATGACTCGTCTGCAGATTGGCAGCAATTTTTTCTGGACAGCGAATTTGTGTTCGTCGTCCCCGTTTCCTCGAGCGTCGCTTTCACAATTGCTTTAGTGGAATTGTGCATAATTGTATCTATAACAACCCTGCAAAATTTCATCGTGTTCTGATGGAGAAATCTCCGGCAATGTCCAATATATCGGAGCCGTGTTGAATCTAGACAGGAATCTGTATGAGTTTAGGGCGAGGTGCCCAGTGTCTACCTCAGACATCCATTGAAAAATCCCACCGTTCATAGACTGCAGAATTCCCATACACATCACCTCTAAAAAATTCAGCTCGATCCGACCGTCCAAACTCCGGGAAACGTACGATGAGTACAACAAATTTTGGATATATTTTCTGCGTGAAAACGAATCCGACCCGAGTTCATCTTTTTCATGAATGGGTTGTCGGACGTCCTTTTTGAAAGAAATTTTCTCATCATCTTGGTCAGCCGATCAAGAATTCGACATCGCGAGGGCCGAATAATCATTAAGAGAACCTCATCATTCGCGGGTTGTACGGGTCGGGCGCTCTGTTGCTTCATCAAGGCAACATTGACCGCGTTACAAATTCCGACATGCGTCGACATTGTTGCGCCATCCCTTCTTACCACCACGCCGACCTGCTTCGACACGTCGGCGGGCATGGGGGCTCTAGTGTCACCTTACCGACCTGCTACGTCACTTCGGCTAGGCCGGGGGCATCGCCATCTCCTCATCAACCTACTCCGAGGACTTTGGCGTCATCAGCCAACCAACTTCGTCATGTTAGCTGGACTGGGGGCTTTGCCTCGCCACATCGACCGTGCCGCATCGCTACTTCATCAAGCCGATCTCTTCAGTCGGTCACCTCGGGACCGGCTTGGGGGCTGGGAGCTCGGCCCACTACAAGCTCGGCCCAGGTCATCAACACCGAGCACATTAACCAGCTAAGTCGCTTTCATGCTATACTTTTTCTAGTTTTTATTTCTGTGCGGTTCAACCAAGCATTATATTTGTGTTAAACAAAAAAGTTGTTTGTTAAAAACTTATCTTGTTAAAAGCGTTGTTTGTTAAAAACGCTTCCTTTACCAACGTTAACTGGGGGCTCTTAAATTTATATGAGACGTTTTATAATAAATGTTTTCTTCTTGGTCGTTGCAAAGTCTTTTGCTACTACTCCTTTTTTCGACGCGAGTGTTTGGTCAATAGTCGGGTAGCCTGGTTTCTCTCTAAAGCCGCTCGAGTTTAGTTCGCTAAACTGGCCTGAGAAGCACTCCACCTCCAGGATAGGAGGTTGATGCCGAAGGCTGACCCGCTTGAAGTCTGGAGATCGGATGTATCATGTTAAAGGACGACCGAACCACATATTAATTTTAAGACCAATTTTCGGATTAGCACCAAGAAATTTGATTTAGTTTGGACGTAAAGTTTTTGTTAAAGTTTTTTTGTTTTTCGAGCTTATGACACCTTTAACCTATTTTTATGTTTTTTTTCAGGAGGCACGACATCCTCTTGTTTGAGGTGTTCTACATGATGGTTCTGCTCGGAAAATCTTTTGTGACTGACAGTTCGGCATCTTCCCTGCCGAGCTACACCTCGGCGTTGTCAAAACATACTCAATGGATGAACTAGTTCCCGAGGAGATACGATCCGAGGGACGGCCATGTTGCCAAACCCAAGTCTCGGGGGCTACTTCATTGATTGATTCAATGCTGTAAATTTCAAAGTGCAATACAGTTTCCGAGGAGATTATTATCCTCAGGTTGGTCGGCCGCACCCAACCTGAGTCTCGGGGGCTATTGCACAATGCATTTTAATTCCTAAAGTTTGCTGCCGAGCAAGGAATTGATCCTGAGGCCGATTTCGCGAATCGACCTGAGTCTCAGCGGCTACTGGGATTAGTGGTTTTATTTTATCCTTCAAGTGCATCCCAGGTTTTAGACTGACACGCACCTTGAGGGCTACTGGCTATATATCTTGGCAGAGAATAAATTGCACCAATCGAAAATATCCACAAAAAATCAACCCATGGTCGGGGTGCTGCACCACCTCGGAAGTAGTCCGGCATAAAGCTCGGGTGCAAGTGGCTGGCTCCATAGAGGGCATTTCTGGCATTAAGCTCGGCTGAATTCCTTCAATTTTTTAAAGACCGGGATAATTTATGACACCTCAGACGCTGGTCATCGTTGGAGCTCGGATGCAGTTTGTTTTTGGAGCTCGGAAGCAATCCGGCATAAAGCTCAAGATCATAGACACCTCGGAAGCAGTCTGGCATAAAGGTCGGATGCGAATGACTGGCTCCATAAAAGATTATTTCCGGCATTAAGCTCGGATAAACTCCTTCAACTTTTTCAAGACCAGGTAATCTATGACACCTCGGATATAGTTCGGCATTGGAGCTCGGCTACAAAAAGACACCCCGGATGCAGTTCGACGTTGGAGCTCGGATGCAAGAGGGCACCGCCACATGGGAAACACTTCAAATCTGAGTTGTGGCATGCAAATAATGAAGCATTAATAAAGGCCGATAACTTGAAGGGGCTCCTTGGATGCCCGACTTGTGAACTCTTCGGATTCACCTCGGTGATCCTCAAGATTAGTGATGGGAAGATTTATTAAACCAGTTTTCAAGACCGACGGCCGAAGACGGAGAACTGTTCGGAAGAACCGAGAAGTGTCCCTAACTTTAAGACCGGTTCAGGGGGCTACTGAGGGAGTCCGGGACTAAGGGGTCCTCGGGCCGCCGGTCTATATCTACGGGCCGAACTCATGGGCCACTTTGGGCAGCCGATGACATATGCAAGGAAGATTCCACAAGGCTTGGAGATCAAGACAAGGACTCCTCTTCACCAATGTAGCCGACTAGGACTCTTGTTGTCCTAGGCCTCTGGTGGGTTATATAAGCCGAGGCCAGGATAGACATTAGGCACATCATCATAGGTTAAGCTCATTACTCTTAGGGCCTACACCAAATCACACGATCTCGAGGTAGATCAAGTTTGTACTCGATACCCCACATTCAATACAATCAAAGCAGGACGTTGGGTTTTACCTCCTTTAAGAGGGCCCGAACCTGGGTAAATATCGTCTCCATTGTCTGTTGTAACCCATCAATCCAAGATCAACAGTTCGGGACTCCCTACCCGGGATCTACCGGTTTTGACACTGACACCTGTCTCGAGGTGGGAGATGACAGGTGGGATCCACCTGTCATGCTCCCCTCCCTCTCTCTCCCTCTCTATGTGACTACCACCCAGGCCCCGCATGTCGGGTTTGAACACGATGCGCGTGCATCGGTTCGCCCCGGGCTGGCTTGCCTCTAGGCCGGCCCAGCTAGGTATGTTCTTGGCCAGTCACCCTTCTGATCTTTTTTCTATTTTTATCACCTTTTTCCAAAAATTCCCGAGGCAAATACTTGTCCAAATCCAGTAATTCCAAATCCTCAATTCTTGTTTTAATCTAACCTATTTAATTGTGCCACTTGTACACCATTTGGACATACTTTTCTGCATTGTCCTAATTTTAATCCTTTTAAGGCATTTATATCCACTTATTTAAATAGGTATCTATGTTTTTATCACTTCAACTCCAAAACCAACACCAGTAGTATTTTCAGTTTTAATTCTAGAATTTAACAAAACTAGGTTGATATTTTTAGGAGTGAACTATTTTTCCTGTTGTTGCTATGGCCTTATTTGTGCCCGTTACTTTGCGACGATAGATCACGTCATTGACGAGAAAGTTGGACCAGAAGCATTTGAAGACCCCGAAGACTTTGTTGAGCCAAGCAAGCAGCCCTTTGACCATGTTAATGAAACCATTCCTATGCATGTCATTATAGCACTTTTATTTCATTGCATTGAAAAGCATGTTGATGATGCGGTGACAACCTTGCTAGGTTGGTATCCGATGCATTTCTCGTTGACACTTGCATTGTGCATGGATGTATCCTCCGTTGAGAGTTATGTGGGTGGGAAGTAGATAGGATGCTAAGTAGTTTCTATGCAAGTGGGACAGGGATATGCATGAGATGGAAAGCAAAATGTTTTATCAAAGACTTTACGAAAAAACCATCGGGTGCCACTAATGCCTGAGGGAGATGTTGAGCTAGGTAACCAATTGATAAAGAAGTGACGTACCGAGGCAAGTTGCGTGTGTGTTTTCAAAAATGGATTAGATTTATGATATGTTGATCGGCCCAAGCATACATGTACGACCATGCTACCCTTTTATGGGAAGGGGCATTGTTGATTACTTTGGTCGATGCTAGCAGAGAGCCCATGTTACTAGTGGCGGGCGAGCCGGAGTTACTCTCTCGATACGGGGTCGTGCTTGGAAGGACGACTGTGGCTGTTTTCATAGACACTGGGCACACCGTTGTGTGCCCTCTTGGATGGTACTTGTGATGTACATCATGAAGGTTGTGTACCAACGAGTGGACTCTTTTTTTAGTGTTGCCAAGGGAAAGACATCGTTTTGGTGCTTACCTCGGGTATGTGATATACCGCGAGTTATGGATGACATGGATGTTCCCCGAGTCTTTCGGGTAAAGTGTGCAACCTCTGCAGAGTGTCAACCTATTCGAATAGCCGTGTCCATGGTCAAGGACAGTTGAATGACCGCTCTTGGGCTATGTCCATTGGTTTACAAAACTTGGCGTGTGTGCGTGGGAGAGAATACTTGAGTTCAATCGGTTGACTTGACATGATGGTTAGACTTGAGATGTTCCAGACGCTGTTCTATTGAAATATGTAACCTATTCATATCGATATCTACAATCTCATGATGCATGCCTTACAAAATGTTAGGACATGATATTACAGTCAAAAAACTAGCTTTCCGCAAAAAGTACCTACTTGGTGTCATACCATGCATGATTACCTTATTGCAAACATGGGTTGCTTGCGAGTACATTGAAAAGTATTCATTGGCTTGCCACTGGTTATTTAATTGGCCAGGCATGGAAGACCAGGAATATGGTAAAGAGTACCTTGGCGACGAACATGCGAATTAGGCCGCTTCCCAGTCAAAATGCATTTAGGGTTAAGGTAGATGGCATGGGTCCACGTTATCCTTGAAGATTTTCGCTGCATGTTTGTGTTTGATGTTTGGCCTTCATGGCCCTACCTATGTATGACTTGACCATAAAGGTCATAATTTGTGTAAGACGGTATGTAATGGATGTAAGCCTCTTGTTATTCAGCTTTTGTGTGTTCAGTGAGCGTTGATCTCTTGGATCACTATACACGTGCATTATGTGACTTGCACTTACGAGTCGGGGTCCCCACAGAGCTGGTATCAGAGCCATCCTGACTGTAGGAAGCCTTAGTTAGCAAGGACGTTAGTTAGGATAAAACTACTTTCGAAAACTATGCCGAGCACTTGTACTCAAAAGTTTTTACACTTCTTTTCTCTCCTACTCTTTTCAAAACCTTACTGACACCCTCCCCTTAAACCTTGTAGATGGACGTCGTAACCGAGGACCTCCTAGTCTCCGTCTTTCCCCTACTCCTTGAGGATAGCCTGGAGAAGTGCCAGTTTTGCCGACCTCCCCTTTTCCTCTACCATGACCACTGTGTCGATGCCACCACGAAAGAGTACCATGTTGATGTGGTCGTGAAGGCAAATGACTCCCCAACGAGTTGTTTCTTTGAGGGACCACAGATGGAGACACTAGTGATCGCCGTCGAGACGGCAGCACAGAAGGCACTCATCCACCTTTGAGACCTTATCCCAGAGATGGCTGACGAGCCAGCTACTCGCCACCTACCTTTTAGGAAGGATGACATTGGCGGGAGTTGGACGCTAGTTCCATCAAAGGAGGATGGGACACCACTTAGATTTCAGACATACTTCAGCCTCTTTGCCGACAGTATGGCTCACAACCTGAATAAGGAGTCCGTCAAGCTCCGCAAGGATCTTCACCATACCCGACGGTTACTTTGTCAAGCCAAGGACAAGCTCGATAGGATCAAGAAGGATGAATCCCCCAGTGGACGACCAGCTATCGCATACAGAGAAGGACTACCCCCAGCCAGAGATGCACCTGCTCAGGGAACATCTCAGCGTTGTCGCATGAGTGCGAAGGAGTATCGTGAGCTCTTCATCGGACCACCGGCGAGGCATCGTCAGGGTGGACCTCCCCGCCCTCCTACCCCTTCGACTGGAGATGACACCCGCACGGAGGAAGAAAAGGAGGAAGACCCGGCAGAGCGTGAGTATGATACCGAGCACTCCACTACCTGAGTCTGAGCACCCTTAGGGTAGGACAAGTCATGTATCCCCCATGCGAAGTCGAGTCCGTGTAATGGTTCATATGAAACCATGTGTGCTTGTTGTTTGTTTTGTTGTTTGTGTCTCGATGCAAGTCGCGCTTTTGCCTTTGGCAACATGTAAGCGACTACATCGCCTATCTTATCTTAATATTATGTGTTTGGTCTTTCGACCTCTGTTTCATCACACTTGCACTATACCAACCCTCTTAGGTGTGCTTCCTTTATTATTGCTTTTCCCTCTCGACCACCCAAGTCATTTGACTCTGGCTGCTCCAAACAGGATGGTGACTGCAACCCGCACCAGCACCTTTGCCAACCCCAATGCTAGCGACTCCAGCCAGTAACAGGGAGCTGGTGGGTCCGCTCAGGCTGGAGATCACCAGGAGCAGCCACATGGAGACATTCCCCTGCCACCACCTCAACCGGAGAACATGACCATAGCTCAGTTCCTCCAAGTTCTTCGGGAGGAATGCCAAGCCAACTCTACCGCTATCCAACAGATGGCTCAGGCCCTCATCAATAACCCACAGCAAGGAAGGAATGGCAATGGTGGCTCCACCCTGTCGGAGTTTATGAGAAATTCACCACCAACCTTCACTGAGACTGCTGAACCCTTGGATGCTGATGATTGGATCCGCACCATCGAGGAACTTCTTGCACTGGTCAACTGCAACGAGGATCGTGAGAAGGTGCTCTATGCCTCTCACTTCCTCGGTGGTACCGCCAGACATTGGTGAGACGGATTCAAGGTCATGCAAGGCAACCGTGTGATTACTTGGGATGACTTCAAGGATGGGTTTCGCAAGGCCCACATTCCTTTTTGAATTATGGCTATCAAGAAGCGTGAGTTTCGAGCGCTGAAGCAAGGAAGCGGATCTGTCAAGGAGTTTAACCTCCTGTCGAGGTATGCTCCTAAAGATGTAAACACCAAGGCAGAAAAGATGGAACGCTTCATGGAAGGACTTCAGCAAGCTCTGCAGTATCAGCTCATTGTCTGCGACTGCCGGACCTTCTTCAATCTCGCTAACAAGGCTCTCATGCTTGAAGACAAGCATCGTGCTATGGAAGACACCCACAAGCGCAAGATGACCAGCAAGGGTAGTTCAATCTACCAGAAGCCTCGCCCGTGGCAGCCAGGCCAACCTATCAGCCTCAGCAAGCTAGACCTCCTACACCTCGTCCGAGCTACTAGCCTCAACAGTATGCAAATCCCAGGCCTGCCTACAACAACCCCAATAACAACAACAATGGCAGCAAGAACAACAACAACTCAGGCCAAGTCACTTGCTTTGATTGTGGTCAGCCTGGACACATCTCTAGGCAATGCCCCAACAAGAAGCTAGATGCACCATGCCCCAATTCACAGAACCAAGGTCAAGGCCGTGGAGCACCACCAAGGAACCAAGCTCCCCGCAACTAGCCCAACAATGGCAAGGGTTGTGTGAACCACATCACCGCTGAGGAAGCCCAGGACGACCCGGACGTCATACTGGGTATGTTGCTTGTCAACTCAACCCCAACAACGGTACTGTTTGAAGGTGGAGATTCGCATTCTTTTGTTACACAAAATTTTGCTGAGAGTGGTATGAAGCCTACAGCCTTAAGTAATTCTATGTTGGTACAAACCCCGGTTTCAGTTTTGAGAACCAAGATAGGGTGTAAAGGAGTTGGGATTGTCATCAACGGGGTAGATATCCCAGCAGACCTTATCATCTTGAAGTCGCAAGGCTTGGATGTGATCCTACGCATGGATTGGCTAACCAAGCACCAAGGCTTGTTAGATTGTGCCAAGCGGACTGTTACCATGACCAATAGCCAAGGAGTTGAAGTCAAGTATGTCCCCAACCCTTCCTCCACTCAAGCCCCTCGGGTCAATTGTCTGTCATGGACTGAGTTGGATCAAGTGCCAATGGTATGTGAATACCCAGATGTCTTTACTAATGGGCTACCCGGTATGCCTCCTGACCGTGACATCGAGTTCATCATTGATCTAATGCCCGGAGCAGGACCCATCTATAAGAAGTCCTATAGAATGGGATCGAAAGAGTTGGCTAGGTTGAAGAAGCAACTGGCTGAGCAGCTCAGAAAAGGATTTATCCGCCCTAGTGCCTCTCCTTGGGATCACCTATTGTGTTTGTGTCAAAGAGGGATGGTACTATCTGACTATGTGTCGATTACCGATCTCTCAATGAAGTCACAATAAAGAACAAGTACCCACTTCCCAAGATTGAAGACCTATTCGATTAGCTGAATGGTGCCAAGGTGTTTTCCAAGATCGATCTCATATCTGGGTACTATCAACTGAAGGTCAGACCCCAAGACATCCCGAAGACGGCATTCATAACCCGGTATGGCCTGTATGAGTACACAATCATGTCTTTTGGGTTATCCAATGCCCCAACCTACTTTATGTACCTCATGAACAAAGTTTGCATGGAGTACTTGGACAAATTTGTTGTCGTCTTCATTGACGACATACTCATCTACTCCAAGTATGAAGAGGAGCATAAGCAACACTTGAGGATGGTCCTAGATAAGCTTCGAGAGCACCAGCTTTATGCCAAGTTCAGCAAGTGTGAATTCTGGCTGCATGAAGTTGGATTCTCGGGTCATGTGTTGACTGCCGAAGGGTTAGTAGATCCTACCAAGATTGAGGCCGTGACTAGATGGCAATCCCCTAACAATGTGAAGGAAGTCAGAAGCTTTCTCGGACTCGCGGGGTATTACTGCAAGTTTGTCGAAGGATTCTCAAGCATTGCTAGACCCATGACTCAAATCTTGAAGAAGGACAAGAAGTTCGAATAGACATCGAAGTGCGAGGAAAGCTTCCAATAGCTCAAGAAGAGATTGACGACAGTCCCGGTTTTAGCCACCCCCGATATTCACAAGGAGTTTGTGATATATTTTGATGCATCGTGAACCGCGCTTGGAGTTGTTTTGATGCAGGAAGGCAGAGTCGTAGCATATCTATCCAGACAACTGCGTCGTCATGAAGAGAACTACACTACTCATGATCTTGAGTTGGAACCTGTATTTCATGCCTTGAAGACATTGCGGCATTACCTTCTAGGGAAGCGATGTGAGATATACACAGACCACAAGAGTTTGAAGTATATTTTCACTCAAAGGGAGTTAAACATCAGGCAGCGAAGGTGGTTGGAGTTGATCAAGGATTATGACCTCAGTGTTCAATACCACCCTTGAAAGGCTAACGTGGTAGCAGATGCCTTAAGCAGAAAGGCTTGTTCCTTGAATGCTATGATTAAGGAAAGGCTACCCACCTTGTATGAAGAGCTTGAAAGCTTTGGCTTGAAACTAGTTACACCTGGATTTTTAGAAAACCTTGAAGCTAAGCCTGCCTTGATGGATGATATCAAAGAAGCTCAGAAGGGACACAAAAGCGATTAAGGTATCAAGAGGAAGATCAAGGCAGGCAAGGCCCCAGGATTCTAAGTGGATGCACGAGGAGTCGTATGGTTTGGGAATCACATTTGTGTACCCAACAAAAATGAGCTCAAGAACTTGACCTTGCAAGAAGCCCATGACACTCCATATTCCATCCATCCTAGAGGAACAAAGATGTATCAGGATCTGAGGGCGAGATTCTGGTGGCATGGTATGAAAAGAGAGATAGCTACTTTCGTCGCTAAATGTGACATATGCCAGAGGGTCAAAGCTGAGCATCAGCGACCCGCTAGATTGCTACAACCTCTCAAGGTACCTGAATGGAAGTGGGACAAAGTCGGGATGGTCTTTATCACCGGATTACCCAGATCAAGCAAGGGACATGACTCCATATGGTTCATAGTTGATCATTTGACCAAGGTTGCCCACTTCATCCCGTCGAGACCACCTATGATGGAAATAAGCTAGCCAGTCTTTGAATTGACCGTGTTGTGAGCCTCCACGGAGTTCCTAAGGAGATTGTTTGAGGCCGAGGTGCCGAGTTTACCTTGAGGTTCCAGGAACAATTTCAAGAGGCTATGGGAACCAAGCAATCCTTCAGCACCGCTTTTCACCTTCAGACAAGAGGACAGACGGAGCGAGTAAACCAGATACTCGAAGACATGCTTCGTGCTTGTGTTTTGGCGTATGGAGTGGGAAGATTTTTTGCCGTCCGCCGAGTTCTCCTATAACAACAACTATCAGTCGAGTCTTCAGATGGCACCATTTGAGGTGTTTTATGGACGCAAGTGCCGCACTCCCCTCAACTAGTCAGAAACCGGAGAAGGACTCATCTCTGGACTAGATATCCTTCGTGAAGCAGATCGAGCAAGTTCAGCTAGTCAGAGAGCGTCTGGAGACCGCCAAGTCAAGACAGAAGAGCTACGCTGACTCACACAGCCGAGACATGAGTTTCCGGGTCGGAGTTCACGTTTATCTCCGAGTCACACCTCTCAAGGGAACCAAGCGCTTCCACGTCAAAGGAAAGCTCGTGCCAAGATATATCGGCCCCTTCAAGTTCGCCGACAGACAAGGAGAAGTTGCTTATCTGCTGGAATTATCATCCGAGTTGTCCGATATGCACAATGTCTTCCACGTGTCCCAACTCCGGAAATGTCTCCAAGTTCCCAACCGCCCCGACCTCTACTAGGACCTCGATCACCAAGCTATCGACCTTCAGCCAGACCTCAACAATCGTTAGAGGCCAGTTCACATCTTGGATGAAGCAAAGCGATGCACTCGAAGCCACACCATCAAGAACTTCAAGGTCTAGTGGAGCAACCACACTGAAGCAGAAGCAACCTAGGAGCGTTAAGACTAACTTACATCCGAATTCCTTTATATCTTTAGCACCTAGCTTAGGAATCTAGGGGACGAGATTCTTGTAAGGGGGGTAGGTCTGTCACACCTTGTGTTTGTATCACATCACTATGTTAATAAATTCTACAAATTTGGACCAATTAAAACTTTTTGTGTGCTTGTGAATGCTTGATTGCTTTTCCTTTGCTTGTTTGGTTGTTTGTGCTTTAATTCATAAAAATCCCCCTACTCTCAAAACTCATCTCCTTGATCAAAACTTTTCCCAATGATCATGCCATGTGTATAGTACATAAAACTATTTTTATAAAATATTATTTCGGACCATAAAGCATTTATTTGATTTAGGCTTTCAAAACCCCCTGAATTGAGGTTTGTACTACAAGTCCTCAAATAAGGTAAGTGTTTTGCCCCAAAGATTTTACTTGAATCCTATTACCTACAGGAATTCCAAAAACCACAAAAGCATTATTTTAAAAGTTATTTTTTATTTTATGTAAATGCCTTTTTCTGAGGCCATAAATGGTCTTTTATAGGGAAAAATTCTTTTTATGTTTCCAAAATATTTGAGAAAAATTAGGGAAACTCAATTGACATATATTTTCCATATATATGAGTTCCAACACATGGTCATGTTCAAACTATTGGACAAAACCCTCCAAAATCCCTTTTGTATATTTCAAGAATTTGAAATATTTTGATAAGTAATATTGTCAAATAAATCCAGGAAAATTCCAACAAGTCACATATGCCTTATCTGATGGTCTTGACAAGTTTCATCTCAATCAAAATAGTTTTGGTTCACAAAAGTGCCCCAAAACCCTCTCTGTCCAAAATCAAATTTGATCAACTTTACATTGTCAAGTATCTCCTATTGATCCCAAACTTTTTGGACATGCTCTAATGCTCCAATTATGCATCTACACCAAGTGGTGCATCAAGGAGAATAGGGTAGCTTAGCTAGATCTAAGCAAATCCATTTCTGCCTATTTCTAGGATTTGCCAAAGTTGCATTGGTAAGTTCCTCCATATGAGCTCAAAATTTGTGATCGAGTTCATTTGACCCTAACACTCATTCCTGTTACATATCATGGCAAGAAGAACATTGTATCTAGCAGAAAACATGATCAAACACCTTCTGGCAGAAACCCAAAGTTATTGTTTTCAACATCTACCTTGATTTCCTTGACCCCAACCTTTTACCGCATTACCTCCTAGACCCTTTCTACCTCCTGTAAAAGTCTCAAGCCCTCTGCTCAATTATTGGAGTGGGTAAAACCCCAGCTACCTCTCTGTTTTCACCATGGCAGCCTCTCTTCTTGCCTCTCCTCTTTCACCTCTCCCTTTACCTTAGCTCTTAAGCCTCCTAGAGAATCTCTAGAGTAGCCAGACACAAAGGGACAAAGTGGGCGCACCAGAGCGCATGCGGGCGCGGCCATGCCAGCCATTTGCATGCTCTGGAGCGCGCAGCAGCACCCTCGTGCATTGACCCCTCGTCCCCGATAGCCTCGGGTCTCCCCCTCGCTCCCCTCGAGGCCCATCTGCGTCCACAACACACCGCCGTGTCGGGATCCTCCTCTCCCCTCTCTGTCTCACCCCTAGCGCGTGTGCCCGAGCGCCACCCGGCTCGGCCAGTGAGCGAGCTCACACTCGCGGGCGCCAGAATCTCTCTCCCCCCTCCAATCCTTCCCCGCGAAGCAAACCACTCCCGCGATGCCTCTGGACACGCCTATGAGCCCTCCCTCACCCTCCAACACCTCTCTCGCGGGCACCGTGGACGCTGCCGATGATGCACTTGTCGCTCCCCTATATAAGGTTCTCCCTGAGCCCTCTCTCCCCCTCTGGTCGCTCTCCTCACACCTAATCGGCCTTCCGCACGCCCTATCCCACCTAGGAGACGCCCCATGCTCAGATAGAGCTCGACACCGCCGCCTCGGGTCGCCGGTGATCTCGAGGTAGGAAACCCCTTTGACTCCCTTTTTCCTTCTCTGAAACCGTGACACTCCATTGATTAATCTCCCCCTGTTTTCCCCATCATCCGCAGACGAGGACGACCGGAGCAAGCTCGGTCGAGGACTCTCTGCCGTGCTCGCCCCCGCAGACGAACTAGGACTTCCCGGTGCTCCCCTCCACCACCACCCGAATGGCGGGAGCCCCCATGAGCCCATCCCCACCGTCCATTTCTCCTATCGAGCCCCGTGGCGTCGTTGGTGAGCATCACCGCCTGCCTGTCGTGAGGTGGGAGATGACAGGTGGGATCCACCTGTCATCCTCCCCTCCCTCTCTCACCATCTTTGTGTGACTGCCACCTGGGCCCCGCCTATCGGGTTTGAACAAGGTGTGCGCGCGCGCGCACCTGTTCGCCCCGGGCTGGCTCGCCTCTGGGCCGGCCCAACTGGGTCTGTTCTTGCCCAACCACCCTTCTGACCTTTTTCTTTTTCTTTTTAACACATTTTTCAAAAATTTCATAGGTTTAAATACTTGTCCAAATCCAGTAATTCCAAATCCTAAATTCTTGTTTCAATCTAACATATTTAATGGTGCCACTTATGCACCATTTGGAAAACCTTTTCTGCATTGTCCTAATTTATATCCTCTTCAAGGCATTTAAATCCACTTGTTTAAATAGATATCCCTGTTTTTATTACTCCAACTCCAAAACTAACACTAGTAGTATTTTTAGTTTTAATTTTAGTATTGAACAAAAATAGGTTAACATTTTTTGTAGTGAATTACTTTTCCTGTTGTTGCTATGGCCTTATTTGTGCCCGTTACTTTGCGACGATAGATCACGTCACTGACGAGGAATTGGACCAGAAGCATTTGAAGACCCCGAAGACTTTGTTGAGCCAAGCAAGCAACCCTTTAAGCATGTTAATGAAACCATTTCTATGCATGTCATTATAGCACTTTTGTTTCGTTGCATTGAAAAGCATGTTGATGATGCGGCGACAACCTTGCTAGGTCGGTCTCTGATGCATTTCTCGTTGACACTTGCATTGTGCATAGCTCTATTCTTCGATGAGAGTTATGTGGGTGGGAAGTAGATAGGATGCTAAGTAGTTGCTACGCAAGTGGGATGGGGATATGCATGATGGAAAGCAAAATGTTTTATCAAAGACTTTACGAAAACCCCATCGGGTGCCACTAATGCCCGAGGGAGATGTTGAGCTAGGTAACCACTTGATAAAGAAGTGACGTACCTAGGCAAGTTGCGTGTGTGTTTTCGAAAACAGATTAGATTTAATATCTGCTGATCGTCCCAACCATACATGTGTGACCAAACTACCCTTTTATGGGAAGGGGCCTTGTTGATTACTTTGGTCGATGCTAATAGAAAGCACGCATTACCATTGGCAGGAGAGCCTGAGTTACTCTCTCGATACGCTGTCCCCTCTTGGATGGTACTTGTGATGTATATCATGAGGGTTGTGTACCATCGAGTGGACCCTTTGAATAGCCGTGTCCACGGTCAAGGACAGTTGGATGACCGCTCTTGGGCTACGTCCATTGGTTTAAAAACATGGTGTGTGTGCGTGGGAGAGAAATACTTGAGTTGAATTGGTTGACTTGACGTGATGATTAAACATGAGATGTTCGAGACTCTGTTATATCTATATCTATAACCTATTCATATGGATATCTACAATCTCATGATGCATGCTTTACAAAATGTTAGGACATGATATTGCACTCAAAAATCTAGCTTTCCGCAAAAGTACCTACTTAGTGTCATACCATGCATGATTACCTTTTTCCAAACATGGGTTGCTTGCAAGTACATTCAAAAGTACCCATTGGCTTGCCACTGGTTATTTAATTGGCCAGACATGGAAGAGAAGGAATATGGTGATGAGTACCTTGGTGACAAACATGCGAATTAGGCCGCTTCCCAGTCAGAATGCCTGTAGGGTCAAGGCAGATGGCATGGGTCCACATTATCGTTGAAGATTTCTGCTGCATGTTTGTGTTTGATGTTTGGCCTTCATGGCCCTACCTATGTAAAACTTGACCATAAAGGTTATAATTCGTGTAAGACGGTCTATAATGGATATAAGACTCTTGTTATTCAGCTTCTGCGTGTGCGGTGAGCATTGATCTCTGGGATCACTGTACACGTGCATTCGGCGACTTCGGCTTAGGAGTCGGGGTCCCCACAGGTTCAGTATGTAGTGCGAGGGATCGATCGATCGTGTTCAGTCCATAGTGCGAGGGGTCGATCGATCGATCAGGTTCAGTAAGAGAACACCTCGCTCGATCGAGTTCATTTAGCAGCTAGTGAACGCCTCACACAGACGCGTGCGGACGTGAGAAACGCGCAAACCACGCTACATCCCTCGGCCCCGACCACCCACGATTGCCCACCGTAACCGGGAAATCCCCGAAAATGTCCTCCCCCTCACTTCTTCCATGATTTTTTATGTCATGGATGGCCTAAAGAACGTCATGTAGGTGCGTCTTCGTCCTGCCCAGAAAAAAGCCCATTTTCGGTCATAATCATTTTTCATTGAAGTGGGAGCCCACCACATCTATGATGATACGTGTTTTTGTCATAATTATCGTCATGGAAGTGTCATATCCATGATAGAAAAAGTTTTCGTTCGCACATAATGTCACATATGTGTCTTTTATTGTAGTGATACGGGATTCCAATGAACAATCCTTTAAGATCTTGTAAACTAAGGTAACGTACTTAACAAAGCCTACTATACTACTATGTAGTTTGGCCACTGAATCTGCCCCTGGGGTCAACAGAAGTCTCGCCCCACCACGAAGCCTGCATTCCATCTGAAGATACAAAGGAAGAAGAAGAAGAAGAAGGCGGAGAAGAACGAGGATCTAAGACATGGAAATTCCTCTCCCCGCATCCTATATAAGCGGAGAAGAATGAGGAGCTAAGACTGGAATTAGAGAATTTGCCATCAGTCCATTCTTTGTCGTCTACTAGCGGACGACAAAGATGGTGTGTGCCATCTATTTCCAAAAAGCAGACGACAAAGAATGATCTGATGGCAAACATGTGTTTTGCCATCAGTCCGTTCTTTGCCATCGGCTAGCGGACGGCAAACAGACCAAAAGCAGACGACAAAGGCAGGCGGACTGCAACTGACACCACATCAAACGGCAAAGTGCCCATCTGGGCCTACTGGAGCGTGGCGCTGGTTAGGTCAAACGGATGGCCTAGATGTCGTCCGCTAGCTGACGGCAAAGAGCAACATACGGCAGACGGCAAAGAAAAGCGAACAGCAAACGGCTAACGCCTTCTACGGTCGTCCCCCGCGCCCAAACCACCTCTCACACCACTCCCTTCACATCTCTCTCTCGTTCTCTCGCCGCCGCGCCCGTCGCCGCCGACCCACCGCCTCCTCCTCGCGTCGCCGCCGGCCGCCTCCTCGCCCCCGCGAGGCCGCCTCCTCCTCGCCCTTGCCGGCCACGTGCTCGCCTCCTTGCCCCCGCTAGGCCGCCTCCTCCTCACGTCGCCACCAGCCGCCTCCTCCTCGCGTCGCCCCCGGCCGCCTCCTCGCATCCACGAGGCCGCCTCCTCCTCGCCCCTGCCGGCCGCGCGCTCGCCTCCTCGCCCCCGCGAGGCCGCCTCCTCCTCGCATCGCCACTGGTACGTACCCCTCTCTCATTCCTTCCCTTTCCTCATGTTGGCATCATCGCAGGCATGTTGGAGTCTTAGCATAGAGCAGACATAGCACACAAAGCAGGGGCTCATGCGCCCGTAGTTGGCTGGCAGTACCATTCACAGACGTGAGATCCGTAAGGTGACTCACGACGGACGCGAGAATGATCGGGGGAAGGGAGCAGGTGCGCTACTCCGCTAGATTCACGAGGTGACGACTAGCGTGAGATCCCCGACGGTCGACGACTGCTCCGTGAGACGGCCGGCGGCTCGCAACGGTGGATTGTGCTCCCTGGCCCGGGACGGCGGCGAGACTACATGCTTCGAGACATGCAGAGGATCAAGATGACGTACAGTCCCCAGTCGTTGATGTCGCGCACAGGTGTGTTGTCTAAGAGAGATTCAGAGGATGCTCAAAGCCTCAAAGGTGGGATGAGGCGCTTGGCTAGGAAGATGCATAGGTAAAATAAGTTTAAATTCTTGGGCGGGCCATGGCCCAGTTCGGCCCGAACAGAGTTGCGCCCCTGGTGCGGTGGCCACTGTTGTCGGTGTCAAAACCGGCGGATCTCGGGTAGGGGGTCCCGAGCTGTGAGACTAGGATCGATGGTAACAAGAGACGAAGGGGACAAGGTTTTACCCAGGTTCGGGCCCTCCTATGGAGGTAATACCCTACGTCCTGCTTGATTATATTGATGGTATGAGGATTACAGAGTTGATCTACCTCGAGATCAAGTAGCTAAAACCCTAGATGAGTTCTGTTGGCCTACAACCTAAAACCCTCTGGCTTATATAGACGCCGTGGGTACCTAGGGTTTACACATGGTCGGTTACACGTCGAAGGGATAAACATGCCTATTCACTACTCCAGAGATGGAGGACAAGCCACGATTCTCGAAGCTTCCTTCTTGGAGACTGGGTCTTCAATCCATCTAGTATTCGGCAAGTGGCCCATATAGTCCGGCCCATAAGCAATAGGTCGACCTCCCGAGGACCCCTTAAACCAGGACTCCCTCAGTAGCCCCCGAACTAGCCTCCAACGCCAAGGGTCCAAGCTCCAGCTGCTTCAAATGATCAGAGTCTTCGGCTTGCGAGGCGAGTTCCTTTCTCCGAACCATGATCGGCCGAGTTTAGCTCGGCCTCCGACGACATGTAGTTTTTTCCGATCATAGATCGTCCGAACATCAAGAATAATTCGGCCTTGAAGGCCAAACGTCAGGGAGTCAATAATGCTCTCTAACAACCTTACAGATGAAAGGTCACGGCCCACCATGACCACCAGACCAGTCATAGAGACTCGATTCGCGGTTCAAGGCCGTTTTCATCAGCACGATCCATCAATGCACAGATCGTGCCCCGTTTTACACGGGATATGTTTAATCATGTGCGTATAACGGCACGCACGTCTCGGGAAGCGGAGGGATTCACGGCGCAGTGAAGGGAGGCTAAACGGCGACAAGCCCAATAAAAGGGGAAGAAAACCCCAAGGCTTATCCGCACTGCCCGTTCGCACCCCTGCTTTCCCAATCTACTGAGCCTCCAGAGCCCAGATCTAGGTTTTCCACCCATTCCTTCTCCGAGCTCAGCCATGGCCGGCTCAGGCTCTAGCGGCAAGTGGGAGGCTTCCACAGTCACAGACCAGGACATCCAGGACCTCAAGGAGGCCGGGTACCTCGCCGCCAACATCCTCCACCGCGCCGCAGAGGGCCAGGTGGTCCCTACCCCCAAACTAGGCGAGAGGGTGGTCTTCGTCCCTCACTTCATCCGAGGACTGAGCTTCCCGCTCCACCCCTTCTTGAGGGGCCTCATGTTCTTCTACGGCCTCGACTTCCATGACCTCCCACCGAACTCTTTCATGCATATATCAGCCTTCATCATCGTCTGTGAGGCTTTCTTGCGAGTCGAACCACACTTCGGACTGCGGCTCAAGATCTTCAACATCAAGCCGAAGTGTGTCGCCGGCGCACATGCGGACTGCGGCGGGGCGGTCATCGGCAAGCTCCCACGTGTAGTATGGCCATCCGGCACCTTCATCGACACCATCAAGACTTGGCAAAAAGAGTGGTTTTACATCACCGAGCCAAGGGAGGAGGGCGGAACTGTTCCTGCCAAATTCAAGTCCGGCCCCCTGGCCAGATTGACCTCATGGGTCCAAAAGGGCCTCGACTGGGGGTCGGACACAGAGGTGGGTGACCTAAGAGGGGCATCGCCTCCATGATCAAGGAGGGAGTCGGGCTGACCAACGTGGTCCAGGTTATGCTTCGTTGGCGCATCCTCCCCTGCCAGCGCCGAGGCTCTCCCATGTGGACTTATCGGAATGACGACGATCCTACGATTCGTCGGTTCTTCCGTACCACACGGGAGAAGCTGTGGAAGGCGCTGTTCAAGGCGCAGGAGAATTGGCCGGCCAAGAAGCAGGACCAGGGCTTACGCGCCGATAAGCTCCCTTCCGAGGTATGATATAGCTCTATTAGATCGGCTTTTATCTTCCTGAAGAAAAACTAAGTGCTTTCCGATCACATCCGCAGGAATGGCTGAGCAAGGCCACGGGCATCAAGTGCCCGGCTCCACAGCCCGAAGACCCTAGGTCCCAGCTGCTGTCAGAGATGCTCGTCGTGGCGCCTTACAAGGCGCCAGAGAAGAAGGAAAAGAAAAAGCCAGGCCGAACAGGCCTGCACAACAGTGACCAGCCAGGGGCTGTGTCCGAAGAAACCCATGCCTCCTCGAATCAAGAGGAGGAGCATGAGGCTGAGGGAGGAGGTGATTCCCCCCTCACAGGGAAGAGGGCGGCGTCATCGGACGCCTCAGAGGATGTACTTCCTCCCGCCCAGAAGAAAGCGCGCCGAACACTGGTAGCCCTGTCCGGTGACAGCTCAGACTCGGATACTGAGTCTGAGGACTTCGAGAGGGTTCCACGAAGGAACCTGAGGGTCAAGCCCCCACCTCGAAGGTAAAGATCCGAAGACCTCCTGAGCTATTAATGCTAAGTTTAGAATGTTACTGACATGTGAAGGCCTATTGTCTTGCAGCCCCCTGCGTGTTCTCCCCACCGATCAAGTTTCGGATGGGGAGACCCCGCCTGCCGAGCTAGCGGAGAGCGGGACCGCGTCGCACCACTCTCCACCGGGTGCCATGAAGGACACCACGGAGGTGTCGTCCCAACAGGCTCCTCTGGAGCCGGGCACCGGAGGCGGGGGTGACGACGTCATGGCCGAGGCTAACACCTCAGCCGCCGAAGACCCGGGGTAGAGGCCCCTCCCGGATACTGAGGAGACCGGACGAGAAGATGTCCAGTCGCCTCCAAGGCGGTCTCCGGAGTGCACCATGCCTCCGGAGGTACCGGTTCAATCTCCAATTGTAGATCGGGCCAACCGATCCCCACCGGCGCCACCGACCAATGGGTGGCCAGCTATGGGGGAGGCTCTGTCAAGCGCCCCCATCTCCGGGGAGCACCGCACCCAGGTATTGCAGAGCATTCAGTCCGTAGACCACGGACTGAAGGAGGCCTTCCATGGTCTCCTGACGGGCTTCGAGGTAAACCACGTAATGCTCTATTTTGTGAAATATTATTTTCTATGAGTTATGATTATATACATGGCAGCCCCTGAGCCCTAGGTGAGTTTGAAAAAACTTACCTGGGGGTCAAACATAGATCCTTATCCGAACTGTGCATAGGACAATATGTGTTCGGATCGTTCTATCAGCCTTTAAGAGGACCGGACACATGATCATTTTAGTGACAGTTCGGAGGTTGTAAACCCCTGTAACGTTATATGTTTTTGTTTGTTATAGGCATCGTCGACGGCAGCGGCAACTAACACTGCCGAGCTAGATGAGCTAAATCAGAAGCTCAAGAGCTCCGAAGACGAGCTTGACGCTCTAAACAAGAGATTCTACGAGGCGCAAGGTAAGCCAGATGAGAGTACCAAAACTCTCCTTTACCGTACTATCTATACGGTTTCTTGATATAAGTCTATGCTTACGCAGCCTCGGCGAAGGAGATTGAAAAGCTCAAGGCCGAGCTTGAGAAGGCGAAGCAGGAGGCTGCGGTGGAGAAGGCGGCGGCCAAAGAGGCGGCTACCGTGCTCTCCGCCCTAAGAGCCACCAGCGACAAGCACGAGGCTCGGGTGGAGGAAATCCAACAGGAGCTCAAGGACGCCGGCCACAAATGCGAAGACCTGGAGCGGAAGGGCAAGGAGCAGGCCGCCGAACTATCCACCCTGAAAACCAATCTCCAAAAGGAGCGGGTGGATAGGCGGTCCTTTGAAGAGCAAGTCAACCAAGCCAAAGCTATCATGGATGGTAAGCCATATTTATTGCAGTGTGTCTACGGAGATAGCAAGTTCGAGTTGCTTACCCAAGTATGGCGTTCCTCGGGCGCCTGCTCGGACCTCCAGAAGAGCACAGCGGACGCGAACCAGTTCTATGGTTCGCGGGGAGAAGGAGATGAAGCTCGTCTATTCTGGGCGCAGTTCGAAGCCCCCGAGCGCTCTCCTCTCCTTGTTGAGCAGCTGAAGCAGCTGATGAAGCTACACCGGATGGCGGAGCTGGCCATGAAGGATCTCTGCATCCGGCTGTGGCCCAATGAGCCATTGCCGGGCAGCTACTTCGGCCTAGTGCAGAAGTTGAGCGACGCCTCGCCCCGGATCGACGCGCTAAAGCGGTACTCCTGCATCGAGGGAGCTCGGATGACCTTTGCGAAGGCCAAGGTGCACTGGCCGGGGCTGGATCCAATGAAGATAGCCACCGCCCCTCCGTTGCTTGGGAAAGAGCATAGGCGCCCCGAGCTGTACTTCTCCGGAGTAATGGAGGGTGCTCGGGCAATAGAGGCGCAATGTTCGCGAGAGAATGTATATGAGTAAACACTTATGTAATATGTGCGAAGACCTTTGAACGCATTTATATTTAAAGCTGCATGGTTTATCATGTCTTTCATGTTTTGCATCCTTTATAACTCCTGTGTGGCCGTTGAAACTGAAAGCTACGAGTCATCGGCTTCAGCCCCCACGTAGATACTACGCGGGGTGTCTCTGCCAATCGCACTATGACCCTTAGCCGAGCTATCGGTACCCGAAGGCGGTAGTGTGAGGCGGACAAGGCAATCAGACCATAATGCTTTATTGCTTTCACTTAGCCATAGGGGCGCAAGAAAGGAGTGCGGGGCTGATGACTAGCCCCCAGGTGTTTGTGATGTTCGGATGAACCGCGGCCAAAGCCTATATCACCTGGTTTGTACTAACACCAAACCCATCGTATGACACGGAATAACCTCTGACGAGATTTAGTTAAGCTCGGATTCACAGACTGGTTCTCGCATACCATGACAGTCAGTTTTCGGCTTTCTCCGCTGAGGCGCTTAACCAGACTAGCCGGAAGCACAATCGCAGCGGTGCTCCCTTTGCCCTTTTAGCCGAACGAGCGGAACATAAAGGGGCAAGCATAGGAGCCGGGCAACCCAACTATTGACCCAAGACATAGTTCGGAACCAATGCATATAAAGCGGAATTCCAAGACGCCGAACACTAAATCAGTTGTGATTAGGGCGATTTTTAAGGTCGAGCCCTCGGTCTATTAGCCGGTTGCATCGTAAAGTATACCAAACAGGTTCGCGAGAAGAGGGAGAAAATAGGGAGTGTTCCGAAAAGGGACAGCAAAGAGATAATGTATGATATATCTGTATTTTACTCAACAACTCTTATTATTCAAATTGCCGATGCAACTGTTTACAGGTATTTGATAACTGAAATATAAAGTTTACTGGAGGGGCTGTACCAAGGGCCTTCGATGGATGACCTGACGTCCTTGATGTGCCCTGTCGCTTATCTGCTCCTGCGTCACCTAAGGAGGTGTAGGCTTTACTTGTTCGGTGAACGGACCTTGAAGAAAAAGTCTTGAGAAGTCGCTGAAGTATGGATGAGCTTGACGCCTTAGCAAGCACTTTATGGTACTTGTAGTATGTCCGAAGACGTGTTGACGGTAATAGTTTGGTCCAGCCGAACACCTACCCTCTAATAGTTTTTCTCCACCGCTACCCATGGAATTTTGAGCGCGAAGTTGTGCCTCCTTGGCACGTACTTTGCCGGTTCTAGGGCCGTGCGATGGGGGTGAGTCCCTATTTATGGGGAGAGGAAGGTTCTGGTACTTCGGATTGAGACCGAGCTCGCTTCCCAGCCTTGGGTGCCTTTACGGCAGATGTCGGCGCTTGGCAATCATCGGTGTAATGGAATTCGGCCGCCAGGGCCAACGCATGTTCCTCAGTTCGGAGGGAGCGCTCTGTGTTGCCATTGACTGTAATGACCCCCTAGGGCCGGGCATCTTGAGCTTGAGGTATGCGTAGTGCGGGACGGCGTTAAAGCGAGCGAACGCTGTACGGCCGAGTAGGGCGTGATGGCCGCTGCGGAAAGGTACGATGTCGAAGATCAAGTCCTCGCTTCGAAAGTTATCGGGCGAGCCGAACACTACTTCTAGGCTTACAGAGCCTGTGCACCGGGCTTCAACACCTAGTATCACTCCTTTGAAGGTAGTGTTACTAGGCTTGATCCTTGACGGATCTATGCCCATCTTTTTCACCGTATCTGAGTAGATCAGATTGAGGCTACTTCCACCGTCCATTAGGACTTTAGTGAGGTGGTACCCGTCTATGATCGGGCATAGGACGAGTGCGGCCGAACCCCCATGACGGATACTGGTCTGATGGTCATGTCGATCGAAGGTGATCGGGTATGCCGACCATGGGTTATACTTCGGGGCTACATGCTCTATGGCATAGACGTCACGAGGGGCGCGCTTCCTCTCCTTTTTGGGTATATGGGTGGCGTATATCATGTTTACTGTTTTTACCTCTGGAGGAAATTTCTTTTGTCCGCCACCGATCGGACCACGGGGTTCATCCTCGTCCACGCTGCGTGGGCTCTTGCCTTGGTCCTCGGATGCGAGCTTGCCGGCCTGTTTGAAGACCCAACAGTTACGGTTGGTGTGATTGGCGGGCTTCTCTTGAGTGCCGTGGATCTGGCAAGGCCTTTCCAGGATCTTGTCTAGCGGGGTGGGTCCGTCGTGTTTGCCTTTAGGAGGCTTCTTCCGCTGTCCAGGCCGGGAATTACGGAAGCCGGCGTTAACGGTGCTTGTTCTTGGTGCGCTTTGGTTTCCCGTTTCCATCCCGAACTTCGGAGGTTCCGGGGTCTTCGGGGTTGTGGCTATGTCTGGCGAGCCAGTTATCCTCGCCCGCACAAAAGCGGGTCATGAGTGATGTGAGGGCGGACATTGTCCTTGGTTTATCCTGGCCGAGCTGACGAGCCAGCCATTCATCCCGAATATTGTGCCTGAAAGAGGCTATTGCTTCGGCGTCTGGGCAGTCCACGATCTCGTTTTTCTTAGTCAAGAAACGATTCCAAAATAGCCGCGCGGACTCTCCTGGCTTCTGGACGATGTTGCTTAGATCGGAGGAGTCCGGCGGCCGGACATAAGTGCCCTGGAAGTTAGATCGGAATGCCTCTTCTAGGTCCTCCCAACACCCAATGGAATTTTTGGGGAGGCTATTTAACTAGTGCCGAGCTGGCCCCTTGAGCTTCAGGGGTAAGTACTTGATGGCGTGGAGGTCATCTCCTCGTGCCATGTGGATGAGGAGGAGGAAATCCTTGATCCATACGGTTGGGTCAGTTGTCCCATCGTATTGCTCTATGTTTACGGGTTTAAACCCTTTCGGGAACTGATGCCGCATCACCTCGTCCGTGAAGCACACTGGGTGGGTGGCACCTCTGACCCGAGCTATGTCGCGCCGGTGATCAGCGTCTATCCTAGCTTGGTTCCATTCCCGATCTTCATTGTTACGGTCGAACAAAGGGCGGTACCCTTCCCGTCTGTCGGGTGAGTATCCTCTGGATCCGTAGATGGATCGTGTGTGACCTGCTCTGTCATCCAGGTCGTGTCACAGGTCAAACCTGTCATCGGGATCTAGTGGCTCCTTTCCCGTCTACGGGGGATCGTCGGCCTATAGCCGGTGTCGTAAGCCGCCCTGTCTCGTCCTCGAGGAGGGCGGTCTGGCTTGTCGTACGGGGTATGCTTGGGAGACGGTGTATCGGTGAGCTCGTCATCGAATTGTGGTAGCAGCCTTCTGCGTGGATAGCTCTTAGGTTGGTCCGATAGACCGGTGCCGTATCCTTCCTCAGCTGAGAGGACTCTCGTCCATCAGTCGTTGAGGTCATCTTGTTCGGCTTTGAGCTGCCGCTCTTTTGCTTTCAGGCTGCGGGCCGTGGATATGAGCTGTTGCCTGAACAGTTCCTGATCTGCAGGATTGTCGGGAATGGCGAAGTCATCGGCTTCCGCATTGTCCTCCCTCTCGATAGAGCGGAGGTAGTCGTCGTCCTCGGGATCATCTGGATCATCGGGGTTGCGACGGTCTTCGGGCCTCTCCTAACCCTCTAACAGGTGTTCGGGGATTTCGGGATCGCCGAGGTCTTCCGGGGTGTCTCCGTCCCAGGTGCCATCGGTAGCTTTTCTTCCCTTCTTTCCTTTTGACCGTTTATGCGGCTTTCGGCGTCTCGATGGCACGTCATCCGATTTGTCGCCATCGTTTTTCGGAGTGTCCACCATGTAGACGTCGTACGTGGAGGTGGCAGTCCATCGCCCGGTGTTAACGGGGGTGAGGGCGTGATCCTCCTCATCCATGTAATCTGCCTCCTCAGAGGCGTAGTCCAACATGTCGGTTAAATCCTCGACAGTGGCTACTAAGTGGGTGGTGGGTGTGACAAAAAATTCGTCCTGACCCGTCCCCAGCCCGATCCGAGCACAGATCGGGGTTGGGTCGTCGGTAATCTTCATCAACGAGATCCGATCTAGAGCCTCGTTGAGTATCGAGAGCTCGATCGGGTCGGTCTACCCAGAGCTTCCGGAGTGAACCTCCGATGCGTCCGCGCAGGGTGAGTGTTCGGCAAGAACAGATGTCCGGACATCTGGCCCTATGACCGAGTCCAGACTGAGAGTCGGGCCCTCGTCGGGGTAGATTCCGTTGGCGGGGCCGAAAGGTGGGTCTGAGATTAAAGCCTCGGAGTCTTCGGGCGTGACAGGCGAGACTGCGAACCCGGTTAGCGATAGATCGCCCCGAGAGTCTACGGAGAACTCTAAGTTTCCGAATCTGACCTCTTGATCAGGGGCAAAACTTCCGACACGGCCTAGATGGTCGGTCGGGTCGGCGTGCAGCACAATGCTGCCAAAAGCAAAGATCTGTCCGGGGACGAAAGTGCCCGGGTTGCGAACCTCTTCGTTGATGACAAGACGAGCCATCGATTCCTTCTGGCGACCACAGTAGAACTCTCAATGAAAGCACCAATGTCGGTGTCAAAACCGGCAGATCTCGGGTAGGGGGTCCCGAGCTGTGAGACTAGGATCGATGGTAACAAGAGACGAAGGGGACAAGGTTTTACCTAGGTTCGGGCCCTCCTATGGAGGTAATACCCTACGTCCTGCTTGATTATATTGATGGTATGAGGATTACATAGTTGATCTACCTCGAGATCAAGTAGCTAAAACCCTAGATCAGTTCTGTTGGCCTACAACCTAAAACCCTCTGGCTTATATAGACGTCGTGGGTACCTAGGGTTTACACATGGTCGGTTACACGTCGAAGGGATAAACATGCCTATTCACTACTCCAGACGTGGAGGACAAGCCACGATTCTCGAAGCTTCCTTCTTGGAGATTGGGTCTTCAATCCATCTAGTATTCGGCAAGTGGCCCATATAGTCCGGCCCATAGGCAGTAGGTCGACCTCCCGAGGACCCCTTAAACCAGGACTCCCTCAACTGCTCACGGACACGGAATAGCCTAGCCCGGCATGTCGCTATATGTGGCTGGTGTGGCAATTTTCCTTCCTCTTCCCATAGTCAAAATCAAAATTGTTTGAAAGAATGCGTTGAGATTCAGTCGTGTAGGTAGAGGGAGATGAAAATCTTGCATTGGAAGTTTTTGTTTCTGTTGTTGATTGAGGGAAGAATCCAGCCAGAAAGACGAGTTTGAGCGACACCGCTGCTTGTTTGATGTTGACGGACCTCTTGGCAATCAATCTATGGCTCGCCTGGTCGGCCCGTTCTTCATATTAGGCCTCAAAGTAGGCTTCCAGTGAGTCACCCATTCCTGCCCATTATACCAATTGTGCCCACAGTTGGCCTGGATCATTTGGCGGAGCTCCTTAGCTCCTTTTTGCCGCATTTGATTACAAAAAAGGAGTAACAAAAGGAATAAAAATTCTACCTATTCCAGCTGCTTCTATTCATGAAATCAATGCTTAGTACGTGATTGTATCTTGTAAGAAGAATAAAAAGAGAAGTGGAAAATTAGTTATAAATATATAGATTTTTTATCGGGATTGAATATTCGTGTTGATCGGGTGGATTTAAATGTGCAGTTGTTTCATCGCTGCGAGGGTCTGGTGTTCGACGACCTCCCCTACGTTTGTGGGTGAGCAGAAATGACATCTCCTCCTCCCCCCTTCATTTGCTATGTTCGAGTTTTCGTGACATAGATACTTGCTAGCTATAGGTATATTCAATCATCAGTATGTGTGACCAGTATGCGTCTCCCATTCAAAACGGTTACAGTTATAAATATGCATGCATTTGCATATTTATAACCGTGATTATTTTGAATTGTCCAACGTTATCCATGGACAGCCCGAGTATGTGTAGATTGGGTTCGTTTTCCCATGCTCTGCTCCGGATCCGATGCAGAATTTCGCCAGTGCCTCCCTATTGTTCTCCGGGTACACATCCTCTCTGTTTATTGCCGAGACATGTATCAGGAGAATAGCTGGGAGGTGCTGCCAAAATTTTGCGTCGGATCCGGAGCAGAACATGGGAAAACGAACCCAATATACACATACTCGGGTGAGATTAGGACCTATCTTTACCTATTAGCGTGTAGGTTGCATGGACGTAATAAAATTGACAAACTTGATTAAATGATGAATATATATGCTAAATTATTTATATATTTCTTGTGTGTTTAGTAGCTAGGAAAGATGAGTGATCGTGTGTGGATGTACACCGGTCACACTAGTCAGAAAGACATGACCAATGAATGGTTAACAAAAACCAAGGGGTGTGAAAGCCGCATTTGCAAATGGCCAGAGAAAAAACTGGTGCCCCTGTATTTGGTGCGACAACTTTTCATAGAGGACAGAGGGTGAAATGGGTAAACACCTGCAGAAGTGGGGTTTTATGCCTGATTATACGGTGTGGACATTTCATGGTGAGTCTGCCCAACGTACCAGAGCTGAGGTGGTTCGTCGTCGCACCGACGAGCATGGTACTGGGATCGAATACATGGTGCAAGACTTTGATGATGCTCGGGATTCGGACGATGAGATGGAGGAATCTACAAAGGCCTTCAATGAAATGTTCGAGTCTTCAAAACGTCCTCTCCGCGAGCACACTGAGCTTTGTCAGCTGGATGCCATCGCACAAGTAATGGCTCTGAAGGCTCAATTCAACTTGGGCAGAGAATGCTACGACGCGATGATGACACTATTTGGACGCTTTCTACCCAAAGGCCATGTCATGCCTGCAAACCTGTACCAGTCGGAATCTGTGTACTTAAGATGCCCTATGAGAAGATAGATGCCTTTGAGAAAGGATGTGCCTTATTTAGGCTTGAGTATGCGGGCTTGAACTATTGTCCCATTTGCATGTCTTCCGGGTATGTCGTGGTAGACAACGGTATGGGTGAGAAGAGGCAGACTAAAATCCGAGTTAATGTTCTTCGGTACATGCCAATCATAACAAGACTTCAACGTCTTTTCATGGTCGAAGAGATAGACAGACAGATGACATGGCACAAATTGGGCAAAAAAACCAAACTAGATGCAGATGGGAATCAGATGTTGGTACACACATCGGACGCTTTTGCATGGAAGCACTTTGATGCATTACATGAGGATAAAGCGGCAGATCCAAGGCATCCTCGAGTCTGTGTCGGCACGGATGGATTCAATCCGTTTGGTATGGTGGCAACCCAATACAGTTGTTGCCCTATATTTGTAATTCCACTCAATCTCCCCCCCGGACAGATTATGCAAAGAAAGAACATTTTCCTGACGTTGATATTTCCAGGGCCCAACTATCCAGGGAAGAATATGAATGTGTACATGCAGCCGCTTAAGGATGAATTGCAAGAAGTTTGGGATAATGGGTTCAAGACATACGACGCCGCTAGAAAACAAAACTTCACAATGCATGTCTGGTACATGTACTCGATGCATGACTTGCCGACATATGCGCTATTCGTTGGTTGGTTTGTGCATGGAAGGTTCCCGTGCCCCACATGCAAGGCAGCTCTTTAGTTTCATTGGCTGCAAGCGGGTCACAAGTATTCTTGCTTCGACTTGCATAGACAGTTCTTGGATCCTCGCCATAAGTTCAGAAAAGACAAGAAGAACTTCATCAAAGGTAGAGTTGTCAAAAACTCTACACCACCTATGTTGACATGCCAACAGATCCTGGATTAGTTAAACGCTCTCGAGCCTGATCAAGAGCGTCCAAGGTATTTCACGGGGTATAATTCGGAACATGTCTGGACTCAAAGACCTCCTTCTTCCACACAACATTGACGTGATGCACACTGAAAAGAATATCGGCGAGGCCCTTTTTGGTACATTGTTTGGCATAGAGGGGAAGTCAAAGGATAATCCTAAGGCTAGATTCGATTAGCAGACTCTATGTGATAGACCGTTACAAAACATGTGACAACCGAAAGGAAAGCAGAACTGGTCGATGTCAAAGGCCTGGTTCAATCTTGCAAGGGGAGCTATGAGGGAAATTATCTTGTGGGTGAAAATGCACTTGATGTTCCCCGATGGGTGTGCAGCAAATCTAAAGAGGGGAGCGAGTCTTGAAAAATTGAAAATATTTGGTCTCAAGAGTCATGATTGGCACATATGGCTTGAGCGGGTAATGCCGGTGATGTTGCGTGGCTTTATCCCTGAGGATCAATGGTTGGTACTGGCAGAGCAGAGCTATTTCTTCCGTGTTCTTTGTGCGAAAGAAATATCGCATGGCGTGCTAGATGACATGGAAAAGTTGGCGCCGGAGTTGCTCTGCAAGTTAGAGAAGATCTTTACACCGGGCTTCTTTAATTCAATGCAGCATATGATTTTACATCTCCCGACTGAGGCAAGATTGGGGGGGCCTTGTAAAATCATTGGTGCTATGCAACTGAGAGGATGCAGAAGACGCTTCGAGCAAAATGTAAAATAAACATAGAAAGCATCGATGGCCGAGGCATTCATTACTGAGGAGACGGCAAACTTCGTGACATCACACTACGAAGCCAAAAATCATCATTTGCATAATCCGAAGCCTCGATACAATGCTGGCGACCCTAAAAAAGGTGGATCCAACCTCAGGGTATTCAAAGGGAAGCTCGCACCAGCCGGTGCTTCGAAACCAATAGCGTTGGATGTCGAAGAATGGCGGACCATTTCGTTGTATATCTTCAACAACCTAACAGAAGTGTGGCCGTACATCGAGTAAGTTCTTGGTACATTGTTTCGCAACTTCTAATTCCTTTGAACTGCTCTTATTCCTGGATATTTGATACAGTCGATTCGTCTCCAAATTCTCGGATGGAGCGGTGATCCGAAAGGATTCCATCGAAGAGTATGAGCTCCTGGCAAAGCATGGAGGCGGCTATCCCGGTTTCATCTCTTGGTTGAAACAAACGGTAACTACCATTAATACACCATTTCATTTCTTGGTCTAATTTGCGACTAATGCAACAATCCTTTCGTATTAAACTTGTAGGCTAAGTCAGAGTCTATGGACGCCGAATTGAGACAAGCTGCTAATGGTTTTGACTATAAGGTCCGTTCATTTGAGAAATACGACATCAACGGGTATCGCTTTCGTACCTTTGGCAAAGAGCTATCTATGGCCGACCGATAATATATAAATTGTGGTGTCTCTGCTATCGGCCAAGGAGGTACCGAGTATTATGGAAGAGTTGAAGCAATTTATGAACTTCTATTCTATTGTGAAAACCCACTGAACGTCATAGTCTACAAATATTATTGGTTCCAGCCGAAGGAGACTAGAAGGACTCATGAGCATATAGGGCTAGTCGAAATCAAACAAAGCACCCATTTAGATGTTCCCGATGTCTATATTACGGCTCAACAGGCGGCCCAAGTTTTCTATCTACCGTTGGTTTGCCAAACTGATAAAAATCTGAATGGTTGGGATGTCGTTTATGATGTGCCGCCACGTGCTAGACCACCTCCCCCCAATGAAGAGGATTATGAACCTCACATTAACCCAGACACATATGAAGGAGAATTCTTCCAAGAAACACGTCTTTGCAAAAAAATGTTTCAAGAACCACTCTACTTCACCCCAGAACACGGAAGTAGACAGCGACAGTTAATCCGACTTCACCCCTGAGCCGGAAAAATAAGAGCCGGAAGAAGACGAGGTTACTGTTGCAGAGGACCTGTTAATGCTTGACCGATTACAGAAAGGCCTTCCACATGTAGATGCCGCTGAACTCGATGAGCACGGCATTCATGACGACACGCGTGATAGTGATGATGATGATGCATTTATTGATCCTGGAGCATATATAGACGATCCAGACTATTATTAGTTTGTATGCATCCCAACTTAAATTATATACATATTATTATTCATGTCAGGTATTCAATTTTTTTATGTTTTACTAATTTCGTTTACTCTTTGTCATGGCAGGTGTTGAAAGATGGTGGGCGCGGGTCCAGAGCGCTCCGCGGGTACTTCTCCGTCGGTAGCTCGCGGGAGGGCTACTTCTGTTCCACCCCTATCTCTCCGGAGAGCGTTGATAGACAGTATGGAGAACCCAGCGGGCGCTTCTTCGTCGGCGTCGTTGCCCACCAGGAGAGGAGGTCGGGGAGGGAAGAAGAAAGGTAGAGGACGTGGCCACGGGAGAGCTGCTACGCCTTCCTCGCCGCCACAGCCACCTCATTCACCCGAGCACGGGAGTTCTAGGGTGGACCCGTCCGAGGTGGAGGCTACGGGGACTCCGTGATAGAGGCGAAGTTGTCCATGTCTTTCGATGAGATGTGGCTATCGTTTATGGTAGAGTCGACTTTGATGATCCCACTACGAACGTGCAAGGATGTCGCGCCTTAGCAATCGCTAAAACAACTCCGAGAGGTTATTGACCACGCCGGAGCACAATCAACCTGACCACGAGGGTCTGTTTCCTGCACGCAAACGAAGAACAAGCAAGAAACTAAGATTGCAATCTGGATATTGCGAATATAAGAGGAAAGCTTTATTGATGAAAGTGTGGTTCTGTGACGCCTTTGTCTGGTCGTGGAACACAAACGAAGAACGCGAAGTTGCAGCTATGGCAAACTTTTAATCTAAACAAAAGCCAAGTCTAAATGGCGCCCAAAGGGCTGTATATATGGGGGAATAGAGGCAGAATTTCGTGACCCCTTGGAGGAGGGGTCCGAAACCAACCCTAAGTCCGTTTCCCCACACATACGGACTCTAAAAACAGCCTAATAAGTGGTATTTCGAAATTACATGGGCCTGACCCAAAAATAAGGTGACGCAACACCTATATTAGCCTATGGAAGAAATTTATGAAGTGGCATGTTGTATATTTCGTCCAAGCCTTCATACTCTCCTTATGGTGGCTTCAAAGTGCGAAAATCACCACTGGAAAGTCCATTGTTCCTTCCCGCGCGCGCACCTTCTTCTCCATGCTTGATCCCGCTCCAATGACCATCCTTCTTGTCCATGCTAGGTCCTTCATTCATAAGTAAAACAAAAGTATCTAATTTAGGCAACATCATATGTTCATGAACATTAGCAGGATTTCCAAGAAATGAAAGTACCTGATAATTTAGTCGGCGTGCGCGGGCTCTAGTAACTGGTCCAATATGTGTAACTGGTGGGGATGTGGGTGTAACATTAGTAGGGATATCCTCATCATCCTCCCCTTCTTGAACTGAAATCGTCCTTGACGGAAGCTCATCATCCTCACCCAAATAAGGCTTCAAATATGCAATGTTAAAAGTGGGACTAACCCCAAAATCTGCAGGTAGCTCAAGTGTATATGCATTATCATTTATTTTCTCTAACACCTTAAAAGGACCATCAGCACGTGGCATTAGCTTTGACTTGCGCAATTCAGGAAACCGATCCTTGCGCAAATGTAACCAAACAAGATCTCCAGGCCCAAAGACAACATGTTTTCTACCCTTATCTCCAGCAAGTTTATATTTAGCATTCATACGCTCAATGTTCTGCTTAGTTAACACATGCATCTTTAATATCAATTCAGCACGTTCTTTAGCATCAAAATTAACATTCTCCGAAGATGGAAGAGGCACCAAATCAATAGGTGCATGAGGTAAGAAACCATACACTACTTCAAAAGGGCACATCTTAGTAGTAGAATGCAGCGAACGATTATAAGCAAATTCAATATGAGGCAAGCATTCTTCCCACATTTTCAGTTTATTCATCAAAACAACCCTAAGCATAGTAGACAATGATCTATTCACTACTTCAGTTTGTCCATCAGCTTGGGGGTGACATGTATTTCTAAAAAGCAGTTTAGTCCCCAACTTAGCCCATAAACATCTCCAAAAGTGGCTAAGAAATTTAGCATCACGATCTGAAAAATTGTATTTGGCACACCATGCAAGCGAATAATTTCACGAAAGAACAAATCAGCAACATTAGCAGCATCATCACTTTTATGACATGGTATAAAGTTAGCCATTTTCAAAAATATATCCATGACAACAAATATGCTATCCCTCCCCTTCTTTGTTCGAGGTGAACCTAAAACAAAGTCCATAGATATATCCTCCCAAGGAACACTAGGTACAGGCAAAGGCATATATAAACCATGAGGATTGAGTCGTGACTTAGCTTTTTGACATGTAGTGCAACGAGCAACATAACGCTCAACATCCCGTCTCATCTTTGGCCAAAAAGAAATGTGTAGCAAGGACGTCCTCCGTCTTCTTCAGGCCAAAGTGTCCCATTAATCCTCCTCCATGTGCCTCCTGTAACAACAAAAGGCGAACGGAGCTAGCTGGAATGCATAACTTGTTAGCACGGAACACAAATCCATCATTAATGACGAAATTGTTCCATGTTCTCCCTTTTTTACAATTCTCCAACACATCTTTAAATTCAGCATCATGCATATATTGATCTTTGATGGTCTCCAAATCAAATATTTTAAAGTCAAGTTGTGAAAGCATAGTATAACGACGAGACAATGCATCAGCAATAACATTTTATTTACCCTTCGTGTGTTTAATGACATAAGGGAAACACTCAATGAATTCAACCCATTTAGCATGTCTACGGTTCAGTTTTGCTTGACTCTTAATATGTTTCAAAGATTCATGATCAGAATGTATAACAAATTCTTTGGGCCATAAATAATGTTGCCATGTTTCCAAAGTCCGAACAAGAACATATAATTCATTATCATAAGTAGAATAATTCAGACTAGGCCCACTCAATTTTTCAGAAAAGTATGCAACAGGTTTACCATCTTGTAATAACATACCTCCTAATCCAATTCCACTAGCATCACATTCAAGCTCAAAAGTCTTATTAAAATTAGGAAGTTGGAGTAATGGAGCATGTGTTAACTTATCTTTCAATACTGTGAAGGCTTCTTCTTGTGCGGTACCCCAAACAAAAGGCACATCCTTCTTTGTAAGCTCATTTAGATGTGCAGCAATGGCGCTGAAATCCCTCACAAAACACCTATAGAAACCAGCGAGTCCAAGAGAACTCCTCACTTGTGTGACCATTTTGGGTTGCGGCCAACTGCCAATAGCTTCAATCTTGGCTTTATCAACTTCAATTCCCTATGGAATAACAACATAGCCAAGAAAAGATACTCGATCGGTGCAAAAGGTGCACTTCCCAAGGTTACCAAACAAACATGCATCACGTAGAGCAATAAAAACAGCACGCAAATTATCCTAGTGTTCCTCCAAAGATCTACTATAAATCAGTATATCATCAAAATAGACTACCACAAATCGTCCAATGAAAGCACGTAAAACCTCGTTCATTAATCTCATGAAAGTGCTAGGTGCATTAGTTAACCCAAAAGGCATGACTAACCACTCATATAATCCAAACTTAGTTTTAAATGTAGTTTTCCATTCATCTCCCAATTTCATACGAAGTTGATGGTATCCACTACGCAAATCAACTTTGGAGAAAATTCTAGAGCCACTTAATTCATCAAGCATATCATCTAGCCTAGGAATAGGATGACGATAACGAATAGTAATATTATTATTGGCTCTACAATCAACACACATACGCGATGTACCATCCTTTTTAGGCACTAGAATAATAGGAACGGCACAAGGACTAAGGGATTCGCGTATATAACCTTTGTCGAGCAGCTCCTATACATGACGCATAATCTCCTTCGTCTCCTCTGGATTGGTATGGTATGGCGCACGGTTGGGCAGCGATGCACCGGGAATTAAGTCAATCTGATGCTCAATCCCTCGAATAGGTGGTAATCCCGGTGGCACGTCTTGTGGAAAGACGTCAACGAACTCCTGCAAAATGTTATCGACAGCAGGAGGCAAAGAGGGAGGCATGTCCTCGAATGAAAATAATACCTCTTTGCATACAAAAGCATAGGAAACAGATGTAGTAACATCCAAATTAGTAATATCAGATTTAGTGGCAAGTAAACAACCACTCTTTAGTTTTATTTCAGATGCAACACTAGATGATTGTTTATTAGGCTTATTATGTTGCTCAAATTCCTTTGCCACAATCTGATTTTCACTCACACTTTGCTTCTGTTTTGCTTTACTAGCTCTAGCAATGTCATCTTTCATAATATGTTGGGGAGACATAGGAAGCAAAGCTATATTGTTATCCTTATGAACAAGAGTATACTGATTTGTCCTACCATGGTGTACAGAATTTTTATCAAATTTCCATGGTCTACCAAGTAAAACGGAGCATGCTTGCATGGGTACCACATCACAATCAACATAATCAGAATATGTAGCAATGCTAAAGTGCACACGAACAGTACGTGTTACCTTAACCTTGCAACTATTGTTGAACCATTGGATGTAATAAGGATGAGGATGTGGTCTGGTGGTTAGAGACAACTTCTCCACCATCTCCATGCTAGCCAAGTTGTTGCAACTCCCTCCATCGATGATGACGCGAACAGAATGCTCCTTCACAACTCCCTTTGTATGGAACAAGTTGTGCCTCTGATTTTGCTCAGCCTGTGAAACCTGCATACTCAAAACACGTTGAGCAACTAAACTTTCATACCTATCAGCGTAGTCAGCAGCCATGTAGTGTGTCTCTCGTTCAGTCTCCTCTACACCTTCTTCTTCACTCGCAATAAGAGCCAAGGTCTCCTCATCATAATCACTAGCGGAGTCATATCCACCATCCTCAGTAACAATCATCACACGCTTGGAAGGGCAGTCTCTCGCATAGTGACCTCCACCCTTGCAACGATGACAAATAACCTCATGCGTTTGCCCTCTAGATGCCATGGATGAAGAAGAGCTCTGTGCAGGCCCCGAAGGTGTACCCTTGCTGGTGGCTGGTGGCAGTGCCTGTTTCCTTGTATCTCTCTTGGAGTTGGCGGCTGAAGTAAGTGGTGCTGTAGTAGGACGTGTGGAAGTAGAGGATCTACGTGGTGTCCATGATGAAGCTCGACCTGCAGAAAAATTAGTTCTCGTCATTGCCTGTCGATCCTGCACTTCACGTTCAGCTTTGCAAGCAAGATGGAATAAACGAGTGATAGTGTTATACTCCTTATACTCTAATATAGTCTGAATATCTCTATTTAATCCACCCATAAAACGTGCAAGCATAGCTTCATTCTCCTCAACAATACCACATCTAATCATGCCAGTTTGTAATTCCTGATAATATTTCTCTACAGAATTTTTTCCTTGTCTTAAACGCTGCAAATTTGGAAGCAATTCACGTTGATAATATGGTGGAACCCAACGATTACGCCTAGCAGTTTTCAAAGCAGCCCAAGTAGTAGGGATATTATCATGATGTATTCTACAATGTTCAGACCACCAAACACAAGCAAAACTAGTGAAAGCACAAACAGCAGCAGCAACACGTCTATCCTCAGGAAATTGTAAGCATGCAAAACGTTGTTCTATTTCCAACTCCCAAGTAAGATATATATCAGGAACATATCTACCCTCAAATGTCGGAATATTCAATTTTATCTTAGGGAGATGATCATGATCCCGTACCTGAGGTGGTGGTGCAACCCTACCGTTTCGATCGTAGCCACGTGGACGACCTGGCGCGTGTGGTGGTGGTTGGCCCTGGGGCTGATCTGGCGCAACCTCTCCCTCATCATCGTAATCACCATCATAATCAGCATTCTGATCAACAGTAGTAGTAGAAGAAGCCACAGTAGTAGGAATGGCACCAGAATGTTGGCCTTCCTCGAGGGGCACACGTCGTGCACGCCCCGCGAAATTCGGCTGATGTTGTTGTTGTTGCTGAGGTATGACCGGTGCAGCTGGTGGTAGACGTGCAAGCACCTCATTGAACTTAGCGTCCAACTTCGTCTCGAATGTCTTCTCCAAACCATCAAGCTTCTCCATTGCCTCTCCAAGGCTGGTCACGACATCTTGTACCTTGTCAGCCATCATTTGCTGAAATTTATCATGGAGCTCCTTGTTCGTCATGCCGTCCCAGTTGATCTCGTCGGCTTGTGATCCTGTCATGGTTAGCAGCAATAGGAACACACAAGAATATGAACCTACAGACTACTAGGAAGTGGTGCTGGTGGTGGTGGTGTGTCACAAATTCGTCAAGCGAATCTCAAATCCTTACCAGTTCTTACGAAGCAGCAGGCGGTGATCGGCAACCGTTGTAGTCAAAACTCTGAAATCTTGGATAGAGTGATTACCAGGAAGAGTTAAACGCACGACGTAGATGTATGTGGAGCTGGGAAGGCTTATAATATGCTAGCAAAAGGGGTCAGCAATAATTAATTCAGAGATGCAAAGTTGAATAAACGCTCAATGACGGTGTTGTGCTGGTCCTAGGCTAGACCGTGCTAGAGACGCGAGCCTAAAACACCAACAAAATCATGACGTTACACGTAATCAAGGGAAGAGCACACTCTGAATTTTGTTTTTTTTGTTTTTTTTGGCGCCTCTTTTTTTTGCTCAAAAAACCACTATAATGGCGGGTGTCTCAAAACTCTTCCCAAGTCGTATAAACAGGATAGGCACAAAAAAATTGACTACTTTTTTTTCAGGAGCGATTCGGGGCTGCGACGACCAAAAAATGCGACAAAAATCACTATGATGGTTAGTGTCTCAAAACGCTCCGGAAAGCCTAAAAATAGGATAGGGAAAAAATATTTTCAACCACCGAAATTTTGGCCTAAAAAGTGCTCTGAAAACTGTGCCAGACTTTTTTTCCGAGACCTAGTCAGGCAAGGAAACACGAAACCGAAAACAAGAGGATCTCGAAACTAAACCTAATAACAAATGAAATCGGATTGGAGGCGGATATGGGGTGGTGAAATATGGCAGTGGAGGTGATGATAGTGGGTGTGATATATGGCAGCGGCGATGAAGATGATGTGGTGGTGGTATATGGCAGACGCAATGAAGATGGTGCGGTGGTGGTATATGGCAGATGCGATGAAGATGGTGCGGTGGTGGTATATGGCAGATGCGATGAAGATGGTGCAGCGGTGGCGTGACAATCTGTGAAAAGAACTCGAAACTCTAAAAGACTAGACGCTAAGACCATCAACTCGACACGACGATGCAATCGCAAATTCAACAAAGCAAAACACGGAAAAGAAAATTGCAAAAGGCTCAGATTTGTTCGGATAGGATGATCTTACCCTAGTTTTTTTTGGTGGCTTTTTCGTGGACTATAGGTATGAAGAACCGATGCGATCTAAACTATGAAAAACTGGTAAAATCTCACCGAGCAACCTGGAAATCTGATACCACTTGATAGAGGCGAAGTTGTCCCTGTCTTTTGATGCGATGTGCCTATCGTTTATGGTAGAGTCGACTTTGACGATCTGACTACGAACGGGCGAGGACATCACGCCTTAGCAATCACTAAACCAACTCCAAGAGGTTATTGACCACGCCGGAGCATGATCAACCTGACCACGAGGGTCTGTTTCCTGCACGCAAACGAAGAACAAGCAAGAAACTAAGATTGCAATTTGGATATTGCAAATATAAGAGGAAAGCTTTATTGATGAAAGTGGGGTTCTATGACGCCTTTGTCTGGTCGTGGAACACAAACGAAGGACGCAAAGTTGCAGCTATGGCGAACTTTTAATCTAAACAAAACCCAAGTCTAAACGGCGCCCTAAGGGATGTATATATGGGGGAATAGAGGGGGAATTTCGTGACCCCTTGGAGGAGGGGTCCAAAACCAACCCTAACCGTTTCCCCACACATACGGACTCTAAAAATAGCCTAATAAGTGGTATTTCGAAATTACATGGGCCTGGCCCACAAGTAAGGTGACGCAACACCTATATTAGCCTATGGACGAAATTTATGAAGTGGCATGTTGTATATTTAGTCCAAGCCTTCATACTCTCCTTATGGTGGCTTCAAAGTGCGAAAATCACCACTGGAAAGTCCATTGTTCCTTCCCGCGTGTGCACCTTCTTCTCCATGCTTGATCCCGTTCCAATGACCATCCTTCTTGTCCATGCTAGGTCCTTCATTCATAAGTAAAACAAAAGTATCTAATTTAGGAAGCATCATATGTTCATGAACATTAGAAGGATTTCCAATAAACGAAAGTACCTGATAATTTAGTTGACGTGCGCGTGCTCTAGTAACTGGTCCAATATATGTAGCTGGTGGGGATGTGGGTGTGACATTAGTAGGGATGGCCTCATCACTCCGGACCACGAGCCTCGGGTCGACGGGCCTTCGGCCAACGAGACTCCGGTCCCAGAGGCTTCGGCCCACGAGACTCCAGAACAGGACGGGGATCGGGCTACGTCCCAGGAGACGTCCGGATGGGGTACCTGGCCGGATCCGCCTCAGGGGCTGAGTGGCCATCCTGATGGTGGCGGGGATCAGTTTACTGATAGTGAGGGTGAGGTGGTCGAGGGGCTCACCGTGTACCAGCATGGTGGTACACGGCTCCCGCCCCTGCCGGCGACCCACGAGGAGAGGCCGGAGATTAGGCCTGATGGGGAGAAGTAAGTGCATTTACTCTTTTTGTACCTTTTGCCCTCACGTTTCTTCAAATATCTAATGTGTTGGCCTTGTCATACTGCAGGGGTTGGCATCACGCCAGTGGAGTCCGCAGACCCAACACCGTCCTTGGTATGCTTTGTCGGCAAAATTTCCCGAGGTTTGTCATGTTGCCCGGTGAGGGTCAGCTTCCACAGCTAGGATTGAGCTAGGAGCACTACAAGGCTGCCCTGGCCCCGCCGGAGGAGATGATCGACGGTGTCTTGTGCCACACGATGACCGAAATGATGATCATAAGCTTTTGGGTAATTTCTTATTTACACAATTAAAAATTAACAATAGCTAGTTATTGTAATAATCGGTATTGTCTTGTTTGATTGCTGACCTTCTACAGGTGTGAGGAGGGATACGAGGAGGACGCGGCAAAGGTTATCGATACCGAGTGCAAGCGCCTATTACAAAACTTACGACACGAGGCTCGGCCGCATGCATTTTGATGCGGACCATCCCACCATCATCCCTATGAAGACTACACCATCAAGCCAGCCCCCAAGTGCCCCTAGGACAAGAGCACGCGCATGCGACATTGGAGCTAAGGTGAACTCATTCCTCTTCGACTATGACTTCGATGGCAAAGGAACTTGGATGCTACCTCACAATGAAACCCTGTGTATCCTTAGGTACGAGGAAGACGACCGCGAAAGACCAAGGAAGCAGCCCCAAGACCAAGGCCGAGGAGGAGAAGGAGCTAGCACCAAGGGCATGTCTCTGGACAGCCCGGAACTTCTGGCCTGCCCGGAACTTCCGGCCGGTCCGGAACTTCCGGCCCCTCCAGAAGCCAGCCTGCGCCAACACTCGGGAAAGCCCGGAACCGGCCCGGAACCAGCCAGGAACTTCCGGCGCCCGGAACTTCCGGCCTATCCCGGAACTTCCGGCCTTCACAGAACGTTGCCACTCGGGCCCGAGGCCCATGTACCTCTCCCACTTACCCCTTCGTCTCAGACTATAAGTACTCTCCTCCTACCTTCGTATTAGGGTTAGCTTATGTTTAGCAAAGACTCTTGTTGAGCATAGCTCCATTATCTCCCTTCCCTCATGGAGCGATACCCCTCTACGTGAGAAGATCCGGAGTGATGCCAAGGCCCCTCTAAGGGAAGATCCCACGGGATTCAAGACCTCCTCCTTCGGAGTGAGGAGACCACCTTCTACTTGTATCCTTTTGTTGATTGTGGACCCGGTAACTCGTGTACTCGTGTGATTCTAGTGGATGTGTGATCGAAGGTTGTCCTTGAGTGTTTGTCTTCCTTTCATGTTTCTCTTGTGTTCTTCGTGTTTCTCGTGAAATCCCCTCCATTTCGTGAAAGATCGACGCACACGGGTGTGCCCCGTATCACATTGGTATCAAGAGCCAAGGTTTCTCACGAATTTGGAGTCTCCCCCACCGTTTTCTAGCCAATTTTGTTTTTCTTTGACCCAATTTCAAAAATCCCCACAATAATAGCCATACCGAAATTTGTTGGATTTGTTTGATTTGAGGAGATTTTGTTGATTTTGATCCGTGGATTTCGTTGTGGACGTGTGGATCTACCTTTCTATCCATCCAATTCCCCCCAATTTTTCTTTCTCCCCGTCAAATTTGGGTTTTTCCCCTCGGTTTTCTGCCCAAGTCCAAGATTGGGAAATTAGGGTTCGTCCCAATTTTCCCGACCCCCGGAACCTCCGGCCTCACCTGGACCTTCTGGCCCCCGGACCCTCCGGCCACCCCGGACCTTCCGGCCCCCGGAACCTCCGGTCAGCTCGGACCCTCCGACCTTTGCAGAAACTTTGCAATTGCCAGTTTTGCATTTTCTCGAGTTTTTCCACCACAATTTTCCGCAAATTTCCCCCATTTCTTCCGCAACCCATTTGCACTTGAGATTTTGAGTCGCGAGCTTCGCCACTTCCTAAGGTGTTTCGGCTAATTAGGAGTGGTTCTTCATCGACATCGCCGCTCATCATCGCTCCGGATCGTCGCCGACCAACTCTTCGTTGAAACCTCACCGTAAGCAAGGACGGTAACCGTGACGACACTCTTGTCTATACCCTTGCCATTGCATTGTTACCCCGAGCCTCTTTGCGTTACTTGCCTATCGAGACTAGCCATTGAGTATTGCCGGGCTACGCTACTTGTGCACTTTAGTGATGCATACTCCGCATAGCTTCATTTGCGTGCACATATCTTAGTATCATCTTTTGTCTTACAACATAGTACCCGCATACATAATTGCTATTTTGGTGTGCACGTCCCGCATTGTGACCATACACAACATCATTGCAAAAGAAAAGAGAAGCAAAGCTTTTAAGCAAGAGCAAGAGAGCAAACGAGCAATAGCGTAGCAAGCTTCAAATAGCATATTTGATCATCTTGGATCACTTGAGCGAGTGACACGTGCCGCATACACACATAGCAAGTCGGGCATAGGAAGACGACACTTTTGGTTCATTTTAGGGTGTGCACAAGTGCGTATCGTGCCCATTGGAGCAATCGTGCTACCGTCTCTCTAGTGTTTTGCAACGGGAGCATTTTCCGTGGATTCCACATTTTGGCTCACCCTTGGTCGCATGACCCCAATTTTCTTTCATGTGTGTGTTTCCCTGTATACCCATTGCTATTGATCTACATTGTCTCATTTGCGAATTCTACGAATCTATTTCAACATTATTGAATCTTATCTTTTGAATTGCGTGAAATTTGTGCCACTATCCTAACCAAGCTACTTCATAAGCATTATTTGTGTAGGCGTGAGAAGGACGATCTTCGGTACCAATTCTACTATTTTCATACTTGCACATTGAGTGATCTTGATCCACTTTCAACTTTTGGAACGGTAATTGGTATTGTCTTCTCACTCTTCCACTTATATCTTGTTGAGTGCTATGGATAGGAACATCATGTCAAACCCGGCCTTCGAGGAGAATGAAGACGGTGTGAACAACCACATCACCAAGCTGCACTTCTTTGGCGCAGACAAGGCAATTACGCAAGCTCAAGATGTCTTGAATGACCGCATTGACCAACTCGCCTCCAACTTGCGTGAATCCGAGACGCGCACAAGAGAATACCTCGACACCAATCTCTCAAGCCAAATGGAGGAGCTCCGGTCCTTGATGGTCACTCGAGCACCTTCCTCATCTACATCGACAAGGAGTCGTCACACAAGTCGCAACTCTACGACGTACTCTTCCGACGCAAGTCCACAAGCGCGTCATCACCGTCGCGACGAACACTCCGGCCCAAGTTCTTCACAAGGTCGTCACCGTCAAGACAATCCATTTCATGGCAATGGATTGCAAGATCACGTCCACACTCGAGAACGTTGCCGCCAACAAGAGCAAGACGCGTTGGAGCAGGAACAACAATGCCAAGATCAAGAACAACGACGTCGAGATGAAGAACACCATTGCCGTCATGAACGAGCGCTTGAGGCACATCGCGCTTTGGAAGAAGCTACTCATGCCTTGGAGGAGCGCAACCGCCAAGCTCATCATGAGCAAGAAGCACTCTGCCAAGCACAACAAGAAGAACTTCGCCGACAACGACAAGAAGAAGCCAATCGCCAAGAGGAGCATCAAGAAAGGCGCAACCGAGTGCATCCACCTCGTCGCCGTCCTCAAGATCATCGCGTTGAACCCGACCATGAAGATGAGCAAGAACAAGATCAACGTCAACACGCTCATGACAATGACAATGAGGATCCACCTCCAAGACAAGGATTTCGCCATCCCCACCACAATGATGAACAACGCTTCGGCAAGCTCAAGTTCACAATGCCAATGTTTTCCGGAAGCAATGATCCCAAAGATTACTTGTCATGGGCATTCAAGGTTGACAAGATCTTTCGCCTACACAACTATGATGAAGAGAAAAAGATAGCCATGGCTTCCCTTGAGTTCCAAGACTATGTCCTTATTTGGTGGGAACAAGTGATCGAGAGAAGAAAAGAGAGAGGTGAACCTCCTATCACCACTTGGGCCCAAATGAAGGACATCATGCGAGCTCGTTTTGTGCCTACACACTACAACCAGGATCTTTTCAAAAAGCTCCAACAACTCAAGCAAGGCACCAAGTCGGTAGAAGAGTACTACCAAGAGATGGAGATCGCTATGATCCGATCCAATGTCGAGGAAGATGACGAGCAAACAATGGCACGCTTCTTGAATGGTCTCAACTACCAAGTCAAGAAGATAACCGACTTCCAACCTTACTCAAACCTACTTGAGCTCGTGCATCAAGCAACAAAGGCGGAACGGCAAGTGCAAGATGACTACAAATACTCCAAGTTCTCCTCCAAGACCTACGGCTCAAATGCTCAAGCTACTACGACAACGACACCTTCAACTACGAAATCTACAACACCTACCGGCGACAAGTTAAGCTACAAGGACAAGACGACTTCGTCAAACCGACCAACCTCAAGCACCTACAAGCCGAGGGCTTCATCCTCTACCCCAACACCAGATGCTTCCGCCAAGACAAGCTCCATCAAGTGATTCACGTGCCAAGGGCAAGGCCACAAGACCTTCGAATGCCCAACCAAACGCAACATGATCCTCATCGACGATGGCACCTATGACTCTATGAGTGACGACGAGATGCAAGCTTTGGAGCAAGTGGCCATACACCGCCAAGTGAATGAAGATGAAGATTCGCAAATCTTTTGAGACAACGATTCGAGCCCCGCTCTCGTTGTCTCCAAAGTTTTGACGCTCCAACAACAAGAAGAGGAGGACCAATGTTGCCACATCTTCCACACCAAGGCGGGCATTCAAGGAAAGTCCGTCAAGGTCATCACCGATGGAGGGAGTTGCCACAACTTGGCAAGTGAAGACATTTGTTCCAAGCTACAATTGGTCAAGAAAAAGCACCCTCGTCCCTACAAGGTCCAATGGCTTAGTTATTTCGGAACCCTCCAAGTTGACCACACCGTGGAAGTTTCCTTCAAGATAGGCGCATATGAAGACACTTTGGAGTGTGATGTGGTTCCAATGTCCGTTTGCCACCTCCTACTTGGTAGACCTTAGTAATTCGACCGTGGCGTCACACACAACGGTCGGACAAATCAATATAGCTTCAAGATGAAGGGCAAGTAATATGTGCTACGACCAATGACTCCAAGTCAAGTCATCACCGACAAACAAGCTTCATCCCATTGTGGAGATAGAAGTGAGAGAGTGATCCACCTCAAAGAGAGTGAGTGCCACAAGCCAAAAATGAGCGACTCCACGATGAGGGACATGAGAGATATTGTTCTTTTAGCCACCAAAAGAGATTTGAGGGATGTGAGTGAGAGCCCATCGACCGTTATTCACTATGTACTTGTGTGCAAAGATGACGTCGTTCGGACTAACCCTTCACAACATTTTCCTCTTGTGTTATCTAAGTTGTTGCAGGAATTCAAGGATGTTTTCCCCGATGAGCTACCTCCGGGACCACCACCAAAACGAGGGATCGAACACCGCATCGACCTCATCCCCGGAGCACCGCTTCCTAACAACGCTCCCTACCGCATCAACCCCGAAGAAACAAAGGAAATACAAACGCAAGTCCAAAAACTCCTAGATAAAGGTCATGTACACGAGCGCTTAAGTCCTTGTGCGGTTCCAGTAATACTAGTGCCTAAGCAAGATGGTAGTATGCGCATGTGTTCCAATTGTCGTCCTATCAATGCTATCACCATTCGCTACCGTCACCCAATTCCTCGCTTAGACGATATGCTAGATGAACTTAGTGGTGCCACTATATTTTCTAAGAATGACTTAAAAAGTAGTTACTACCAAATTCGCATACAAGAGGGTGACGAGTGGAAAAGAGCATTCAAGACTAAATTTGGTCTCTATGAATGGTTGGTTATGCCCATGGGCTTATCCAAAGCACCGGGCACTTTCATGCGTGTTATGCACTATGTTTTGCGACCCCTCATTAGGTATTGTGTTGTGGTCTATTTTGATGATATTCTTGTCTTTAGCAAGTCTCTTGAGGAGCATGCTACACATGTTCGTGATGTTTTGCAAATCCTTAGGAAAGAGCAACTCTATGCAAACATGGAGAAATGCACATTTGGTGTTGAGAAGGTAGTTTTCTTAGGTTTTGTAGTATCTTCTAAGGGTGTTCATGTAGACGAAACTAAGATTGATGCTATTAAAACTTGGCCCACACCAACGAATTTGCAACAAGTGCGTAGTTTCCTAGGACTAGCCGGTTTCTATCGCCGTTTTGTCAAAGACTTTAGCACCATTGCATCACCTCTCCATGCTTTGAGCAAGAAGAATGCACCATTTATTTGGGGTCCTTCCCAAGACACCGCATTCCATGAACTTAAAGATTTGCTCATTCATGCACCTTTGCTTGCTTTGCCCAACTTTGATAAAACATTTGAAGTGCATTGTGATGCTAGTGGTAATGGAATAGGTGGTGTGCTTATGCAAGAGAAGCGTCCTATCGCATACTTTAGCGAGAAACTATCCGGCGCTCAACTTAACCATCCCATCTATGACAAAGAATTGTATGCTTTGGTGAGAGTTTTGCATGTGTGGGAACACTATTTACGACCTCATGAGTTTGTTATCCATACCGACCATGAAACGCTTAAGTACTTGAAAGGTCAAACCAAGTTGAACAAACGGCATGCTAAATGGAGTGAATTTATAGAATCCTTCCCTTATGTCATCAAATACATTAAGGGTAAGGAAACCGTTGTGGCGGATGCTCTTTCCCGCAAATGCATGCTAGTTACTCAACTTGAATTGAATGTTGTTGGTTTTGAGCACATCAAAGACTTGTATGAGCATGATGACTATTTTGCTAATCCTTACACTATGTGCCAAGTGAAAACTTGTTGGGAGAACTATTATATGAAAGATGGCTATCTTATGCGTGCTCACAAATTATGTATACCCGAGTCTTCTCTTCGTTTGTTGCTTTTGCAAGAGGCTCACGGTGGAGGACTTATGGGTCACTTTGGACGCGACAAGACGTATGCCACACTATCCAACAAGTACTTTTGGCCCAAGATGTTTTGTGATGTTGCACGCTTCGCCAACCGCTGCTCTACATGCCGCAAAGCTAAGTCCAAAGCTCAATCCCATGGTCTTTATATGCCTCTTCCTATACCTTTCCAACCTTGGGAAGATATTAGTATGGATTTTGTGCTTGGCTTGCCACGAACTAAAAATGGACATGACTCCGTCTTTGTAGTTGTGGATCGTTTTTCCAAGATGGCTCATTTCATTCCTTGTCACAAGATAGACGATGCTTCACATATTGCAAATTTGTTTTGTAGGCACATCTTGCGACTACATGGCGTCCCCAAGACCATTGTCTCGGATCGCGACGTCAAATTCTTGAGATACTTTTGGAAGACCCTATGCGCGTAACTTGGAATCAAGCTCCTATTCTCTTCGGCATATCACCCCCAAACCGATGGACAAATGGAGGTGACGAAACGGACGATCTCTACCCTACTCCGCGTGTTGTTCAAGAAGAACATCAAGGAATGGGAAGATTGCCTACCAATCGCCGAGTACGCCTACAATCGCGCAAGTCACTCCACCACCGGCAAATCCCTGTTCGAAGTGGTCTACGGTTTCAATCCATTGTCCCCATTAGACATCCTACCTCTACCACTCCAAGAGCGCGTCAACATGGACGCAAGTGCAAGGGCGAGCTAAATCAAGGGGATACATGAAGATACAAGGCGCACGATTGAACGTCAGGTGGAACGCATCACCAACAAGCGCAACCTCAACAAGCACCCCATGCTGTTCAAGCCTGGTAATCTTGTGTGGCTACATCTTCGCAAGGACCGCTTCCCCAATGAACGCAAGTCAAAGCTACTTGCTCGAGCCGACGGTCCCTTCAAGGTGTTGGCATGCTACAACAACAATGCCTACAAGATCGACATCCCGCGCGACAAGTACAACATGAGTGACACCTTCAACGTCACGGATCTATCCCCTTTTCATGGTGATGAAGATCTTGATCTGAGGACAGATCTTCCCCAAGGGGGGGAGATGATGCGGAGCATCCCAACATCATCCCCATGAAGACTACACCATCAAGCCAGCCCCCAAGTGGCCCTATGACAAGAGCACGCGCACGCGACATTGGAGCTAAGGTGAACTTACTCCTCTTCGAGTATGACTTCGATGGCGAAGGAACTTGGATACTACCTCACAATCAAACCCTATGTATCCTTAGGTACGAGGAAGACGACCGCGAAGGACCAAGGAAGCAGCCCCAAGACCAAGGCCGAGGAGGAGAAGGAGCTAGCACCAAGGGCATGTCTCTGGACAGCCGGAACTTCCGGCCTGCCCGGAACTTCCGGCCGGTCCGGAACTTCCGGCCCTGCAATGACCCAGGACAAGATCCAGAGGTGCAAACTCTCTGGATAGCCTGGAACCATCCCGGACCCTCGGCCGGAACCTCCGGCCGGCCCGGAACTTCCGGCCCTCCAGAAGCCAACCTGTCCCAACACTCGGGAAATCCCGAAACCGGCCCGGAACCAGCCCGGAACTTCCGGCACCCGGAACTTCCAGCCTAGCCCGGAACTTCCGGCCTTCACAGAACGTTGCCACTCGGGCCCGAGGCCCATGTACCTCTCCCACTTACCCCTTCATCTCAGACTATAAGTACTCTCCTCCTAGCTTCGTATTAGGGTTAGCTTATGTTTAGCAAAGACTCTTGTTGAGCATAGCTCCATTATCTCCCTTCCCTTGTGGAGCGATACACCTCTACGCGAGAAGATCCGGAGTGATGCCAAGGCCCCTCTAAGGTAAGATCCCACGGGATTCAAGACCTCCTCCTTCGGAGTGAGGAGACCACCTTCTACTTGTATCCTTTTGTTGATTGTGGACCCGGTAACTCGTGTACTCATGTGATTCTAGTGGATGTGTGATCGAAGGTTGTCCATGAGTGTTTGTCTTCCTTTCATGTTTCTCTTGTGTTCTTCCTGTTTCACGTGAGATCCTCTCCATTTTGTGAAAGATCGACGCACACGGGTATGCCCCGTATCACATTTCGATACTACTACGCCACGCGTGGTATTAAGAGGGACAAGCCGTCGTGTCGTGAAAAGTTTCTGAAGAAGTATCAGTACATGAAGGTAATTACCTATTCTTAAGGCCTTGTACTTAGTTTCCATAATTTGATTCCTAGGCGTAGCGCTCAAATTTCTCATTACTAACTTAGGTGTCCCCCGAGATGGTGCGGAACTGGGTATGTGGTTTGCTTACTGATTCTTTCAATTCATTCTTCATGCTAGCTTGAGCCCTTTACTAATACTTTGTTCCTCTCTTTTAGACGCGACACAATAACACGGAGGTGCCAGAGGTGTACGACCTCTATGCCATGGCCCATACTGCCTCGTACTAGAAGGCCAAGGCATTCTCTTAGTCTGACCTCGATCATCTAGAAAAGTTCACCAACATCTCCTCCCACCACAAGCTCATGATGTACAACAAGGAGACAAAGGCGAGGAAAGGGGAGGACTATAACCCGAGCCAGCATCCTATTGATCCAGAGCTGGTGATGATAGCTGGTGGCCGGAGGCCCCATGGCTCGATAGCCATTGGAGATGGACTGATACGTTGTCCTCTCACTCTCCCGGAGATCAAGACACGCCAAACGAGCTCCTGTCCTAAGATAAGGACTCGTCCACGGGCAGTCGATCTCGCCATCAAGGTTAGTTATACAGACTCAGATATCTTTCCTCCATTACATTGTGTGTGCGTCCATCGATGATTACAATGCTAACGTGGAGTGGTGTTGCAGGTTGCTCTTCAAAAAGAGAGAGCGACAACCCAGGCGCTTCTGGAGGAGAGGGATCGAGTGGCTGTGGAGAAGGAACTGCTGGCGGAGGACAAGACGGCTAGGTTGTTGGAGGAGGAGAGGGCACGGAATGAGGCGGCTCACCGGGCCATGTACGAGCTCCTCGTGGTAAGTTTCTTCTGCATATTAGCCAAATCATGCATGTAATGTTCGTTTCATTACTAACTACTATGACTGACTTGTCAAAACCAAATGTGTAGTCTATGTGCGAGAAGACCGGTCAGACCCCTCCGCCGATGCCAGTCATTACTCTGGTGGGAACGGTGAGTTTCATTCGAATGGTCATTAGTTACTAGTCTTAACATTTGAGTGTCATTATGCTAACGAGACATTGCAAATGATCTTTGGTGCAGCATAACTCCCGAGCCGCATCGCACAACCCTTCTCAAGGGCAACCTTCTCTAGGTGAAACCGGTGCGAGCAACCCCGGTGCTTGAACTCCGTGATGATGACGACGGTAAGTTTTCTTTAGTGTTTTTCTTAACAAATGCATACTTAGCTTCGTACATGCTGTTAGCCCTAATATGCCACATACTTAGATTATTTCCCCCCAAAAAAGACATACTAATTTAGTTCATTTATGACATAATTAGCATAGTTAGGTCAACAATGGCATAATAACCTTGGTTAGCTCATAAATGTCATATACTTAGCATATTTTCCTCCAAAATGACATAATAAGCTAAGTTAGCTCCAAAATGGCATATTAAGCTTAGAAGAAGAAAGAAGAATAATAAAAATAGGAAAAACAAGGAAGAGGAGAAAAGGAAAGAATAGAAGAAGAAAGAGAAGAAAAAGAAAGAATAAAAGAAGAAGAATGAGAAGGAAAAGGATAAAAAGATAGAAGAGAAGAAGAAAGATGAGAAAAAGAGAGAAGAGGAAGAAAATATATTCTTATTCTTCATTTTCCCTTCTTTCTTTTTCTCCATCTTCTACTCCTTATTCTTATTCTTCTTCTTTCTTCTTCTTGTTCTTTCTTTCTTCTTATTGTTTTTGTTCTCTTTATTCTTCTTCTTCTTTTTCTTCTTCTTGTTTTTCTTCTTCTTCTTCTAGTCTTCTTCTTCTTCTTCTTACTTTCTTATTCCCATTTTGCAGATTTGATTCACTTCATGGAAGCTGGCATTGATGGACTACTAGTGTTTAGTTTTTGTTTTGATTTGTATTAATGAACAATGTGAAACTATGTATGTGTTGGTTCTTTTAATAGCCTAGGTGTTCTCTTGTTCAATATTTCGCGATGATGTTTGATAGTACATACTATTTGTTGGAATACATGGCCTATGCTTCAGCTTGAAACTATATATAACATATATGTGTTGTGAAAATGCAGGGAAATAATAGAAAATAGATTAAAAAGTGGTAATACAGACACTTTGCCGTCCGCCAGCGCACGACAAAGACCTTTGTTGTCTGCCTACCGACGGCAAAGGTGCCACGTGGCAGCAACCTGTGCAACCTGGGAGCACCATATCTGACCCATTTGGTCATTCTGCCGTCAGCTGGCAGACAACAAAGACCTTCTCCGCAGACAGCAAACACAAAGCAGGAGTGACGTGCAGCCATAGTCCCGCTAACGTCACAGGGCAAACGGCAAAGTCTGCCGTCCGCAGGCAGACGACAAATTCTGCCATTAGCTACCTAACGGGGCTGACAGCTGTACTGTGTCATCTAGGACCTTTGCTGTCAGCTAGGCCAGCGAGGCGGACGGCAAACGTCTTTGCCGTCCTCTGTTGTTATTCAGACGGCAAACACGATGTTTACCATGACTTTTCGGTACTGAAAGTGGGGCCGTCAGCCAGCAGATGGCAAAGGTGTTTGCCATCCGTGGCCTGGTCCTTTGCTATCCGCTATGGCAGACGGCAAAGTAACTGATTCTTGCAGTGTCATATCCATGACATAAAAAGTTTTCGTTCGCACATAATGTCACAAATGTCTCTTTTATTGTAGTGATATGGGATTCCAACGAACAATCCATTAAACTCTTGCAAACTAAGCTAACGTACTTAACAAAACCAACTATACTACTATGTAGTTTTTCCACTGAATCTGCCCCCAGGGCCAACAGAAGTCTCGCCCCACCGCGAAGACTGCGTTCCATCTGAAGATACAAAGGAAGAAGAAGGCGGAGAAGAACAAGGAGCTAAGACATGGAAATTCCTCTCCCCGCATCCTATATAAGTGGAGAGAGGAAAACGGCCACGACCTAGGAGTTACTACGTGGCCTCCCACCCGACTGCTTCTCCAAGCGTCATGGTGCGGGAACCAAGAAGTCGTCCGCTTTTTATGACAGTTCATTACGGTCGTAAATTCAACGTGACCGGGCGACGAATTGACTAGACTAAAGGGCTGCACTTCCCCAACAAAGGGCAAAAGGCACCGCGTGTTTAGCCTCTATGGACTCTGGGGCGCACTCCCTCTGGCGACTTCTTACTCGTCGCTCGAAGGGCCTGGGCCCGGGGCTACATGGGATGTCCACGAGCATCATATGCAAGGATTCAAGGGCGAGCATCATATGCACGATAAAAGAAACTGGTTTGCGCAAGGATTCAAGGGCGAGCATCATATGCACATAAAAAGGAGTACTAAAATACATATTATAAATACAAGGTATGGGGGCTCTAAATCGGCAACTTATGGATCTATGTCCTCATCAGAAGGGCCCCCGGTAGGTGCATGGTCTTTCGGGGCCTCTTCCTCCTCTTCACCACGAACAGACAAGCCGAAAAGCTCCTCCATGAAGCCTGCCACGGCGGCCCGAGAATCATGCGCCCGTGAAGACTGCCCAAGCGGCCTCAGCGTGTTGGCAATAGGGAACTCAGCGTCGGCAAGATGGAGGTTGGTGAGAATGTGCTCGCCGATCCTCATCCCCATCTCACGGCACTCCTCCTCGGTGGTCTTATCAAAGTCTTTCACCACTTCGACCAACTTGTCGGCGAACTTCTTGAAGAAGACGACATAACTCCCCATTTCATCGTCCTGGAAGTTGGCGGGGGCCACGAGGGTCATGCCCAACGACCCGGCAGCTCTGAGGATGCGATTGTAGGCCGTCTTGAAGATCTCGCACTACGTCCTCCGCAGCCCTCCGAGCTTGAGTACATCCCACTCACACTGAGAGTTAGACTCCACCAAGTGTGCATTCAGCTCTTCGAGATGCGTGAACTCCTCTTGAAGATTCTCACGTCTCTCCTCGGTCGCGGATCGCGCCATGTCTCCGTCACGAGGGACCGAGCCTCTTCAAGGGAGCCTCTCTCCACCTTCAGCTCCTCCTCCAATGATGTGTGCTTGGCTTCAAGGGACTTCCTCTCCTCCGAAAAGCACGACGTCTGGAGGTCCAGCTGTCACTGATATTCATCGTGGCCCTCATCCCGCTAATTCTGAAAGGACTCCTTGAGGGCATTCACGTTCTCTGCCTCCTGTGTCTGACGCTCTCGCTCCAGCTTAGTGGCCACCTTCTCACGAGCTTCGTCGGTGGCACGGTCCAGGATCACCTTGGCCTCCACCAAGGCTTGGGACACCTGATCCCGGGTCTCCTCACTCTCCTGCTCAGCGCGAGTGGATTGGGTGAAGAAAAGTTCCCACGCTCCAGCAAGGGCCTGCCAGCTCTGGGCCAGGGCCATTCTCTCGTCCGCCAGGTCGTCTTCAAGGCGATCAACTATCTGACATATCGAATGAAGAAACTTGCCAATGGACACACCGACACCAGCATCACCTGTCGGGTAAAGCACCGGTCCCAGGGCCCAGTCGGAGCCACCAGTGGGAGGTGGTTCCCGGATGATTTCCTCTACCATAGAGGTGGCCGCATCTCCTCCATCATGGGCGGTACTGACTAACAGGCCATCACACTCCGCCGGGCTGGAGACACCTGCCGGGAGGCCTCCTACCGGCGCCGAAGGGTTGAGCGTGTCGCTGCCGGAGGCATCGCCGGACGGAGCCCCACGGCCCCCCGTAGACCCTATAACGGGACCTCCGGGGCCTGGGTGTTCAGACCAACAACGCTCCCCTGGGCATCGCACGACAAAAATCCGGGGCCTCCCATAGACCCAATAACGGGGGCCTTCGAGACTTGGATGCTCGGACCGACGACACTTTCCGAGGCATCACCCTGCTGGGTCCTAGAGCTCCCTGCAGACCCAATAACGAGGTCATCTGGGGCCTGAGTGTTCAGATCGACGGCGCTCCCCTAGGCATTGCCCCGTGAAACCCTGGGCCCTTCGTAAACACAATAACGGGGGCCTTTGGGGTCAACATGCCTTCGGCGGGATCCACCTCACCCTGGGTGTCGCGGGCAGCCACCCGGGATGACTCAGCATCCTCGGCCTGGCGGCCTACCTCTCGGTCGTCGTCCTCGGCCCCTTTTGCCGCGTTGTTGTCTGCATCCTCACCGGTCATGTGTTTTGTCGCCACCCGCTTCAATTTCTCCAGAGGGTGACTTGGGCGAGACGGCCTGCGTACATAGCAAAGCAACAGTTAAAAACAGTCAGGAGGCTGCACAACCTACACTCTCAAGGCATGGTATACATACTCGTCCTTGGCGGTCCATGATCTCTTGAGTCGGTCGGAGCGGAAGGTGATGCTCGGGACCAACCCTCCAACAGGCCCACCGGCATGCCCTTGTGAATCACTAGCATGTTTAGGCTCAGGGGCGTCCGGAACCTCCACCACATCCCCCGAGGACGCACTGGTGACCGAAGGATGGATCGCCCCTGCCATGTCATCATCCACAGTCGCCGAACTGAATATCAAGGCCGATAGTGAGCAAGGATGTGCCTGTGATCAGAAGAACAAATTCAAACATCTACCTAGCGACAGCGGCACGACATTGTCATTATGCTCGTGTTATAGGGCCAGGGGTTGCGAAAGATAAGGCAAGTTTCCCGCCGGGCTATGGCGGTGCATCCCCACTGGACAGGTGCTGGAGGAGCTCTCGAAGTTGTTTCCATCCTCCGCCTTCTCTGTCATGCTTTCCCCTACTACCTCCTCTGAGGCCTCTTGCTGCAAAAAAGGGTTCGGACTCTCGGGGTTCACCGGACTCGTGGAGATAAGACACCATCAGTCACACATTGTCATTCTCTTCAGGATGACAGCGCGGGACTGGCTGTTGTGAAACAGCCCGATCAAGGCCGGCAAACCAGGGGCCTCTTCGGAGTTAAACAGGGTCTCCATTACCCATGGAAGTTATTCCCCTAAGAGGGCATCCCGGTGAAAGCATTGGCTATCTTCCTCGCCCACGAGCATCCAAGTCGACTCCTTTCGGAACTGAAGAGGGGCAATCTAGAGGCGGACGGAGCTGCACGCCACCGTGCGGGCGTCAAACCCCCACTCGGCAAACAACCTGATGCGTTGAAGGACTAGGTACAAGTCCTTGCCAGCAACACGCCTCTTCCATCTCGGGCATGTCATCACGGGCGGGGGAGCCTCTAGTACCCGAAGGAGAGGAGAGCCCTGCATGGTCTTAACCAGCAGCCAGTTCCTACGCCACTCCTTCACATGAGAGTACAAATCTACTGGGATTTAACTCATCTCGGTCTTCTTCACCGCGAGACAGAAGGTCACACACCCTGAGATCTGTCTGTCAATGGAGTTCAGACGTGGGGAGTAGAAATGTCGGAAAAGCTCCTGGGACGGTCGCATTTTGACAAAGCCCTAGTAGAGATGGCGGAGATGGCCAAGACTGTCATCGCGTTTGGGTGAAGGTGGAGCATGTGGAGCCCGTAGTGCTCCAGCACCTGTAACGCCCAATATGCGATCGTATCCTCACAGAAACATGGAAGTCTCAAGAAGGATAGAATCAAATATTAGAGACGCTTTAACAAGGTGGATATCGTCACAAATACATGTACTGAAGAGAAGCCTATACAAGATATGGATTACACTTGCCACAAGCTACAACATGAATATTTCAATACATCAATACATAGCAATCATCATACAGAAGAGCGGGATCCGACTACGGATGAAAAAAACGAAAGTAAAACGATGTGCACCCTGGTAATCCCAGGCTGCCAACCCGGAACCCATCCTATGATCGACGAAGAAGAAGAACTCCAAATAGAATCAAGCATCGCTCTGTCGTCAACGTATCGCATTACATGTACATGCACCTATTGTTGTAGTAATCTGTGAGCCACGGGGACTCAATAATCTCATTACCAAGGGTATCAAGACTAGCAAAGCTTAATGGGTGAGGAATGGTTAACTGGTGAGGATGCAGCAAGCACTAAGCATTTTATCTGGCTAACTGATACATCTCCAATGAATCTATAATTTTTGATTGTTCCATGCTATTATTTTATCATTCTAGGATACTTTATATGCATTTACATACTATTGTATATCATTTTTGGGAACTAACCCATTAACCCACTGCCAAGTGCCATTTGTTGTTTTCTGCCTGTTTTTGGTTTTTCCAGGAAATCTGTACCAAACGAAGTCCAACAGCTATAAAACTTTTTGATGATTTTTTTATGGACAAAAGGTACCCAGGAAACTTCCGGAAGAGTGTGGATGCCTCATGAGGAGACCACAAGGATCCTCGGCGCGCCCAGGGGGGTAGGCGCGCTGACCTGCCTTGTGGGCCTATCGTGGCTCCTCCTAACCTTATTCCACTTCTATAAATCCTCAAATATTTTGAAACCAATAGCGAGGCACCCAAAACCCTTTTTCCGCTGTCCGAAGTCTCTATTCCGTCGTGTGCCCATCTGGAGCCCTGTTCCGGTACTCTGTCGGAGGGGGGGGGTCGATCACGGAGGGCTTCTACATCAACCTTGCTGCTCCCATTATGATGTGTGAGTAGTTCACCACAGACATGTGGGTCCATAGCTAGTACCTACATGACTTCTTCTCTCTCTTTTGATAATTAATACAAAGTTCATCGAATCTTTGCAATGATCTATTTGATGTAATCTTCTATTGTGGTGTGTTTGTTGGGATCCGATGAATTGTGGGCTTATGATCAGATTATTCATGAAAACTTACTGAGTCTCTTCTGAATTGCAATATACATGATCTTATAGCTTCGTATTTCTCTCTGATCTATCGGTTTAGTTTGGCCAACTAGATTGGCTTATCTTCAATGGGAGTGGTGCGTTGTAGTGCGTTCAATCTTACGGTGCTCTATCCTCGTGACAGAAGGGGTCAAGACACTTATTTGTATTGTTTCCACTAAGGATAAAATGACAGGGTCTGAACATATCGCTTGTCTTAGTTTGTCTACATCATGTCATCTTGCACCAAGCATTACTTCGTTTGTTATGAACTTAATACCATATATGCATGCTGGATAGCAGTTGATTGGTGAAGTAATAGTAGTAGATGCAGAATCATTGATCTACTTGTTTATGGAAGTGATGCCTATATTCATGATCATTACCGTGAATAACATGTCATAACTATGCAGTTTTCTATCAATTGCCCAACAGTAATTTGTTTACCCACCGTATGCTTTGTTCCAGAGAAAAGCCTGTAGCGAACACTATGGCCCCCTGGTCTACTTAAATACAAAAACTAAAAATCTTTATTTACCTTGTTGAACTTTTATTACTTCTATTTTATGTTGCATTTACAATATCTATCTATCAAGAGTTAATCCTTGCAAGTAATGAGTTCAAGGGGTTTGACAGCCCTCTTGCCCGCATTGGGTGCAAGTGTTTGATTCTGTGTGTACAGGTCCTGTTGAAGAGGGTTTGTGTGATTCTCCTATTGGCTCGATAACCTTGGTTCTCACTGAGGGAAATACTTATCTCTACTGTGTTGTACCTCCTCTCCTCTTCGGGGGGGAAAACCAACGTAGTTTACAAGTAGCAGGAAGAATTTCTGGCACCGTTGCCGGGGAGAAATCATCAAATTTCTCACTAGGTGCCTATACACAAATTGTCATTCACTTGTTCTATGTTTTATTTGATGTTATATTTTACTTTATATAAAATAAAAATGCAAAAATATTTGTATGTGCTTATTTGCTTAGTTATCTAGTTTACTATCTAGCATACTCGTTTGCTTGCTAGTTTACTTGCTTCGTCACCATGTCTCAAGATACCACTAAGTTGTGTGACTTGTCAAATACTAATAATAATGATCTTATTAGTACCCCTATACCACCCTCTACTAGTGCAGAGTTTTATGATATTAATGTTGCATTATTGAATCTTGTTATGAAAGAACAATTTTTGGGAAGTCCTAATGAGGATCCCGCTTCACATCTTAATACCTTTGTTGAATTATGTGATATGCAAAACAAAAAGGATATGGATAATGATGTGGTTAAACTGAAATTATTTCCTTTTTTACGAAGAGATAAAGCTAAAACTTGGTTTTCATCTTTACCGCACAATAGTATTGGAACATGGGATAAGTGTAAAGATGATTTTATTGCCAAGTATTTTCCTCCTACTAAATTATATCTCTCCGAAACCAAATTATAAATTTTAAACAACATGAGCAAGGACATGTTGCACAAGCATGGGAGATAATGAAAATGATGATGAGAAATTGTCCCACTCATGGCTTAAATCTATGGTTGATTATACAAAATTTATTTGTGGGACTAAACTTTGTATCAAGAAACCTTCTAGATTCTGTTGTAGGTGGTACCCTTATGGAGGTCACATTAGGAGAGGCTAGAAAACTTCTGGACAATATCATGACAAATTATTCTCAATGGCACACCGAGCGAGCTGCAACTAGTATGAAGGTAAATTATGTCGAAGAAATTGCTACTTTGAGTGATAAAATGGATGCTCTTGTGACTACGATTGCAAATAAGAATATTCAAGGTGATCCTAATGATATGCCATTGTCTATTTTGATTTCACAAAATAATTATGCTATTGATGTGAACTTTGTCTCTCGAAATAATTTCAACAATAATGCTTATAGAGGTAATTTCAATGCTAGGACGTATGCCGGTAATTTCTCTAATAATTATAGCAATAATAATGGATATTCTGATGGAAATTCATATAATACTAATAATAGGATACCCTCTGATCTTGATAACACTATTAAAGAATTTATTAGTTCTCAAAAGATTTTCAACACTATGGTAGAAGAAAATTGCATAAAGTTGACAATATGGCAAGAAACGTGGATAGGATTGCTCATGATGTGAAAACTCTTAAAATTAAAACCTTGACCTCCAAGCATGATATTAATGATTCTATTAAGTCCGTCCAAATATCTATTAATGAAAGTAAGGAGAGAACCGCTAGATTGAGAGCTAAGCGAGAATTTCTAGAAAAGGCGCTTCCTCCCGGTTTGCATCGTAATCATGATGAAGATGTTAAAATGATTGGTGTATCTCCTACTGAATCATTATATACTAATCTTAAAGTTAATGATAAAGGGACTGGAGATGAGTCAACTTTATCTCGAGGGCACCCCGTTTGTTCGGAGGGTGACAATCTTAATAATAAAATTGAAAAAAGTGGGTTTAGAGAGGTCAAAACCTCTAGCTAGTGATGCACCCACTAATTTGGATCACAAGGACTTTAATTATGAAAGTTGCTCTTTATTTGAATGTATTTCCTTGTTGCAATCCATTATTAGCTCACCCAATGCTTATGAGCAAAATAAAGCAATAACTAAAGATATCGTAGAAGCTATGATAAAAGCTCGTGAGGAGAAACTTTACTTAGAGATTTATATACCTACAAAGTTTCATGATGAGTGGGAACCTTCTATTAAAATTAAGCTTAAATATTTATCATGCAATGCTTGGTGTGATCTTGGTGCTAGTGTTTCTACTATACCTAAATCTCTATGTGATGTGCTAGGTCTCATCGATATAAATGAATGTTCCCTTAATTTGCATTTAGCGTATTACACCATTAAGAAACCGTTGGGTAGAATAAATAATTTTCTTATTCTTGATAATATAAATAATGTGCCTGTGGATTTCATCATTCTTGATATTGAATGCAATCTGTCATGTCCAATTATACTTGGTAGGCCTTTCTTATGAACTATCGGTGTTATCACTGATATGAAGGAGGGAAACATAAGATTCCAATTCCCATTAAAGAAATGGATGTAACACTTCCCTAGGAAGATAATTAAACCACCTTGTGAATTTATTATGAGGGCCACTTATGGACTAAGTGTCAAATATGACAATACTTGATACTATACATTATGCCTATCTAGGGGCATAAAACAATAGCGCTTGTTGGGAGGCAACCCAATAGTAATCTTTAAATTTTTGTTTTAATTTCTGTTTTGGTGTGTTGAATATCTTATTGCTATTTTAATTATTGTGTTTTTATGTTTGAATTAGCGGTTTTGCCAAGTAAAGCTTTTGGGATGATTTGGAAGATAGTAGAATTTATACGGTGCAAAAACAGAAACTTTTGCCCCCAGTGCAAAATTTCTCAAATTTTATTGGAACGTATTTTTGATCTGAAATATTTACATAGTGCTGGTAAAATAATTTTCCAGGTTGTCCTAGTGTTTCAAAATTGTCGGAGTTACATAAGTATCATTTTTCAACAGATCTTTACAAATTGTTCTGTTTTAGACAGATTCTGTTTTTGCTTGCATAGTTTGCTTGTTTTGATGATGCTATGGATTGTATCGAGGCGAATTAGCCATGGAGAAGTTAGAATACAGTACCTATTATGCAATAATGAAATATTAATTAATTTATAACAGTACCTAAAGTATTTGATATGTTGATTATACTAACAGATCTCACGAGGTTTTGTTGAGTTTTGTGTGATGAAGTTTTCATGTTTTGGGTGAGACCACGATGGATGTAGGAATAAGGAGCAGCAAGACCCTAATCTTGGGGATGGCCAAGGCACTCCAAGGTAAAATTCTAGGAAGACTCAAGCATCTAAACTTGCGGATGCCCCGGAAGGCATCCCCTCTTTCCTCTCCATTCCATTGGTATGTCACATGGAGCTATATTTTTATTAATCACATGATATGTGTTTTGCTTGGAACGTCGTGTATTATAGTTTGCTTTTTTCAGTTTTCCACAATCATTGTTTGCTAGACACACCTATTCGATAGACACATTCCCATCATAATTTGTTAGAATACTCTATATGCTTCAGTTATATCTTTTGAGCTTAGCAGTTGCTCTAGTGCTTCACTTATATCTTTTAGAGCATGGTGGTTTGCAGATTTTATAAAAATAATTGAACTCTCATGCTTCACTTAAAATATGTTTGAGAGTATAAATAAATATTAGTCGTAATTTAAACGGGTTATAAGACTAGTCCAAAAATAATATGTATTCAAGGAGTGTATAATAAAACCATCACGTAGCTCACTATAAGAAGAAACTATGGGTTAATGATATTGATGTACTAATATGAAAGGGCATGAGTACATGATTGTTGGTTAGTAGAAATATCGGTAGTTAAAGCTTGTTACTTGTTGTTCATCTAAATATTGGATATGGAATGATGATGATGTGTGAGCATTCTTATTCCTCGTTGAAATCTTAGTGTTGTTTGGGTCGGAGGGGCGTGATGCTTAACTCCTCCCAACCTCCTCCCTAGAGGCATGCGGTAGTAATTTGCTTCGAGATAGCTAATAAGGCTTTGCAATAAGTATATGAGTTCTTTATGACTAATGTGAATCCATGGATGTACGCACACTCACCTTTCCGTATATTGCTAGCCTCTTCGGTATCGTGCATTGCCCATTCTCACCTCAAGGATCGGTGCAACTTTCGTCTGTGCATCCGAACCCCGTGATATGATATGCTCTATCACACATAAGCCTCCTTATATCTTCCTCAAAACAGACACCATATGTACCTATTATGGCATTTCCATAGCCATTCCGAGATATATTAAAATGCAAATTCCACCGTCACATCACGTGACTTGTGTGTTCATGAGCATATTACTTTGCAGGATCATATAGCTGAAATAGTATTTGTGGCAAAGCCACCATGCATCATTGTTTACATGTTTAAGCTAATCATTGCACATCCTAGTACACTGCCCGAGGCATTCATATAGAGTCATAATTGCTTTATGTTGAGTTGTTATATCGAGTTGTAAGTAAATCCAAGTGTGATGATCTTCATTATTAGAGCATTGTACCAATGAGGAAAGGATGATGGAGTAATGATTCCCCCACAAGTCGGGATGAGCTCCGGATGAAAAATCGAAAATGGGGGAGGCCAAATGAGCCCACAAGAAAAAGAAAAAAAAATTAAAAAAAAAGAACAAGAAAAAAGAAAAAAAGAAAAATGAGGGAAAAAGAGAGAAGGGACTTTGCTACTATCCTTTACCACACTTGTGCTTCAAAGTGGCACCATGTTCTTCATATAAAGAGTCTCCTGAGTTGTCATTTTGATATGCTAGTGGGAATTTTTCATTATAGAACTTGGCTTGTATAGTCCGATGACGGGCTTCCTCAAATGCCCAAGGTCTTCATGAGAAAGCAAGTTGGATCCACACCCACTTAGCTTCCATTGAGCTTTCATACACTTATAGCTCTAGTGCATCTGTTGCATGGCAGTCCCTACTCCTCGCATTGATATCTATTGATGGGCATCTCCATAGCCCATTGATACACCTAGTTGATGCAAGACTTTCTTTCCTCTTTGACTCCTTTTGATCTCTACCACCATACTCTACTCCACCCATATGCTATATACATGGTTCAAGCTCATGTATTGAGTTAGGTTGAAAATGTTCAAGCGTGTTAGAAGTACGATCCAACTCTCTGACTTGACACCTTGGTGCTGGTGCTCATGATTTGTACTTATGTGGTGAAGACGGAGTCATGCCATGCTAGTATGATAAAATGAGTGGGGAGTAACATTCTGTAAGGATCATATATTTTGTAAGTTAATGATTATGTTACTTATGCTTATGGATATTATTATATTGATGTTTATTAGTCCATCGTTTCTCAAATATCATACCTAAAAGAGATTACATGTTGGGTAGCATGCCGCATCAAAAATTCTATTTTTATCATTTACCTACTCGAGGACGGGCAGGAATTAAGCATGGGGATGTTGATACGTCTCCGACGTATCTATAGATATTGATTGTTCCATGCTATTATATTATCATTATAGGACACTTTATATGCATTCATCTGCTATGGTATATCATTTTTGGGAACAAACCTATTAACCCACTGCCAAGTGCTAGTTGTTGTTTTCTGTCTGTTTTTGGTTTTCCAGAAAATCTGTACCAAACGAAGTCCAACGGCTATGAATCTTTTTGACGATTTTTTATGGACACAAGGGGCCCAGGAAGCTACGGGAAGTGTGTGGGATCCTCATGAGGAGGCCACAAGGCACCTCGGCACGCCCAGGGGGTAGGCGCGCCGACCTGCCATGTGGGCCCCTCGTGGATCCTCCTGACCTTATTCCACTTCTATAAATCCTCAAATATTTGGAAACCAACAGCGAGCCACCCAAAACCCTTTTTCCGCTGCCACAAGTCTCTGTTCCGCCGTGTGCCCATCTGGAGCCCTGTTTCGGTACTCTGCCGGAGGGGGACTCAATCACGGAGGGACTCTACATCAACCTTGCTGCTCCCATGATGATGTGTGAGTAGTTCACCACAGACCTATGGGTCCATAGCTAGTACCTAGATGGCTTCTTCTCTCTCTTTTGATCATCAATACAAAATTATCACATCTTTACGATGATCTATTCGATTTAATCTACTTTTGCGTGTGTTTGTTGGGATCCGATGAATTGTGGGTTTATGATCATATTATTCATGAAAACTGATTGAGTCTCCTCTAAATTTCAATGTGCATGATATTATAGCTTCGCATTTCTCTCCGATCTATCGGTTTAGTTTGGCCAACTAGGTTAGTTTATCTTCAGTGGGAGTGGTGCGTTGTAGTGGGTTCAATCTTGCGGTGCTCTATCCTCGTGACAGAAGGGGTCAAGACACGTCTTTGTATTGTTGCCACTAAGGATAAAACGGAGGGGTCTGGACTTATTCCTTGTCTTACTTTGTGTACATCATTTCATCTTTCTCCAAGCATTACTTCATTTGTTATGAACTAAATACGATAGATGCATGCTGGATAGCGGTCGATTGGTGAAGTAATAGTAGTAGATGCAGAATTGTTCCTGTCTACTTGTTTATGGATGTGATGCCTATATACATGATCATTGTCATGAATAGAATGTGATAACTATGCGCTTTTATATCAATTGCCCAACAGTAATTTGTTTACCCACCGTATGCTTTCTTCAAGAGAGAAGCCTCTAGCGAACACTATAGCCCCCGGGTCTAATTAAATATAAAAACTAAAAATATTTATTTACCTTGTTGTACTTTTATTACTTATATTTTATTTTGCATTTACAAGATCTATCTATCAAGATTCAATCCTTGTAAGTAACGAGTTCAAGGGGCATGACAATCCTCTTGCCCACGTTGGGTGAAAGTGTTTGATTTTGTGTGTGCATGTGCTTTTGAAGAGGGTTTGTGTGATTCTCCTATTGGTTTGATAACCTTCGTTCTCACTGAGGGAAATACTTATCTCTACTGTTCTGCATCTCCTCTCCTCTTTGTGGAAAAAACCCACGCAGTTTACAAGTAGCACTAACTTACGAGTACAAGAATAAGGAGAGTGATCTACACATAAACGGACGTCAACTAGTAATGATCAAGAAGTGATCCTGAAAACCTACTTACAAGTCAATCATAACCCCACCTATCAGTGTCAAAACCGGCAGACCTCGGGTAGGGGGGCAATCTGTGAGATCGGATAGATGGTAACAGGAGACAAGAAACAAAAGGCTTTTATCTAGGTTTGGGCCCTCTCGATGGAGGTAAAACCCTACGTCCTGCTCTTGTTGTATTAATGGTGTAGTGAGTACAGAGTTGATCTACCTCGAGATCGTAACTTTGTGATCTAAACCCTAGGTGTTATGATGTTGTGCATGGGTATCCTCTATGGGCTAAACCCTACGGTTTATATAGGCACCGAGGGTATCTAGGGTTACATGAATTTCGGTTATCATCTACGGATTACATGCCGATCGAATCATCCATTTCCTGGAGTGCACGCCAAGTCTTTGGTAGAACCAATATGCTCACGCTCCTTCATAAGGCCTCTGAAGTCCTTGCAGGGTGGGCCTCCAGCACAGCCCATGGACTAGACCAGCTCGGCTGGAACCCCCTAGTCCAGGACTCCCTCAGTAGCTCCCGAAATAGTCGTCGACACCGAGCATGAGAACCTTCACTGTAGAATCTTCTTTGGATGCATAACTTTGGATAATGGAATCTTCGGCTCGACAGATGAGTTCAAAGGCCCTTATGTAATCCGCGTGACACCTTTCCTCGTCTGAAGTGTATAACTGAGTCCCGAAGACTAAAACATATATGTGTCCAGTAACAAGGTATTGACAACTTTTTACGAATCGTCATATTAATGACATCATGCATATCGGTAACAACACTTGAACTGTGGTTCGAGGTGACCCTTGACATGTCGTATCAAAACAGAGATTGTGCCCCACGTTTTAGGGGATATCATCAATCGAGTAGTTCACCCCACACGTCGACAACAACTCGATCTAGTCGAACGTGGTGATTTTATCGGCCCTGTTAAGGGGACTCTTTACCTTTTCACCAACCTATAAAGGCCCGGGGGTGGTTAATCATTTTTCACCAAGCTCCCTTAGTGCTCCCGCATCGAAACCTTCTCTGCTTCCTGTGCTCACAAGCCTCCCCGTTCAAGGTCTTCCACCGCATTGGCGGACACAGATCTGAAGGGGAAGTGGGTCAATTCAAGGATCGATCTTCCCACCATCAATGAGCTCTGGGCTGCGGAATACATCCCCGCAAGTGTGGTATACAGAGTGTCGGAGCCCAACTAGCGCATTCCCACTCCCCAGGCCAGGGAGCGGGTCATCTTTGTCTCCCACCTCGTCAGAGGTCTGGGCTTCCCCCTGCATCCCTTTGTGTGGGGGGTTCTCTTCTTCTACGGGCTCGATTTCTATAATCTTGCCATCAATTCCATTCTCCGCCTTGTTGCCTTCATCACGGTATGTGAGGCCTTCTTGAGGATCCCGCCCCACTTCGGCTTATGCTTGAAGATGTTCTGCTGCAAGCCGAAGAGTGCTGCCGGCCACGGCTGAGGTGGTGGCTTTGCCGAATGCGCCGGGGCGATGATCAGCAAACTCAAGAAAAGCGGAGTGGCTGGAGGAGACCTACGTGGAGACGGTAAAGATGTGGCAGAAGGAATGGTTCTACATCACCGAGCCCCACACCGAGAACCTGGCCGCGCTTCCACCCTTCACATGGGTGCCCCCGAGGAAGCTGAACTCCTGGCAGTCGAAGAGGTTGGAATGGGGCAACCCCGAGGAGGTCTCCATCCTCTAGTCGAAGATCCGCAACCTCGGTGGCAACGCCAAGCTGGTGGACATCATCGATGTGATGCTGCACCGCGGCATCCTGCCACTCCAACTTCGGGCCAGCCCGATGTGGCTCTACAGCCCAAGGACCCCCGGATGATCCACCACTTCTTCCGTACTGACATGAAAGGCATGTGGACGTCTCTCTTCAAGCCGAAGATGAACGAGTTTCCCATAGACGGGCCAAATAGTGGATACCCAAAGACACATGCTCCGAAAAAGGTAACTCCCCCTGCCGCTAGCCCTTTAAATCCGAAGTTATTCTTTGCAGATGATATATTTTTCTTCATGTGATGAAGTGGCTGGATCAGGCAGCAAACATAAGTTGTCCTGCCTCTCTGCCCGAAGATGTCATCTCCCCCAATCTCCAGACGCTTCTAACCATGGCACACCCAAAGGGCCCGACCAAAGCTAAAGGGAGCTGGGGAGGAAAAGGAAGAAGACTGGAGGTCTTCAAATTGGAGGGGCCTCATATTCCAAAACCGAGGACCTCAAGTCCGTCTCCTCGAAAGGAGGAGGTGAGGAAGAGGAGGAGGAGGGGGAGAGCAAGGACAACTCCTCCCCTCCAAGGAAGAGAGTGGCGTCCGAGGATGTCATGAAGGTGGAGATCCAGGGCAGTCTAAAGCGCCTGGCTAAGGCATCCGACGCCACAGGCCGCAAGGCCTTGGCTAATCCGAGGGTCATCCTCTCCTCCTTGGATAGCGAGCAATCCGAGGCAGGCAGGAGAAAACCACCGCTGAGGAGGTATGTCCTTAGCTTGTATCTCTTGTTGTGCACATTACCTCCCCTTGTCTATACTTTTACTGATTTACCCCATTTCACCCTTTACAAGACCCAGGGGTGGGTCCCTAGTGATGGGGGATCAAGCGGGCTTCCTCCAGGAAGCTTGTCCGATGGGCATCCCCCTCCCCTAGTGCACGTGAAGTGCTGGGGGAGGCAACCTCACCGGCTCCGCCTGTGCTTACCATGGGGGAAAGTGCCAGTGTGCCCATGGTCGGAGTGGATTCTTCGGCTACCGAGGACCCACTGACAAATGTTCTATCTTCTACATAAGGAATGAAGCTGGTTGATCCAGCATGCTCGGTGCCCGAGGGCACCGAGACGCCTCGGCCATCTACCCTGGCAGCCCCCTCTCCTCTAAGGGAGGAAGCCGAGGTGGTCCGTGCACCCCCGCCTGCCAGAGGGATGGCGTCCAAGGGATGAACAGAAGAGGTGGAAGCAGCCATGGAGGGCTCTTCCATCCGCGCCGAGCACCACACAATAATGGGTGTGGTGCGGCAAAGCTACCTGTCCGCGGAGGCCGGCATGAGGGAGGTCTTCTGAGGCCTATTTCAAGGCTTTGAGGTAAGTCGTGCTCCTTCTTCTCCTTGATAATATAACAAGCGTATAGAATTGCTAGGAGTTAGGCTATAATGAATATTTATCAGTAGAAGAAATAATTGGTTTGAGGACCGTAAGTGTCTAATCACAGTAGCCCCCAAGCCCTAAGTGAGATCCTAGGATCTTACTCGGGCGTCTTAATAATAAGTAAAGAGCAAATAGAAGTAGCCCCCAAGACACTGATCGGATAAAATAATCCGATCAGGGCATCGATGTCATCGGAGGAGTCTTAGCATCTGCCTTTTTATTTTATAAAGGAATCAGCCTCGGTTGCAACTTCCACCTCCCAAGAGCTGGAAGATATGAACCGAAAGCTTGAGATGTCTGAGAAGGACATGAAGCTTATGAAGAAGAAAATGGAGGAAGTGTGAGGTAAAAAGGGAATATGATTGGCATTTATATTTTTGCATTCAATCTATTGTTTGAGCAGTAGGCTCTAAAGCACTAGTGCACTAATCTTGCAGCTTCCTCCATGGCACTGGAGAAGCTCTGGGCCGAGCTATAAACAGCTCGACAGGAGGCCGAGCAGCACAAGGTTGCGGCAGATCAGGCCAGCAATGAGTTGGCCTTGGCGAAGGAGGCCACTTACAAGCACGCAGCCTCGGTCCAGGAGGTGGAGGCGGACCTGGAGGGCGTCTACGCTGAGTGTGACACACTGCTGGAGGAGAAGAAGAAATTCTCCGCCGAGCTTGCCAAGGCAAGCTCGGAGTGCAAGGATGCCAAGACCCAGGCCCGGGCGGATCATGATGTGCTCAACCAAGTGAGCAGGATCACCGCTGGTAAGCCCTATCTGCTCCAATATGTTTTTGGCGATAGCCGTTTTGCTCATCTTACGCAAAACTGTCATTCCTCAGAGGCCTTCAAGGAACTTCCCCTCAGCACCGCGGACACCTGCACCCACTATGCCGACCGTCCTGACGATCTAGCCGAGAAGCTATTCTGGTGTCAGTTCTAGACGCTCGAGCATCCACCGCAGCTCAACAATCGGATGAAGCAGCAGGCGAAGCTATTTCTAGTGGCGTGGCCTGTGATGGAGGATCTCTGCATCAACCTCTGGCCGTCTAGGCCAATGCTCAGCAGCTTCTTCATCTTTCTGAGCACGTTGCGCGAGGCCAGCACCCGGTTCATCAACTGGAAGTGGTTGGCCTGCCTGGAAGGCGCCCAGCGGGAATATGAATCAGTAAGGGAGCATTATCCAAAGTTCAAGCCACTAGAGATCGCCGCCGGGCCTACGGAAGGAAAGAACTGGAGGCCTGAGCAGTAACTTGCCGAGGTCTTGGAGGGGGCCAAGCAAACTGAGGCCCAATGCTCAAAATCAGAGTTGCACTTCCAGTAGGTCCCTTGGTAAGTAAAGGATGACTTTGTAAAGACAAGTTGAAATTTAGTGAATGAATCAATTCGGCTTTTATCCGATCTGTTTATTTTCCCCTCCTTTGTGACCGTTTGTTTATCTAAAAGTTTCTGGTCATCAGCTTCTGCCCCCTTGTAGAAACTACGCGGGGTGTTATCTTAACACACGTAAAACCTTAGCCGACATCTCGAAACCGTAGTGGTGATTGTGTGCTTAGATGAACTAGTCAATAAGACCATGCTGGCTTTAGTTCTTTCACGTAGTAGTAGGAGCTCTAAGTTGTGGAGTAGTTGAACTAGCCCCCGGTGTCGTGGTGATCGGCTCAGCTGACGTACCCCACTCTCAAAACCTCGGTTCTTATAGAAAGAACCCTTCGTTTATGACGGGTTCACCGCTAATGGCACATTAGTTTTACACTATCTTCGGATCTCTTGACCTATGTGCACTTATCGTGACTGTCGATTTCCAGCTTTCTCCACAGAAGGGCTTAACCATCCAGACTAGAAGCACAATCGCACTGGTTCTCCTTTTACACTCTTAGCCAAACAGAGCGGAACGTAAGAGGTAAGCACAGGAGCTAGGCAACCCAATCTTTGACCAAAATCACGACTCAAAACATGTGCATATAACGCAAGATCCAAGACGCCGATCAAACATCGAACTTGAAAATTGACTCGACTATATGTCCGAGCCCCGGTCTAAGGTCGGACTGTGCTGTATGTGGGAGTAGACCACCTGGGGGCAATTATGAAATAGAAAACAACACGGAAAAGATGTGCAGGGACCGAAAAAAGGACTGTTTTATTATTCATAAGGCTTCGCCATGCAGGACGAGCTGAAAATAGATACGGAGAGTATGTTGAAAAGAGATATGTGGGGAGAGTAGTACAGGGTTTTAGATAAGCGAGCCTTCTGGCCCGTTGCTCCCCTACCGCACGTCTGTGCCTTGGAGTTGTTGACCAGCTAGGCCTTGTCCATACCAAGGCTGATGCATACGGTCATCCCCCACAATGCCGAAGAAATTTGAAAGGCGGGGCCTCTGAGGAGGCTGGAGCCGTCTTTTAGCAGAAGGAATCTACCAAGAAGATCCTCTGGTAGGCATTTATGTGCCAAAGAGGTCACCGGGAGTCAAGTGTGCTCGGATCATCCAAGATAACACTCCTGGTATGATAATTTTTTGCCCCCCAATTCCCCAAGGAATTTTAAGTGCAAAGTCGTGTACTCGAGGTATGTAATCTGCTACCAGATAGTAGGAGAAGGGGAGCGCGTATCCCTATTTAGGAGGGATGCGAGTTCGACCGGTGGTCGTGCGGACGTGTTTGGAAGAGCCTGGTAGATGATACGTCTCCAACGTATCGATTGTTTTTTATTGTTCTATGCTATTATATTATCAATCTTGGATGCTTTACATGCAATTATATGCTATTTTATATCATTTTTTGGAACTAACCTATTAACCTAGTGCCTAGTGCGAGTTGCTATTTTCTGCCTATTTTTGGTTTTCCTGGAAATCAGTACCAAACAAAGTGCAAATGCTACGAAACTTTTTGATGTTTTTTTCTGAACAAAAGAGACCCTGGAAGCTTCGGGTGGATACTAGACGTGAAGCAAGGAGACGACAACTTAAAGGGCGCGCTCAGGGGGTAGGAGCGCAATGATGCCGTTGGGCCCCTCGTGGCTCCATTTGACCTAATTCCACCTCCATAAATTCTCTAATATCGGGAAAGCAACACAGAGCCAGTCGAAACACTTTTTCCGCTATCGCAAGCCTCAGTTCTATCAGGAGGCCATCTGGAGACCTTTTCGGGTACTCCGTAGAATGGTGAATCGACCATGGAGTCCATCTACATCAACCTTGTTGCCTCCATGATGATGTGTGAGTAGTCTACCACAGACCTATGGCTCCATAGCTCGTACCTAGATGGCTTATTCTCGCTATTTGATCTTCAATACCATGTGTCACCGTGATTCCCGCGGTGATCTTTCCGATGTAATCTTCTTTTGTGGTGTGTTTGTTGGGATCCAATGAATTGTGGGTTTGTGATTAGATTATTCATTGAATGTAACTGAGTCTTCTCTGAATTCTATTAGCCATGATTGTTATAGCTTCGTATTTCTCTTCGATCTATCGGTTTGGTTTGGCCAACTAGATTGATTTATCTTCAGTGGGAGTGGTGCGTTGTAATGGGTTCAATCTTGTGGTTCTTTCTATCCTCGGGACAGAAGGGGACAAGTCATGTATTTCTATTGTTACCATTAAGGATAAAACGACAGTATCTGAACATATTGTTTTTTCTTATTTTGTCTACATCATGTCACCTTGCTCCAAACATTACTTTGTTTGTCATGAACTTAACATCAATGCAGGTAGGAGTCGGTCGATTGGTGGAGTAATAGTAGTAGATGAAGAATCATTTTGGTCTACTTGTTTGTGGACGTGATGCCCATATACATGATCATTGCCATGAATAACATGTCATAACTATGTGCAATTCTGTCAATTGCCAAACAGCAATTTCTCTATCCACCGTATGCTATTTTCGAGAGGGAATCCTCTAGCGAACACTATGGCCCCGGATCTACTTAAACCTAAATACAAAGATTCCAAAAACACTTTCCTGCAATTTATTTACTTTTATTTTATTTTTCCTTTACAATATCTATTTCTATCAAGATTTAATCCTTGCAAGTAACGAGTTCAAGGGGCTTGAAAATCCTCTTGCCTGCGTTGGGTGCAAGTGTTTGGTTTTGTGTGTGTAGGTGTTGTTGAAAGGAGTTTGCTTGGTTCTCCTATTGGTTCGATAACCTTGGTTCTCACTAAGGGAAAGACTTATCTCTACTGTACTGCATCTCCTATCCACTTCGGGGGAAATCTCAATGCAACTCACAAGTAGCAGGAACAATTTCTTGTGCCGTTGTCGAGGAGACATCATCAAATTATCGTCAGGTCCCTACACATAAATTATCTTTCACTTGTTCTATTTTCTATTTTCTGTGATATTTTTCTTTATATAAAATACAAAAATACAAAAATATTTCTATTTGCTTGTTTTCTTAGTTATCTAGTTTACATGTTTGCTTGCTTTGCTTGAAGTTGTTATCACGTCTGAGTTTGAAGAAATTAGTGATGCCTCCGCCGCTAGTGCAGAAGCTTTTCATCATCCAACTTCACCACATAATGAGAGTACTAAAACAAATTTTGATGAAGTGGACAAAGAAAAACTTGATACTCTTGCTGATGATGATCCTTCTAAAGGAGACCACACTATTATGCAAACAAAGATATTTCACATAGTTAGTGGTAATATTATTGGAAAAAGTGTAATTCAAGACTTTTTTCACTTGTGATGGCTCGTTACCAGGAGGATCAGTTCTTGCTAGAACTACTAGATGCCGATGCTATGTCTTTGCTTGTAGTTGAATTGGAGATACAATTTGTGCACATGCATCCCCGTATGCAATGGTTGTTTCTAGAATTCTCTAATATTCAAGATGGTTCTACTTAACGCTTAGCTACAATATTTCTCGTTCATGAAAACAATCGCATTATGCAAGAAGCTAGAGAAATATTTGCTCATTATAGGGTTAATGGTGAGTGTCCACCAATAGAAGTAATTATTTATGACTTGGAAGAAATAAGGAAATTAAGATCAGCCCATTCTGCTACTTATGATGAGAATCTTAGAAAAGAGGTTCCACCTAACGTTTTGGTTGATAAAATTTCCAAACACAATGAACAATTTGTCATACCAAATCTTGCATTGGATCTTATACTCGAGAGGGAATTAAGGAAGCACCTTTGTTAGAACATGATTTTCCCTAAATGGTTTTGGTGATTGATGACAATGCCCTTTGCGGACTAACTATGTGCATTTAGATTACAGAGATTATCTGGTCGCACAAGACGGTTTATTTCCCCTCGGTGTTCAAAGAGAAGAAGATTATTTTTTGACAATTTAGTGTTGGTGGACTTGAGTCATAGGAAATGCGTACTATCAAGAGGGGGTCCGCTTCAGAAAGGTTTGGGTGGAATCATCACGTACACAGTCACTTTGCACCCCGCCTTTCTTCCCGGCATCTGGAGCTTCTTCCTTCCTTGCCTTAAACTGCCTAGAGTCTGATAAGCGGTAGTACCGTGCTGACTAGCGGTAGTACCGCTCCAGCAGTACTACTGTTGTCTAGTACTACTACCGCTTCCTCTTACACTCTGCTCTCTGGTGTTGACATCGGAAGTAGAGCGGTAATTGTGAGTGGAAGTACCTCTCCTGCGATACTGCACTCGCATCACTGCCCCACACCTATATATCAGGTTTTAAGCGGAAGTACCGCTCCAGCAGAGCGGTAGTACCACTCCGGCGGTACTACTGGGATGTTCTTCCACTGGAACTAACACTTGTAATTGCTCTCTAGTATGTTTTATTTTCTGAGTGGAAGTTGAGCGGCCATAGAGGGCGGTAGTACCGCTCCAAGAAGTACAACCGTGCTACCCCGCTCTACTACCGCTAGTTCTCCCGCTATTGTAGCACTAAGCGGAAGTTCCGTTGGTGGGACCGGTAATACCGCTCTCGTGGCTCTACCGCCTCCCTGAGCTCTTCAATTACACTATGTGGGAATAACTTCTGTGTCAGCGGAAGTACTGCTCACCAGAGCGGTACTACCACTTATGCACGGGCAGAATGGCATAACGGTTGGATTCTTCTTTCCACTATATAAGTGGGTCTTCTTCCCCAAGTTGACTCACCTCTTTTCCCCCAAAGCTCCATTGTTGCTCCTAAGCACAGTTTCACCCGATCTCCCTCCCTAGCCATCGAATCTTGTTGATGCTCTAGTGTTTGAAGGAGGAGGCCTTGATCTACACTTCCACCAAGAGAAATTTGATTCCCCCCACTAATCCCGTGTGGATCTTGTTACTCTTTGGTGTTTGAGCACCCTAGACGGAAGAGGTCACCTCGAAGCCACATTCCATTGTGGTGAAGCTTTGTGGTGTTGTTGGGAGCCTCCAATTAAGTTGTGGAGATTTCCCTAACCTTGTTTGTAAAGGTTCGGTCACCGCCTTCAAGGGCACCACTAGTGGAATCACATCATCTCGCATTGTGTGAGGGCATGCGGAGAATACTATGGCCTAAGTGGCTTCTTGGCAGCATTGTGCCTACACACAGCTCTAACGGAGACGTACTTTCCCTCAAAGGTAAGGAACTTCATTAACACATCCTCGTCTCCACCGGCTCCACTTGTGGTTATTTCTTACCTTTACTTTGTGCAAGCTTTAGTTGTGTGTTATCCTTTGCTTGCTTGAATTGTTGTTGTTGTTAGCATCATACAAGTTGTTCACCTAGTTACATATCTAGACAACCTATTTGTTGCTAAAACTAATTTGTTAAGAAAAGCTAAAATTGGTAGTTGCCTATTCACCCCCTCTAGTCAATCATATCGATCCTTTCAATTGGTATCGGAGCCTCGTCTCTTTATTAAGGGCTTTACTGCCCGAAGAGTATGGTTAATGACGGGGATAGGGTTGATGATTTACCCGAGGCTGAGGGAGTGAACATGGTCTCTCATGAGGATTAAATGATAACATTGCCTCACTTAAACCTTCTATGACGACCGAGGTCAAATCCTTGTTTAAAGAATTCCTTGATGGTCTCAAACTTTCTACCGATCCGTTGCAAGTGGTTAATCCCACTAACTCGGAGTCGTATGCCAACTTCGGTAAGGAGGGGGCTAGTTGTGATAAGGATAAGTTGCCTCAAGGAAAGAATGGGACGGGAACCCATGCCTCAGTTACCCCTCCCCCGGTTTATGGAGGACCAGTCCACACACCTCATATTAACAACCTAGGTCCTCCTCCTAAACTTGTGAAATGTGATTTTGCTAATTGGCCTTTAGTATCAAGTCTCATTTCAAACAAATCTTTGGTGAATCATTGATCAAGGTTACTACCTGCATGATCCAAACAATCTCACTCCAAGAGAAGAGGCGGACAGTCAATACAATCACTCCTGCTTGTTCATCCTTCAAACAGCAGTGCCTCCTACAAATCTAGCTCACTTGCATCCCTTCACTCATGCAAAGGATTATTGGGAACATATTATCTCATTATATAAGGGAAGCTCGAGTATTCAATGGTCTAACTTTGAGGTGGTTCTTGATGAGACCGATGAGTTCGTGATGAATGAAGATGAGGATCCCCGTGAGCTCTACCGGAGATTGACAACTCTCGCGGTCTCTCTTCAAGATCATGGGAGTAAGGATACGGATGACAATTGGATCAAGCGTAAGTTTCTCAAGGCAATCATGTCACTCAACAAGGACATGTCCTCCATGATCCGTCAAAGACCAGACTTCCACACCTTGTCCTCGAGTGATGTGTTGGATGAATTTATTGCTATGAACATCTTGAACAAAACCACCAACAACGCTCTAGCTCGTGTCCAATGGTCAAAGAAAGCTTCACCCAACCTTGATTTGAAGGGCAAGGCTATTCCAGAAGAAGGAGAAGAAGAAGAAGAAGAAGAAGAAGAAGAGGAGGAGGAGGAGGAGGAGGAAGAAGAAGAGGAGTGTTGCCCCAAAGACACCAAATATGCGTACCACAAGCACATGGCTCTTGCGTCAAGCCAATTTAGGGGAAACAAGAGAAACTCAAGGCCTAACTTCTCCAAGAACAACTCAAGTGGATCAAAAGGCAAGCAACATGTGAGGACTTTCTATAATTGTGGCAATGTGAGTCACTTTCTGGTGGATTGCCCGTATGAGAAGAGGGAAGACAATGGTGGCAAGTTCATTCACAAAACAAGGCCAAGTCCTTCCCCAACAAGAAAAACTTCGCCAAAAAGGTGCCTCAAAAGTTGTTGGTGGCACACGAAGAGTACATCTCCGATGATGATGATGATGATGAAGATGCAAGTGGTGAAGGAATGGCGATGGCCACGGTGGCCATTGCAACTTATTCCCCAACCAAGTTGTCTCCCTTCGACGCCCCCAATGAGAACCGCATTGCCAAGTGCCTCATGGCCAAAGATATCAACAAGGTAACCTCCATCATCAAAACATCTATTAATACTACTCTGTCTTTATTGTATTGTGTGGATGAACATGGGGAGGTGAAAGTAGATGAGAATGAGTTTGACAAATTCATGGGTAAACTCAAAGGTGAGACCAAGAAGCACTTTGTTGCTCTCTTGGAACAACTTAGTGAGGCTAGTGATATCATTGAGTCTCATGAGGAAACCATCTCTAAGTTGGAGGGACATAGTCGTGACTATGCCGATGAGATAGTAGATCTTTCCATTGCTCTTGAGGAAGAGTGAGGTCTTTGTTTGACTCTTGAGGATTCACACAACGATGACTTTGCTAAATTATGAAAAGATCATGATCATGCTCTTGTTCTTACTCGTGTTCTCAAATCCGAAAAGGTTGCACTTGGGGTTGACCATGATAGACTCAAGGAAGAGTTTGACACACTTGAGAAGGCTCACTAGGCTTTGAAGAGTGCTCATGCTTCTCTTAAGGAGTCTCATGATCAACGCCAAGTAAAACTTACTAAGGAGATAGCCACGTGTCCTCCTTTTGTGTTAATTGATAATGCCCATGCTACTAAACCTTGTTGTGAGCATGTGAACCTTGTGGAGGAGAATGCCAAGTTGAAAGAGCAACTTGAGAAAGGCTTTGTGGCATGTATCTAAGGTGAAAAGAACCTCAATGATCTTTTGAGCAATCAAAAGGAAGTTGTAGCGAAGGAAGGGATTGGGTTTGCACCAAAGTCTACGAAGAAGAAGTTCAAGACCAAAAAACCTCTCCTGCTCAAGGAAACCTTTGTCAAAGCGGGGGAGAATACTCATGAGAAGACGAAGGACAAGGATGTGGCTGGTAATGCCAAGAAGGGCAAGACCACCCCTTCCAACAAAGCCGGCGACTTTAGCCCCTCTTATGTTTTATGTCATGCTAGTGATGGGCATGTTTATGCCAAATTTGTTGGTTCTTCTTATGAGTATATTGAATGGTCTATTTGGGTTCCTAAGACCCTTGTTACTAACATAAAAGGACCCATTAAAGAATGGGTACCTAAATCCAAGCATTTATCTCTTGTAGGAGTTTGCTTATGGAGGGAGTTCATGGTGGCTTGATAGTGGAGCAATAAATCATATGACCGAAAGCAAGAACTTGGTGGTGGACGTTCAAACTAACTCATCTTGGCCACTCAAGTCCAATTTTCTGATGATACAATTTCAAAGGTATTCAGTCTTGGCAAGGAGGTGATCTCCCTAGATTTAACCATTGAGAAAGTCATGCTTGTTGAGACCCTTGCATACAATTTACTTTTCGTTCATCAACATGCACCCATTGGCTTATCTACCTTCATTGATGTTGATACCGTGGCCCTTTTGTGGAGCAAGACTCTTAAAGTAGCCTTTGTTGGGCATGTCGAAAATGCTCTCTATGTGGTTAACTTTTTGGAGCGCCCGACTAAGACCGCAACTTGCCTAATGGCTAAAGTTGATTTGGGATGGCTTTGGCATCACCTCCTAGCCCATGTCAATATGAGATCTTTGCAAAGTCTCCTCAAAGGGGATCAAATTTGTGTACTAACAAATGTGAGTTTTGCCAAAGATCGTGCTTGCAATGCTTGTATCAAAGGGAAGCTACATAAGACGACTCACCGACCCACGACTACCATGTATTCGAAGAGACCCTTGGAGCTCCTTCACATGGATCTCTTTGGTCCTCCATCCTTTGATAGTCTTGGGGGAAGAAAATACTTCTTGGTGATTGTGGATGATTACTCAAGATATACTTGGGTATACTTCTTCAAGAAGATGAATGAGACCCAACAAACCATCATAGACTTTGCAAATGAAGCTCAACATCAACACGAGGCAAAGATAATGATGATTACAAGTGACAACGGCATGGAGTTCAAGAACTACACCTTGGATGAGTTTCTTAGTGATGAGGGGATCAAGCATAGATACTTCGCACCATATACCCTCAACAAAATGGTGTTGCATAGAGGACGAACCGGACATTGATGGATGTGGCAAGGACCATGATGGCGGAATTCAAATCTCCGTACAACTTTTGGGCCAAAGCCATCAACACTGCATGTCATGCATCTAATTGGCTCTACCTCTACAAAGGCCTTAACAAGACTCCATATGAGATACTTACCGGTACAAAGCCCAACCTCAAGTACTTCCGGGTGTTTGGTTGTAAGTGTTTCATTCTCACCAAAGGTGTTCATTTGTCTAAATTTGAACCTAGAGCTCAAGAGGGCATATTTGTTGGTTATGCTATAAACTCTCATGCTTACTGTGTCCTCAACAAGTCCAATGGACTCATTTCACTCTCACACACGAAGTTTCTTGCATTTCATCAACGCAATCCATATCGCAATCCTCAGGATGATGCTCTTGCAGATCGTCGCTTCTAGACCAAGGAGCAATTCTCATCTATGTTGACATTTCAAAGGCCAAGAAGAACTTATTTGTGGAGGTCAAGTCTATTGACACGGAGCACATGAGAAACCCCGCTCAGAATGATTACTTTGGTGAAGCTCGTGCTCTGTGCCAGCAGTGGGGTCTGTTTCCCATAATGGGATTAAACAAGGATTTTGATTGTGAGATTGTGGTTCTGTTCTATGCCACCGTGCACTTTCATGTTGATGAAGATAGGAACATGACTAGGATCACTAGTGGAAGACTGTTGAAGTCCAACTAGAAGACTTTCATGAACTCTCCGGGGTATGCTAATCAAGGGTTGGATGATCCTCTTGGCCTCATGCCTCACACGGACACAGCATTGATTCACAAGTCCAAGTTGATTCGCCACACCAGACATGTGCAGACTGCAATGGTATTCACACAGTGCTCATCCCCTTCCTGGATATTATGCATCGTGTCTTTCGCATCCCTCTCTTCCCTCGCATTGTGAAAAAGGATTAGGTACACTCATATCTTGTGAATCTGTTGCTGATGTGCATTAAGGAGAAGGGCAGGGACTCTACTTTGGATGTCTCCCAAATTATGTGGCGCAAGCTTCGTTTTGTTGTGTTTGACAGGAAGGTACCCATCTATGACCCTATCTCTTTAAACTGATTAAGGATACCTTGGCTGTTGTGTTTCCTGGCGAGTACCTTGTCACAGAGCACATGGTGACTCATGGTGTGCTTAAGCTTCGTGTGAAGGAGATTTGGGGCATTGCACCGGCTGTTCCAGAGATTGCCCCCACCGATTCTGATGAGGAGGAGGAGCCAGATTACACATATGCTCCGCCTCTGAGAATAAACCTTCATGGGCTTCCAAGCTAAAGACCAAGATTTAGAAGCTTCTCTGTTTCTAGGCTGAGGGTCCGTACAAGGCTCATGTGGACGCCAAGAAGGCTCGCAGCAGGGATAAGAAGATTATGAGGCAGTTTGGACTAGAGGTTTGTAGTGAGTCTGAGGAGCGGATCACTGACTAGGAGGAGTGGATCAAGAAGAACTGTCCGCAGACAGAGTCAAATGAGGAGTTGTGTCGGGTCACGATGCACACGATCACCTATGGGTCCCCGGGCCCCTTTGTCATTCGGCAGGGGTGAGGCCACGTTCCACAAAGAGCAGAGATGGTGAGGCAGCACGACGATGAGACGCTGGTGTTTTACCTAGGTTCGGGCCGCTGGGAAGCGTAAAACCCTACTCCAGCTTTCGTGGACTGATCGGGGGAACACGAAGCACACGCAACGCTCAAACCCGACAAGGTTGCCTTCGGGAGAGCTGCTACACGAGTATAAGTGTCCAACGGTCCGAATCTTTAGCTAGGTTGCCTTGGGCCTCCTTTTATAGCTCAAGGGGCAACCACAGTGGCAAAACAGACATTATCTAGTGATTAGATAGCTAACAGTGCTATCATACCTAACTCTGGTACTTAGGACAAAATGCCATAAATGCTAGCCTAAGTGTCGTGCGGGGATGCATCCCCGACAGGCTTTTACCACCGCTTTAGCTAACTATAGCTAAGTATCTTGACACGCCTCTGGACGGGTGTCAAACGGGCATAATCTGTCTCCCAACGAGTCGCCACTTACTTAGCGAGAGCCACTTAGCCACCTGAGGGCTCGACACCGCGTCGACAAATGACTGGCGTTGCGATGCGGTGGAGCGGTGGCTGATCGGCTCGCGCTTGCCAGGGGATGGCTGGGTCTTCCTGAAGATGTGTGCGGCTCGGTCTCCGGCAAGCACCGGGGACGTGACTGGCGCGGTTCGGGCCCGTTCTGGGCCGTTGCATCGACCTTGCCGGCGTTGCTTGGCCAGCGTAGGCTTCTTCTGCCAGAGTCTTGGTCTTGAATGCTGGTTTCGTCTTCTTAATGCGCTCCTTGATCTCACGTAGAGCGGCTTCTCTGGTTTGGACTGGTTCTGACTGGGTAGTAGCTTTCCTCGGCCGTCTTAGGCAAGCGGGTCGGAGGCTTATTGTCCGTGCACAAGTCAGGGGGAAATAAACACCCCTATTTGTGTACCCCGACAGAAGCCCCCGGGACTGAGCCATACGTGTCGCTTGGCATCGTTGGGTTAGGCCCCAAACGGTGCACGGACACTCATCGAAGAAATGCTGCCTTCACGTCCTTGGCTGTGATGACTCGCCAAACCCACGTCCACTCTGCATAATTACTGCAGGTCGTGGGGTTGTGGAGCAGTAGCCGTTGGAGAGTAAAAAACACCAGTAATAGAAATGGCATTTTTCCGAAAAGATAGCGAAGAGCCAGCCCCCGCGCGGGTCCCCAATAAAAAGGTAACGCGCAGGGGCGCTGCTCATTTGCGTCGACTTCTCCTTCCTTCATCTTCCTCCTCAAGCCAAGAAGCCGCTTCCGTCGCCGCCACCCACCCACCAAGCGCTCTAGATCCTCCGTCGCCCTTGAGAGCCCAAGAGATGAGGCAGAAGACGGGTGCCGTGAAGGGGAAGCAGATGGCCGCACCAGCGGACCCAGCGACTAAAGAGTGGAAGAGGAAAGCAGAAGAGCTGGAGAGGCGGCGACAGAAAGATGGGGTTTTCTCCCCGTCGAACCTGGACGGCAACACCTTGATCGCAAGGTATGCCTATATGTGGGGGAGGGAAACAAATGGGCATGGAGCGCCCGTAGTTCTGTCGGACAGTGCCAAAGAAAAGACACCATCAGATTCATACCGCTTCTTCTACGCGTACTTTCTTTGTGGCCTCTCCTCCCCCTTCTCTGATTTCTTTTGCGCCATGATGATGGTGTATGGATTCCACCTTCTGGATTTCACGCCCAATGCAATGGCGTGTATGGCGATCTTCGCCCATTTGTGCGAGAATTTTGTTGGAGTTGCCCCCAATGTGGATTTGTTCAGACACTTCTTTGTCCCTCGGATAGAAGACAAATCCCACCGCTCGGGGAACATAAGCTGGATTCCTCGGTGCAAGTGGGAAGACTGGGATTATCTCCTTGGCCAGCAGCGCGTGAAGTGGGAAGAGTGGAGGGGCGACTGGTGCTGGATCAAGGATGAAGAAGCCCCCGAGTTCTGCTCGACGCGGACTGGATGCGTTACGCGCGGAAGTGATTGGAGTAAGTTGGGCCTCACTGACGACAGGCTCCGTCCGGCGCTAAACATGATTACCCGTCTGAAAGCTGCCAGGCTGACCATCGAACATGTGGGGGCCGAATTCCTTCGGCGCCGCATTGCGCTGCTGTAGAGGAGGGACAAGTTTGCATGGGAGTACAACGGCTCTGCCGACAGAATGCGCTTGTACCCAGGCCCCGCCAACAACCTGACGGTTTACGGCCATAGTTGGTTGTGCGAGCAGTTGTTCGGCCATCTTGGGCCATTTCATTTGTCGGCAAGAGTTGTTCCCCTGCATCTCAATTCTGCCCAGAGCCAGATTTTGCAATGGATGCCCGACTGCAACGCCTCCGGGGTCAAGTCCGATTGGGAGCTGCCTGCCCTGGATGACGAGATAGATTGGGTCTCTCGCCTGGAAGAAAGAGCTTCCAAGGCGGAGGATAATCTGATCAAGCCAACTACCAGGGCGGAGGAGGCATTCATTGCCGCTCGGATTGAGGAGGATAAGAAGGTCAAAGCCGCCAAGAAAATGGGCTCCGGGGTAGAGGAAGAGGAGGAGCCCAAGGGTGATGATTCTTCTGAAGAGGGGAGCGAAAAGCGCGCCACGGAGGAGGCTGTCGGGTTCGAATCTGCCGGGGGCGGGGCTTCCCAAGCCGCGGCGATAGGAACCCAAGAGGGGGGTGGGACGAAGGAGGCAAAGGAGCGGGAGGTGAAGGAAGAAGGGCTCGAAATGGGCCCTCAAGCTCTAGAGCCAGGGCGCCGCCTCCACGAGCGCGTCAACCGAGAGTCAGCGGCCCCTGCGTCTTCGCGGAGCACCCAGAAGGTGAAGAAGATGACCACCAGGGGAGGCAAACACGACGTAGCACGCCGCCATTCCCTCCGCCTCTCTCGGGCTAAGTCTCCTCCCGCCAAGCGACAGACAGTCACGGGGGTGGACCCCAGCCCCCCGGCAAGCCCAACTTCTCCGCCAAGTTCGACCATGCCGGAGGTCCCGGTCCCACCGCCAAGCCCCGCTCCTCCAACTTTGAAAAGGGGCAGATCAACTCCGCCGCCTGTGTCATACGAGCTGGGATCCATGCTCATCACCTCAGAGTGAGTTACTCAATTACGATCCTTGTCAATGTTTTCTGTCCTTGATTTCTTGACTGATCTTGCATAGTTGAATGTGACAGGGATAGGGAGACCCTTGGGCATCGAGCCAAGTGGGTCAAATCCGCGGCAGAGCTGGGTTCCGCGACAGGCATGAGCCCGGTAGGAGGCGCGGAGGAAGATCCCACGCCTAGCCCCCGGTCCAGCCCTCTTCGCGAAATTCTGGGGCTGACCTCGTCTGCTGGTGGGGATGAGGAAGGGCATCTTCACACACCTGACAGGGAGATGGGAGAGAGCTATCAAGGAGGGACTCGCTAGGGAGAGCCCTCCTTCCAAGATACCTCGTCAACCATCGCCCAGGGGGAGGATGTTGCCGGGGAAGAGGATGCCCCTCCTCAGCAACCTCCATCGGGTAACCCACTTGCCTGCATTTTTGCTTCCCCCTTTTCTCTCTTCTTGTGTGTCTTGTTGATTCCTGACTTTCATTTTTCCACTTACTGCTTCTGTCCACAGCTTCGCCACTTGAAGAGCCTGAGTTGCTGGAAGAAGTGGCCGGCATCGGGAAAGATGCGGTTGAGGAGGCAATGAAGATTGCTACCGCAAAGGGCCACGAGCAGGTTGCCGGGGACGTTGAGGAATCCTCAGAAAGAACGGAATCAGCCCCCGGTGGCGCATCTGGCCTGGATACAGTCATCAAGGAGAAGGCTCCTCTCCAGTCCATGGGGCCCTTCACTTCGAGCTATCCTCTGGCCTCGGCCCTGCAATCTCCCCTGAGCAAACTGGCGCTGGTCACTTCTCAACTTGGTCCCACAACTCCTGGGTCATCCTTCTCAGTGGGCGCAGATTTTGATGAGGAAATCAGACGGATACTGGCGCCACTATCTCAGAGAGTTGAAGAAACTGATGGTTCCGCTGATGGTGCCAAAGATTTGGCTTTCTTGGAATCCATGGCGGTAGGGCTCAAGAATGTGCAGAACAGGTATAGCCTCAAATGGCAGGCGATCAAGGAGCAGCGCGACTCGGCCAAGCTCGTGGACCAGCAACTGAGGGACAAAGGGAACGAGCTGCGAGAGTGGTACAACCAGCAGGTCCTTTCTCTTAAGAGGCAGCATGAGACGTAGGCCATGGCCAAGGAGGATGTTGCAGCCCAAGAGACTCGACTGGTGGAGTGCGAAGCGCTTCTGAACACCAGAGAGACGAACATCTCCTCTCGGGAAGGGGCCCTCGAAGGTACTCTCCACGGCATGGATGAGGAGTTGGAGGCTCGTGTTCAGCAACGCACCAAAGAGCTGGAAGACGGCCACAAGACCACTCTCGACGCGCTCTCTCTGGAGTCCTCGGCCCAACTAAAGAAAGTGGCCGACGAGCTCGCTGCCACATCTGCCGCCAAGACCAATCTCGAGGCCCAACTGAGCAAGCTGACGGAAGACCTTGCCGGGAGCAGCAGGGAGATCGAGGCCCTCAAGGAGGAAGCATGGAAAGCGAAAGTCACTATGGAAGAGGCGCAATCACAGCTTTCCTCCAAGAGCCAAGATCTCGACGCCGCCAACGACACCATCTCCAACATGAAATCCAGGCTTGCCTCTTTGGAGAAAGACATTGAATCTATCGGTGTCCGTGAGAAGCTGCTGATGACAGACCTGACCAATGCGAAAACCCTCCAAAAAGATGCAGAAGACAAGCTGGAGAACCAGATCAGCAGCGCGACCTCTGGATCAAGAGCATGATCGACATCGCCGAGCGCCTCACTACTCAGATTGCGAGTATGGACATGAAGAGTTGGGCCTTCTCCGTCAGCAAGCACGAAGTTCCAAGCGTCAAGCTGACACTCTTCTTTGAAGGCCTGATCGAGGGGTTGAAGATGTACGAGGATGACAGGGCCGCCTCCTTCGCCAATGAATCCCGGAAGCTGGCTCGCGGCGCTCTCTTCCTAGTCCTAAGCAACCTCGCCTTCTTCCACGCAGACCTCGACCTCTCCGATCGTTTCAAGAAGCTGCCACCGGGCGCCGACACCTTTGCTGCCGTGAAGAAGGCCGGTCCCCTTGCTTACAGGGTCTTCTCAGTCCCAAGGACCCAGGGGAGTCGCCGGGGTTAGCCTTGAGTCACCCTTGCTGCCGTGCCTGTCGGCGTTCTGGGATCGGGGGTACCCAGACCTGCCTGCCTGCAGCCCAGCGCATGGCCCACCGCGAAGGCCCGGTACGGCCCTGCAACGAGCCCCCCGGGTCAAGGCCCTCGTGAGAGTCGCCGCCTCGCGAGGAGGACAAGGCCAAGACCTCCGGAGGAGTGGCACCCCCTTCAGGCCGCCTCCCGAGGAGCAGAGATTCCTATGCAAGTACCCGGCCTCGTGAGACCGGGGTGATGTCGGTTCTGATGACCAAGCCAGGCGGGCGCCAGCGGGCGCAGTGGGAGGACAGTTTCCTCTTTGGTGCAAAAGAGACACAGACGTGCGCGGGTTCCCAAGGAACCCCCCAAAGGTTTCCTTCCCGGTGCAAGAGGACCAAGACCACAAGCTCGGCAGGACGGATGTCATCGCCGAGCCCACCGCTGCGTCACACCCAGAAGCTTTGCAGGCGAAGACCACCTTTCGTCAGGATAGGATGTACCTCTTGTCCCCTTTAAAATTTGGCCGTTGTGGGATCGCTTCCCGCCTATTCGACGGGGGAAGACGACTGTGGCCCCTATAAATAGGGACGAGCTCCCATCGTAGAAGGCAGGTTGAATCGGGTCAAGTTCATCGCCACCAAGATCCCTCGTGAGGCCACCCAACCACTGTACTAGTTCATCCATAGCCTCCTCGAGAAGCCAATCCACCACAAAGCAGGAGTAGGATTTTACACCTCAAGGTGGCCCGAACCTGGGTAAATCTCTATGTCCATCTTCCTCCTCGCAAAAACTTATTCGACGCAGCTAGGCTGTAGGGTGACGAGTTGAGACCTTGAGCCGGTTGAGATCTTCGCACACACCCTAGTGTTCGAACCTTGTTGTGTTTTGCGGAGCCCCGATTTCGACATTTGGCGCACCAGGTAGGGGCGTGTCAAAATCTTTCTCCGGTTCCACCATGTCTCAGCTCCGTCGCTCCCATGGCCGACGCTCGCCGGATTCGCGCCGGGCGCCCGGCCGCTCGCGTCTCCCAGGTGGCGCCCGTGGGCCGCGGCGCCCCGCGCCGCTCCAACCCTCTGGCAACCGACGCTGCCCCGGTCGAGCTGCTAAAGGGCAGCAAAACTTGTTGCCGTCTCACCCCGAACAGCGTGGCGGTCGCCCTGCTTCCGCCGCGGCATCGACCCCCCACGCTCGCCCTGGGACGGCAAGCGCACAGGCCGCGCTGCTCAAGGCGCGAAAAAGGCCTTGCGGTCATCTCATCGCGCGTCTCGCAGCCCCCGGGCCTCGCACAGTTGCTTGCATCCTCGGTGGATCGTAGGCACCCGCGTCCGGCAGCCACGTCAAGCAGCTCCTCCGCCAGGTAGGCACAGCTTAGTCACGACCTGAGGCCCCGCGGGGTAAGGCGAGGCCGGCGACCGACATCACCTTCGACACCGAGGACCACCCCAGGGCTACGGTTGCCACCGGTGCAATCCCCATGCTGTGCACCCCCACCATCAGCAACGTCGCGGTTACCAAGACGCACATCGACGCCGGCGCCGGCCTCAACGTCCTCTCAGTGGAAACCTTCAACACGCTGCAGGTGCCCTATGACCATCTTGCGCCTACGAGGCCCTTCTCGGGGATGGCCCAAGGGTCCACCGCCCCTTTAGGACAGGTGCGCCTCCCGGTCTCCTTCGGCACTCGTGACAACTACTGCATCGAGATGATCGACTTCGACGTGGCCCATATCGGCCTCCCATACAACGCCATCCTGGGGTACCCGGCCCTCGCCAAGTTCATAGCGGTGACGCACCCAGGCTACAACATCATCAAGATGCCGGGGAGCAGCGGCATCATCTCGGTGGCCGGGGACACCAAGGATGCGGTTCAGGCCCTCAGACTCGCCTACAAGGCGGCGGAGGCCACACACTAAGGCGCCGAGGGGCGCCGCCAGGCCCCGGGGGCTGGGGCGGCCCCGTACCTCGACGATGGGGGCGACACCACCGCTCCTAAGGCCGCAGCGGCCCTGAGCCCTGGTACCGAGGGAGCGGTGTGGGCTCTGGAGGCCGCGCCCGCGAAGAAGAAACAACTGTTCTCTCAGGACCGAGCTGAGACGAAGAAGGTGTTTGTTAACGGCGGAAGCTCAGGCCCCACCTTCACCATCGGCACTGGCCTTCCCCTGGAGCAGGAGAAGGCATTTGTCGACTTCCTCCGCGCGAATAAGGACGTGTTCGCGTGGGAGCCGACTGGCCTGGTGGGCGTCCCGAGGGACGTGATCGAGCACCACCTGATGGTATGCCCTCACGCACGCTCGGTAAAGCAGAAGGCACGGCGACAGACGCAAGAAAAGCAAGTTTTCATCGTCCAAGAGGTCCGCAAGCTGCAGGAAGCTGGCGTTATTCGGGAAGTGTGGTACCCTAATTGGCTGGCCAACCTCGTGGTTGTCCCCAAGAAGGGTGGGAAGGAGGGCATGTGCGTCGACTTCATGAGTCTCAACAAGTCCTGTCCGCGGGACCCCTTCCCGCTCCCGCACATCGACCAGATTGTGGACTCCACCGCCGAGTGCGATCTGCTGTGCTTGTTGGATGCTTTCTCAGGATACCATCAAATCAAGATGGCAGTGGAAGACATCGAGAAGACGGCATTCCTATCCCCGTGCGGTGTGTATTGCTATACATGCATGCCCTTCGGGATGCGCAACGCAGGGCGACCTTCCAGCGGTTGATGCACATCGCCCTGGGGCAACAGCTCGGGAGGAATACCGAGGCGTACATCGACGACATCGTGGTCAAATCGCGGGAGGCGAGGACCTTGATCGAAGACCTGGAAGAGACATTCTCCAGCCTAAGTCGGGTGAACCTGAGGCTCAACCCGGAGAAGTGTGTCTTTGGGGTCCCCTCTCGCAAGCTACTCAGTTTCCTGGTATCGCAACGAGGGATCGAGGTGAACCCGGAAAAGATCAAGGCAATTGAAAAGATGAGCCCGCCTCAGACCCTCAAGGAAATGCAGAAGCTGGCGGGCTGCGTGACCGCCTTGGGGCGCTTCATCTCCAAGCTCGGTGAGCGAGCCGTCCCCTTCTTCAAGCTCATGAAGAGGAAGGGCCCTTTCGAGTGGACCCCAGAAGCTGAGGCAGCCTTCCAAGAACTCAAGCAGAACCTCACGGACCCTCCCGTCATGGTGGCGTCATGCGTTCACGAGCCTTTGGTGCTCTACTTAGCAGCGACCCCCCACTCAGCCAGCGCGGCGCTCGTGGCGATCCGGGAGGAGCGTGCCGGCGCACGCACGAAGAATGGTGGTCCGCAAGCGGCCGCACGGCAGTCGCCACCTCAGGATGGCGCTCTTGAGGCCCTTGTCGCCTCAGCGGCTCATGAGGCATCAGAGTCATGCACACCCCCTGAGGAGCAGGGCGGCGCCAACGCTTCGCGCCTCGTCGAGCACCCCGTGTACTACGTCAGCATCGTGCTACGGGATGCGCGCTCGCGTTCCCCCATGCAGCAGAAGCTCTTGCTCGCGCTCCTCGTTGCCTCAAGGAAGCTATGACATTACTTCCAAGGCCACCTCATCAAGGTCGTCTCTCCGTACCCTCTGGAGAAGGTGCTGCGCAACCCCAACGCAGCCGGAAGGGTTGTGGAGTGGAACATCGAGTTGCAGGCCTTCCACCTGGAGTTCAGCACAACCAAGGTCATCAAGGGCGCGGCCCTCGCTGACTTCGTGGCGGAATGGACGGATGCCCCTGACCGCGGGCTAGATGAAGGCTAGTCCCTTGCGCCCGGTGATGAGGCGCCCGACGGATGGGTCATGCACTTCGACGGCGCCTTCGCCCGACAGGGCGCGGGGGCTGGAGTCGTACTCATGTCACCGACCCAGGACAAGCTCTACTACGCCATGCAGCTCTGCTTCCGGCACGGCGAGAAGGTCTCCAACAACATCGTGGAGTACGAGGGCTTGATTGCGGGCCTCAAGGCTGCCGTGGCCATGGGGGTCAAGCGCCTCACCGTCAAGGGCTACTCCCAGCTCCTCGTCAACTTCTCCAACAAGGAGTACAAGCCGAAGGATGAGCACATGGAGGTATACTTGGAAGAAGTACGCAAAATTGAAAAGCGCTTCCAGGGCTTGGAATTGCATCACGTCCCTCGCGACGCGAACAAGGAGGCAGACGACATTGCCAAGAGGGCGTGGCGCCGCGAGCCTCAGGAGCCTGGCGTCTTCAAGGAAAGGCTCTTCAAACCATCGGCGACTCCACCGACTGCGGGCCTGGCGTCACCTCGGGAGGAACTGCCGCCAGCCCCGCTCTCAGGCGCCCCGGCCTGCAGACCGGCTCGGGAGCACGATTGCTCCTGGCACTGGAACCCCAGGCCGGCGACTGGACGGAGGAGTTCAAGGCATACCTGCTCGGCGGCGCCCTGCCGGAGAAGGAGGAGGACGCGGAGTGCGTGTTCTGCCACGCCACAGCCTACTACCTGAAGGACGGCGAGTTGTACCACAGGCGCCCAAACGATGTCTCGCTGCGGTGCATATCCGAAGAGCAGGGGCGCGAGCTGTTGGCCGATATTCACGGTGGCGACTGCGGGCACCATTCCTCATCTCGCACACTAGTAGGAAAGGCATTCCGTAGTGGCTTCCACTAGCCCACGGCACTCAACGACGCCACCCAGCTGGTCCAATCTTGCGAAGCCTGTCAGTTCCACGCCAAGCAGATTCATCAACCCGTGCAAGGTCTCCAGACCATCCCGCTCTCCTGGCTGTTCGCGCTCTGGGGGCTGGACATACTGGGCCCCTTCCTTCGAGCGGCCGGAGGCTACCGCTACCTCTACGTCGCCATCGAAAAGATCACCAAGTGGGTGGAGTTGGAGCCCGTGCACACCATCCCCGCCGGCTCAGCAGTCAAGTTCATCCGGGGCCTCGTGAGCCGCTTCGGTGTCCCCAACTGTATCATTACTGACAATGGCTCACAGTTTACAAACAACCTATTTAAGGAATATTGTGCTAACCTTGGGACGGAGATATGTTACGCTTCGGTAGCACACCCGCGGAGCAACGGCCAGGCCGAGCGCGCCAACGCGGAGGTCCTGAGGGGCCTCGAGGCGAGGAGCTTCCAGAAGAAACTTGAGGCCTGCGGCAGGGGTTGGCTCGGTGAGCTTCAGTCCGTGATGTGGTCCATCCGCACCACTACGACAAAGCCCACCTGTGAAACCCCATTCTTCCTCGTCTACGGAGCCGAGGCGGTCCTCCAGCACAAGGTCAAGCATCGCTCCCCGTGGGTCTTGGCATTCGACGAGGAGCGTCGGTATGCCACGCGGGGAACATACCTTGTGCTCGGGGAGGAGGCCCGCCGCCAGGCCTCACTCCGTGCAGCAAGGTACCAGCAGGCGCTGCGGCGATACCATTGCCGCATCATCCGCTCCAGGACCCTCGAAGTCGGAGACCTCATCCTGAGGCGGGTCCTCTCCAGGGAGGGCTTGCACAAGCTCTCGCCCATGTGGGAGGGCCCGTTCAGGGTCGCCCGCATCTCCAGGCTTGGCGCCGTGCGCCTGGAGACTCGGGACGGGGTCCCCATCCAGAATGCCTGGAACATCCAGCATCTCTGCATGTTCTACCCGTGACACTCTCACGTAATAATGAGTGGGTTGTATACGCCCGGAGCCCCCCGAGGACGCGGAGGGGTTCCCACCCATGCCCAAGTGGAAGCCCCATGCTCCGCGCTGGGGGAAGACGAATACTAGACTAGACGCCGGACGCGGCTGTTATTTGCTCTCTTTTGTAACCAAATTTGCCGTATTTTTGAATGAAGTTTGAAGTTTTTGCGTATTATTCGGAAATGGGTTGAAAACCTTCTTCTTGCAGCGTTTTCTTGTTCTGAGTTCTTTTTACAAGGGTTTGGCACCCGGCAGCTCTCCCTCGCGCGCCCCGCGAGCGGGGGCTGGGCACGGTACGTTGTGCAGGCTCTGGGCCGCGTGCGCACCTCGCCAAGACTTTGGCGTCCTAACCCTCGCGCGACGCTCTCGAGTCGAGTTAGCACACAACATCACCTCCAAACCCCGGCCTCGGGAGCACGAGAAGAAAAATGCTAACATAAAGGCGCAAGCGCCGTAGTTCATTACACCCCCGCGGGGCTCTCCATGGTTTTTCGTGCAAGAAACAAAAGAAAAGGATGGCCTTCCGAGGACCACCACTCCCGAGGCCTGGCCCGGGCGCCGCTCAGTCAGAGTCCTCCTCCTCCTTGACGGTGGCGTGGCAGCACGGCGGCTCGACGGCCTCCGGGGCAGGAGCAGCTCGCCGCCCTCCTTGGTCTGGGCCCGCCGGCAAGGCGGCTTGTCGTAATCGTTGTCGCCTGAGCTTCTCCCGGAGGAGGCGTCGCTGCTGCTGAAGGTACTGCGCCCATCGCCAAGGGCAAGCTCACCGCCGAGGACACCGCCACCGCGATGGTCATCGTCGGCGGAGAAGTGGTCGATGACATCGCCGTCGCCCTCCGGACAGCACCCCAAGCGCTTACCGTCTTCCCCGAAGACCTTGACCAAGAGCGTCGCCGCCCCGCCGTACCTGAAGTGGAGGGTACACCTCCCCTACAGGCTGCGGGCGCGGGCGAACGTCTGCCACCCGCGGGTCAGGAACATGTAGCCGCGGGGGTGACCTCGACCCCCACCCATGAGGCTTGACTGCAGCAACTGTCGGCCTGCTGCCATAGGCCGGCGGGCCCTCCGGCTGGCAGCACCCCCACGAAAAAGCGTGGGAGCTGGACCCAGGAGACGGCCGGCCTCTCCTCCCACACCACGAACTCCTGGGCCGCGTCGGCCGAATGAGATTGCGAGCGGGGCGGCCGGGCATCAGCTGCATACCTTCCACCTCGACCACAAGCACCACGGCTACCGCTGCCACCTACGCGGGAGAGGGCCCTCCGCGGCAGCCGGAGGAGGCGCCGTCCCGCGCCGGAGTGCGCCCGCGTCCTCGAGGGGCCACCGCCGGCGTTGTGGTGTGCTTGCGGGAACGGCCGCGACCCCTCTTGGGCGGTGGTGAGCCCGGTCCCTCCAGGCGGCCCTTCCCCTTCTCGGCAGCAGAAAACCTCCTCATTGGCGTCATAGTCGTGGAAGCAGAGGATTGAGGTAGGGAGGCAAGAAGATGAAGATGGGCTAGGCGAGCTCCGCCCACTCGCCCATTTATAGCCGATCGGAGGCCAACTGGCGTCTCTCCGCATATCGAACTATGATGACTCCACAGCACGCGCCAGCCCTTGTCCCTCAGGGCGGTTACCGAGGCGACATGGGGAAGTGGAGGCGTTCGCGCCCCGTCGTGTGCCACGCGTCAAGGCCGGCCCGCATGCGATTGGGGCCCGCGGCGCTTCAGCCTCCCTTCTCCAGCTTCACCCCGAAGTCAGCCCATGCGCGCCTTGGGCCTGGGGCCTACTGTCGGCGATCTGGGATCAGGGGTACCTAGACCTGCCTACGTGCGACCCAGCGCATGGCCCACCATGAAGGCCCGATACGGCCCTGCAACGAGCCCCCCGGGTCAAGGCCCTCGTGAGAGACCCCGCCTCGCGAGGAGGATAACGCCAAGACCTCCGGAGGAGTGGCACCCCCTTCAGGCCACCTCCCGAGGAGCGGAGATTCCTATGCAAGTACCCGGCCTCGTGAGGCCGGGGTGATGTGGGTTCTGACGACCAAGCCAGGCGGGAGCCAGCGGGCGCAGTGGGAGGACAGTTTCCTCTTTGGTGCAAAAGAGACATGGACGTACGCGGGTTCCCAAGTAACCCCGCAAAGGTTTCCGTCCCGATGCAAGAGGACCAAGAACACGAGCTCGGCAGGACGGATGTCATCGCCGAGCCCACAGCTGCGTCACATCCAGAAGCTTTGCAGGCAAAATCCACCTTTCGTCAGGATAGGATGTACCTCTTGTCCCCTTTCAAATTTGGCCGTTGTGGGATCCCTTCCCGCCTGTTCGACGGGGTAAGAGGACCGTGGCCCCTATAAATAGGGACGAGCTCCCATCGTAGAAGGCAGGTTGAATCGGGTCGAGTTCATCGCCACCAAGAGCCCTCGTGAGGCCACCCAACCACTGTACTAGTTCATCCACAGCCTCCTCGAGAGGCCAATTCACCACAAAGCAGGAGTAGGGTTTTACACCGCAAGGTGGCCCGAACCTGGGTAAATCTCTGTGTCCATCTTCCTCCTCGCAAAAACTTATTCGACGCAGCTAGGCCGTAGGGTGACGAGTTGAGACCTTGAGCCGGTTGAGATCTTCGAACACGCCCCAGTGTTCGAACCTTGTTGGGTTTTGCGGAGCCCCGATTCCGACAGTGTTGTCCTGTACTTAAGACACAATATGTATCCCGTATTAGGTTATGCACTATCTTTGCTTTAATGTTTGCTGAACTGATGTCTTTATGTAAACGCATGCTATCCCCCTCGCTTTCCTTCTAGCATTCGTATAGTCATTTTCTTTGCGCGCTCTGGTTACCCACCAACAACGTGCTGCCGCGATTGCTTTGAGGAACGGGTCCTTAGCATTCTGCTTGCAAGGACACGCTGTCGCTGAGTTTTTCCTCGACGGTGTTTGATGATGCCGCATGTTTTGTTGAGCGGACTCGAAACAAAGCAAGGGCGCAAACAAATACGGTAAGGTTCCATCGTGCACAAGACTCGCCATACGAAACCTTGGTTGCTAGGGGGGGATATACAAATGCGAGCTCTAATGAATGTTAATAATCATGTCAACTTAGCTTTCATCATGGCTCCCCTTCCGTCCTGGCGCGTACTTATTCATGCACGTTGCCCCTTCCCTCATTCACGGTCGTCCCTCCTCTTCTTGTTTCCCGGTGAATACATGCGCGTGTACCCACCTTTGCCCTGAGATGAAGGGAAAACGAAGAGGGGCAAATGGAGAAACTTGGGGGCCCGTTAGTTATGAGTACAATCCTCGGCGCGAGCCTGCCGGGTTAGTGTAAACATTGACAACTAACGAAAAACGGGGGAGTACACATGAATGGCCGAGCCCTCTCTCCTTTCCTTCGCGTCCAATGGTCCCGTAGAGACCAACGCGATGGAGACGTTGTTGAACGGGACCTTGCCGTGGTTCACTTGCCGGGGGTGCCACTCGATGGATCCGCTCTAGCATTCGGCCCGGGATTTACCCTTGATGGGGTAAATGCAGGACCGAGCCTCATGCGAGCTTATCGATACTGGCGGCACCACCACTATGTAGAACTGATCACAAGCAAGGAGGGAGAGGAGAGAGGGGTATAGCCGTGTACCTCTTTTTTTTGTCTATCGGACCGAGCTGCACCTCCCTGGGATTAGGTGGGCTTGCTCGATGATTGTGATAGGGAAGGTGTCGCCTCTCAGTTCGCCTCCTCCTCGACTGTGGTCTACACTACGGTTGTGCTGCCTACGTCGGACGCATCAGTCGCAGCGCCGATGCCCCTCGTTCTTGTCGCTGCCATCGCTGCAGCGGCGACATGCGATGGGATCCGGGGAGGAAGAGGCTTAGGGAGCAGCATTGCTCCTCTCCTTCGACGCTCCCGGTGGAGGAAATGATGACGAAAATCGATGCGCTGCCCACGACCTCAGGTTCGCGCAGATGACGCTCCCCCTACCTGGCGCGCCAAAGATGTTGGGTCACGATGCACACGATCACCTTTGGGGCCACGGGCCCCTTTGTGGTTCGGCAGGGGTGAGGCCACGTTGCACAAAGAGAAGAGATGGTGAGGCAGCATGACGACGAGACGCTGGTGTTTTACCCAGGTTCGGGCCACTGGGAAGCGTAAAACCCAACTCCTGCTTTGGTGGATTGATCAGGGGAATAGGAAGCACACGCAGCGCTCAAACCCGGCAAGGTTGCCTTCGGGAGAGCTGCTATGCAAGTACAAGTGTCCAAAGGTCCGAATCTTTAGCTAGGTTGCCTTGGGCCTCCTTTTATAGCTCAAGGGGCAATCACAGTGGCAAAACAGACATTATCTAGTGATTAGATAGCTAACAGTGCTATCATACCTAACTCTGGCACTTAGGACAAAATGCCATAAATGCTAGCCTAGGTGGCGTGCGGGGATGCATCCCCGGGAGGCTTTTACCACCGCTTTAGCTAACTATTGCTCAGCATCTTGACACGCCTCTGGACAGGTGTCAAGCGGGCATAATCTGTCTCCAGCGAGTCGCCACGTACTTAGCGAGAGCCACTTAACCACCTGAGGGCTCGACACCGCATCGACAAATGACTGGCGTTGCGATGCAGTGGAGCGGTTACCGATCGGCTCGCGCCTGCCGGGGGATGGCTTGCCGGGTCTTCCTGAAGATGTGTACGGCTCGGTCCCCGACAGGCACTGGGGACATGACTGGCGCGGTTCGGGCCCGTTCTAGGCCGTTGCATCGACCTTGCCGGCGTTGCTTGGCCAGCGTAGGCTGCTTCTGCCGGAGTCTTGGTCTTGAATGCTGGTTTCGTCTTCTTGATGCGCTCCTTGATCTCATGTAGAGCGGCTTCTCTGATTTGGACTGGTTCTGACTGGGTAGCAGCTTTCCTCGGCCGGCTTAGGCCATCGGGTCGGAGGCTTATTGTCCGTGCACAAGTCAGGGGGAAATAAACACCCCTGTTTGTGTACCCCGACAAGTTGCCTGCTGCTTCTAATCAGGATTCTGAAGATCACTCCGAGTATTGATGGGGAGCATGACCATCACCTTGTATCGTCTTTGTACTCTCTGCCCTTTTGGTGTCACACGAGTGTGTCTTATTTGTCATTGTGTTTTCTCTCTCATGAACTCTTTTATGGCTTGCTTTGGTTAAAGGTTTAAAGACTTGTGAGTACTTTTTATATGGTGTAAGACATATGCTACCCCCTTACTTATCTTTATATCTACATTATTAGTTCGTGAGATTATATTCCTTTTGCTCTATCTCTATGCTCACTTACTATCTCTTGCATTCATGCTTATCTCTCATATTATGTGCATTGCAAAATTGTTGGCTTGTCTATTAAATATAGGGGAGTTGTTGGAATCGGGGCTTCGGGGAACCAAAAAGGTTCGAACACTGGGGTGCGCTCGCTCTCCTGCCCTACTCTGCTTCGCAACCTCACGGCAACTCTCCGGCGGCTCGAGCTAAGGAAGATGAACAACGGACACACGGTTTACCCAGGTTCGGGCCACCTCGCGGCGTAAAACCCTACTATTGCTTGGTGGATTGCTTGAGGATGGGGATGAGTATAAAGGTGTTTTCTTGCTTTCCCGGGGCCCTCTCTTTTTATGGTGGCTGGCCCCTGCTCTTATATTGGCCTTGGTCCTCTTCCCCCGAAAACACAAGGCGGGAAGGGTTGCCACAACGACCAGTTTGAATGGGGACAGGGCTGCAGCCTATCCTGACAAAAGGTGGTCTTCGCCTGCCAAAGCTCCTGGTCGCAACGCGCTTGTGGGCTCAGGAGTGACCTTCGTCCTGCCGAGCCTCCGGTCTTGGTCCTCTTGCACCCAAAGGGAAACCTTTGGGGATTGCTTTGGGAGCCCACGAGATGGCGCTGCTTCCCTATCAACAAAGAGGAAAGCCTCTCTGCCCGTGCCCGCTGGCACCGCTCCTGGCACCGCTCGGCGTGGTGCGCATCACCCATGTGCAGGCGCAGGGTTGTGGGGCCCTGCCAGGCCAGCTCCAGACAGACCCACCCCCTGAGGGCGTCATGGGCGGCCTCACGGGGAAGCCTCGTGAAGTACTTGATGGGGAAGCTGCCTCGCACCTCGCGAGGCGCTGGCCCTCATGAGAACCAGCTTCGTGAAGCCCATGGGTGGGGCCACTCAGCGCTTAAGGCAATCTTCTCCTCCTGGGCCGGAGGCAGACGGGCCTGGGTACCCCCAGTACTAGGGGGCCAGCAGTAGCCCCTGGGCCCGCGGTGTGCATGATCCCGCCTGTTGGTGGGGGCGGCGCGACGCGGGCCCTAATCGCCTGTGGGTCGGGCGCGATGTACGAGTGCTTTGGGGCACGGGGTGCCCCACTTTCCACGAGGCCTTGGTGGCCGCGCTAGCTGACATAAATCCTGTGCACAGCCGGGGGCCATCATTGCTATTCCTTGTGCTGCCTCCGTCTTTCTGCGCCTTCCTCCTCCGCGCAGAACCGCTCCAGATCCAACCTCTCGCGAGGTTCCTCCCTCCCTCTTCCTACGGTTTCAGCGTCCGGATGGCGCCTGTCGGCAAGAAGGTGAAGGCCACGGCCTCCGCCGCAAGCCCTGCTGCCATCAGGCCGGCACTCTTGCCGTCCACCATTTTTGACAAGGAGGACTTGGGCCCGGTGCTCCCGCTGGTGGCCGGCAGGCTGAACGAGGGGCGAGCGACTGAGATCTGGCCGGGCTCGGCAGCGTCGGGCAGCCTGCCGAAGACCGCCTACCCCTTGTTCTACCATAGCGTCTACGCCGGGCTGGTCCCACCGTTTTCCAGGTTCTTCTACGCCATCCTCTCCCATTATGAGATCCACGCCTTGCATCTTCAGCCCAACTCCATCCTCCTCTTGGCCATCTTTGTCTACTATTGAGAGGCATTCGTGGGCGTGAGGCCCTCGGTGGCGCTCTTTCGCCACTTCTTCAGTTTGCGGTTCACCGCCCTGGACCAACGCTCCACGTGCGTTTCCTTTGTTGACGTCACGGGCGCGAGCATCCGCCTGAAGGCTGGGAAGAAGGTGGAGGGCTACCGGCAGCGTTGGGTCTTCATGAACGCGCACCGGGCCAGCTCCCTCCTGGCGGCACCCATCCGCCAACCCGCGCAGATCCCCGGGTGGGGCCATGAGAAGCTCACTGACCCGAGGGCGGAACCCGTCTTGGAGCGCATCGCCGCGCACGGGAGTGCCTCTTTGACGGGGACAATGATCATCAAGGAATTCCTGGGGCAGCATACTGCGCCGCTCCAGGCGCGCTCGCGGCCCCTGTGGGAGTTCGCCGGCTCGAGGGACCCGATGAGGCTGCACGTCAGCAGCCTGACGCACGACGAGATGGATGGGGCCATAGGGGCCCTACTTGGCTTCGACCACGAGGGTCTCCCGGAGGCAGCGTCGCCGCTGTATAGCTGCAAAGACCTGGAGGAGCTGGTCGGGGACACCGTCTTCAACGAGTGGGGGATCGTCGGGTCGAGCAGGATACCCTCCATTGTGGTGATGTCCTCCGGCGAGGGCGATGGAGGCGAGGACTCGGAGGCGACTGAAGGAGTGGGGAGCGCCGGCCGGGTGTCATCGCCCAGCCTCCACACATCCCTGCGCGGTCTCGGGGATGACGACGCTGCCTCGGTTGAGCAGCGCCAAGTTATTCCCCCAGGCCCGCCTGCTCGGAAGACGGAGCGAGGTCGGGCCCCGCGACCCCCCCCTACGACGGCGACGGGGGCCGGTATCGAAGACGTTGCGCCCACACCGGCGGCGGCAGTGCCTCCTCAGGAGGCTTCCCAGGCCCCTAAGGATGGGGAGAACTTGGCCAGTCCTACCAAGGGTCGTGTCGAGCGCCCTCCAGGCATCGTTGAGACGGCGCACGAGGGCGGAGCGGGCACGCTGTCTGCCGTCGTGAAGAAGAGGAAGTGGGCTGCCAGGGACGAGTAAGTGCCTCAATCCGCTCTTGCGCCGTGTGTTTGCGACTGGTTGTTCCAGCTAACCTTCTCCTCGACGCAGGTGTTCCGGTGGCGGCGAGGAGAAGAAGAAGAAGGTGAATGTCGGGGCGAAGGTGACGCCCGTTCGGAAGGCGGCCTCAACTCTTGGTCAAAGCCTTGGGGGTGCGGGGGCGGTTTATGCTAGCCTGGCGCTGTGCTTGGTCGTGCGGGCGCCGCAGCGGCGCCTAGCATCTCCCCGGCACCGCGAGGGGGTGTGTGCCCCAGGGCCGCAACGGTTCAGCCGCCGGCACCACCTGCCAAGGCCGTGGGGATCCAGCCTCAGACACCACAAGCCGAGGCCACAGCTGCTCAGCCCCCGGCGCCACCTGTCGAGGCCACGGCTTTTCAGCCAGCAGGAGAGGGAGAAGTGCCTCAACCTTCACTGACCATTCCGGCCCCTGCAGCCAGCCGCAGCGCGGGGCGCGACTCAGACCGCCCTCTGGTGGCGGTCATACCAGGGGCCCGTGAGGCCAGCACGACGGTCTCCCCAGGCGAACCACGGGGGAGAACCTGGAGCCCCGGCTACTCAAGGGCAGGGCGCCGGGGCCCTTCTTGTTACAGCCGCAGCAAGCGCCAGGGCGCCAGCTACCGGGCAAACTCTCCCCCTGATGAACCAGAATGCCTTTCTCAGGCGTGGGGCTCTGACCGACGCCCGGGAGGCGCTCGAACGGCTTGGGGCAGACTTTCGAGACGCCGAGGCGCGTCTCTCTGCCGAGTGCTTGAGGCTCGCCATGGGGTGGCGTCAACTTGACGCCTCCACTAGGGAGGCTCACAGCAGGGCCAAGGCCACCCATGCGGAGGGCAAGAAGGAGGTCGCTGAGGCGAAGGCTGCTTGCAAGAGGGCTCTTTCCGAGAAAATAGCGCTCACAGAGCGCTTCATGGAAGCGGAAGTCGGCCTAAAGGCACTTCAGGAGCAAGCCGCGCAAGCACAACGACTCCAGCTACGGGAAGAAGATGTCAAGGCCCGCGAGGCGAGGCTCGCGGATCGCGACGCTGAGCTCGCGAAGCTGAAGGCCGAGTAGGCCACGGAGCGCGGGCGCTTGGAGGCTCTGCAGCGCGAGGTGGCCAAAGCTCAAGAAGCTCACGCCAAGCAGGTCTCCGAAGCCAACGCCAAGCTAGATGCCTAGGAGAAGGAGATTCAGGCCGCCGCCAATGCGAGGGTGGCCTCGGACCATGCCGTGTTCTCCTCCCGCGAACACAGGGCCCGCGAGGCTCTGGGCTCCATTTGCAGGTTGAGTTTCGATGCCCCTCTCGTCCCTCAGGGCTCCAGCTACGCCGAGCTCTCCTCCAAGCTCGTGAAAGCACTCGAGGGTGCGGCCCAGAAGGTAGATGGCATCTTGGAAGAGGAAAGCTGTGGTCTCTTCTTTGTGGCGGTGACCCGCGTCTTCAGCCATCTCCTCTTTCGCGATCCCAACTTCAGGTTCGACAAGGTGACGGGCCCTATTCCCGAAGAGTCTCGCGAAAACATGGCGGCGGCTGTGGAGGGCCACGTGAGGGCGTTGCTTGAGAAGTTCTTCTGCATTGACGACGGCGAAGAGCCTTGCGGGGAGACTCCTTTTACCACCCTGGAATAAGCGAAGTCCGCCTCGAGGAGGCATAAGATGATAGTTTGAGTTGTAGGGAATATTTTGGAGTTTGTAATAACTGTTTGTCATCTGCGACTTCCCTTCCTCGGTTGGGTTTTTCTCTTGCTTGTCATTGTGTTCTGCGTTGGCAGGGCCCAGCCCCGCGCATACCTCGGTCGTCGCTGGAACACCAGGTCACGATGCCTGAGTTGAACCATGAGGTGAGGGGCTACGGGAGCTAGTGAAGGCTCCTGAGGCGCGATCCTCAAGAGCCCCCCATTTGACGCACAAGCGACCGGCTCGAGAGTCCTTGCGCTCTGCGTCGGTAGGGCCCAGCCTCGCGCATACCTCAGCCGTCGCTGGGACGCCCGGTCGCGTGCCTGAGCTGAACCAGGAGGTGAGGGGCTACGGGCGCTAGTGAAGGTTCTTGACACGCGATGCTCAAGAATCCCCCTTGACGCGCAAGCGGCCCGATCGAGAGTCCTTAAGCTCTGTGTCGGCAGGGCCCAGCCCCGCGCATTCCTCAGCCGTCGCTGCAACGTCAAGTCACGATGCCTGAGCTGAACCAGGAGGTGAGGGGCTACGGGTGCTAGTGAAGGTTCCTGAGACGCGATGCTCAAGAACCCCCCCCCCCCCCTTGAAGCGAAAGCAGCTCTCGTGAAGAAGAATCATGTGCACGGAAAACCGTGCTTAGAGCGCCATGCACTTGCCAGCTTACACTTGGGTGTCGCGCGAGGAGACTAGACACCAAGGACGTCAAAAGGTGACGTGCACGGGAGAAGGCCCGCCAGACATAGCTCAATCGCTTGGATTTATCAGCGCTGCAGGGACGAACCCGAGCACAGGCACCGTGTCCAGCCCCTGCTCACGCGAGGTACAAGGGGAAACTGGGGAGTGTGGAGCTCAGTCGATCATCCACTAGCGCGGAGCATGGGGCTTCCACTGGGTGTGGGCGGGAGTCCTCCCGAGGGCGAGGGGCGGCCCTTCGGGAGGCTCCGGGGCGTGTACAGCCCCAACCTCATTATTACGTGAGAGGGTCACGGGCAGCGATTTAAAAGAGGTGTCGGACACCTCAGTTCTTCAGGCGGGTTGCGCCTCACTTTTCACGCGGTTGTGTGCACATGAACCCTGTGACATGGGGGCGACGCGCGTTGGGTGGCCGTCCCGAGGCCACCACACGAAGAGGTTTGACACCGAGGACCCCTCGAGGTGACGTGTACGGGAGCAGCATGTCAGACAGAGCTCAGTCGCTCGGGTTTAGCGACGCTGCAGGGACGGACCCGAGCACAGACGCCGTGTCGGGTTCCTTCATGAGATGAACAAGGGAAAAACACCCGATGCATGGCGCCCGAGGTGGCGAAACACCCAACTGGCAGTCATACATATCAAGTCGCGCCCTTACTCGCCTATTCTCAGCAATCCCCCGAGGGGCGAGACACCAGGGACCACAGGAGGTGACGTGCACGGGAGCGGGCCCGCGAGACAGAGCTCGATCGCTTGGATTTATCAACGCTATAGGGATGCACCCGAGCACAGACGCCGTGTCTAACACCAACCATAGGATATTCGAAAGAAAGGTCACGGGAGCGTGACGATTTAAAGCGGTGGCGAGACACCGAACGCTAGGCTTAAGCCAATAACATAAACTCCGAAAGGGATAACAAAGTTTGGTACACATCCAAAAAGTGAGAGTGCTGCAGGGACGGACCTATGCCAGCCTGAGGGATTGCGGCCCGAAGGGCGCCCTCAATTTGAACAAAACAAAAAATCACCTGGCGATCGTGCTGCTGTGGAAGCGTCTGGTCGTCCCGCAGGTCGTGCCGCGGAGGTCGGCCTCTTAGGGGCCGGCCGGTTCCTGAGGTCCTGGAGGCTCGCGGGGCCTCGGTGCCACGTGAGGCGCCATCGCAAACTGCGCTAGCCTTTGGAAGCCGACTCCGGCGTTCGGCAAGACGAAGGGCATGCGAACGCGGTGGGCGGCGACGTGTGGTCAGAAGAGGCCTTGGGATCCGGCCCGTTTAAGGCCCGTTATGTCGACGCACATGCGCTCCCCGCTGCCCCTCCCGGGGATAGCCTGGCCGCCGGAGGGCTCCGGGCGATGCTCCTCTTGCATCCTGCTGATTCCCTGGTCGATGAACTCATGCGGCGCCGGCGACGGGCGCCACGTTCCTTCCCTGCGGGCACACGAAATGAGGCACGCCTCCCAGTGGTGCCCGAGCACCTCCCTCGTCATACCGGCCAAGTCGGATGCTTCCCATGTGGAAGCCCCCGAGCCAGCCTGAGGGAGGCGTCGGGCGTGCCTTCGTATGCCGTGAGGCGGTCGGCGCCGGCGACGAGCGCGAGACCCGCATCAGCAGGGGCTACATTCTTGGTCTTGGCGAGGCTTGGGACGGGCAACAGCTGCTTCTTCTTTGGGGGGCGCGGCCTCGCAAGGCTCGACATCCCCCGTGTCGCCGGGATGCTCCGCCGCGGCAAGCTTGTAGGCACGTTCGAGGGAGCAGACTGCATTCTTTTCGTTGCAAGCGATGGTGATTACGCCGCTGCATCCCGGCATCTTGAGGACGTTGTAGCCGTGGTGCGTTGCCGCCATAAACTTGGTGTGGGGACCCCGACTCATAAGTCGTGATCACCAAATGTACGTGTACAATGATCCCAGAGATCAATGCTCACTGAACAAACAGAAACTGAATAACAAGAGTCTTACATCCATTACATACCGTTTTACTCGAATGTGGCCCTTAAGGCCTAGTCTTCATAAACTTGCAGCGGAAATCTTCAACGATAGCGTGAACCCATGCCATCTTCCTTAACCCTACAGGCATTCTGACTGGGAAGCGTCCTAGCTCGCATGTTCGTCACCAAGGTAATCTTCTTCATGACCGGATCTTTCATGCCTGGCCAATAAAATAACCAGTGGCAAGCCAATGAGTACTTTGAATGTACTCGCAAGCAACCCATGTTTGGAACAAGGTTCAACAGAGCATGATATAGCACTAAGTAGGTAATTTTGCAGAAAGCAAATTTTTAGTGCAATGACATGTTCAATCAACTAGTAAAAGCATGCATCAACAGGTTGCAGATATCAATATGAACAAGTTACAGACATCAACATAAGCAAGGGGTTGAACATATCATGTTCAGTCATCAGGTCAAGTTCTCTGACTTGGTTCAAGTTTCATCTTTGTCACCAACACACAAACTAGTTTGTGAAAACATCGGACGTAGTTTAAGCAGGACCTCCAACTGTCCATGACCGTGGACACGGCTATTCGAATAGTTTTACACTCTGCAGAGGTTGCACACTTTACCCACAAGACTCGGGGAACTTCTGTGTCATCCACGACTCGCGGTATATTACATACCCGAGGTAAGCACCCAAACAATGCCTTTCCCCTGACGATACTAAACAAAGAGTCCACTCATTGGTCCACGTCTTCAAGATGTACAAACACGAGCCTTGCTCTACACAGTACCATCCATGAAGGAACACAACGGTGTGCCCGGTGCCTGTAAAGACAACGCATGGTCGCCCTACCAGGCACGACCCCGTATCGAGAGTGACCACGCCACTCCCGCCACTAGTAATGTGGGCTCTATGCTAGTACCCACCAAAGTAATCAACAAAGCCCCTTCCCATATAGGGGTAGAGTGGTTGTACATGTAAGGTTGGGACGGTCAGCAAATCTTAAAACTCTCTGTTTTCGAAAACATACGCACAACTTGCTCCGGTACACCACTTCTTTATCAAGTGGTTACCTAGCTCAACACCATCTCCCTCGGGCATTAGTGGCACCCGACGGGGTTTTCGAAAAGTCTTTGAAAACATTTGTTTCCTTCACCATGCATATTCCCGAACCCACTTGCGTAGCATCTACTAGCAACCTATCTACTCCCACCCGCACAACCCTCATAAGGATGGTAGGGTCATGCCCAATGCAAGTATCAACGGTAAAGTATCGGAGGCATCCCACCGAAGGGGGGACACCACATCATGATCAAATCATTGAAACAACAAGTGCTATATGTCATGCATGAAAAAGTTTCTTATCATGGTCAAAGGGCTGCTTGCCTGGCTCAGCAAAGTCTTGAGGTCTTCACACGCTTCTCGTCCACTCCGAGCACTTCATCTACTTCGTCAACTATCGCCAGAAACAACCGCAATAAGCAACACAACAAGCAGCGAACTAAAAGTGCTCTATAAATAGGAGTTTTACTTTTCTTGGACACCTCTGGTCATAAGAAAAATAACCAAGGAGGTTTTATTGGATCTGGATCAAGGGAGATTTTTGAATGGAGGGAAATGAATGAAATGATGATCCTATTAGAAGTCTACAGAAAATGTTTTTATAAAAAGGAGTTGAGGCACCCAATAAATAGGTCATGATTTTAGAAACAATTAGAAAGTGGTCTCACTGGTTTTTGAGTTGGGATGATTTTCTTAGGGATTTTCAAAGTGAGCCATTGATAGAGGCGAAGGTGTCCCGTCTTTCGATGAGATGGTGGCTATCGTTTTGGTGGAAGTCGACTTTCACGATCCGACTACGAACGTGCGAAGACGTCGCGCCTTAGCAATCGCTAAACCAACTCCGAGAGGTTATTGTCCACGCCGGAGCACGATCAACCTGACCCCGAAGGTCTATTTCCTGCACGCAAACGAAGAACAAGCAAGAAACTAAGATTGCAATCTGGATATTGCGTATAAAAGAGGAAAGCTTTATTGATGAAGTGGGGTTCTGTGACATCTTGGTCTGGTCGTGGAACACAAACGAAGGATGCGAAGTTGCAGCTATGGCGAACTTGTAATCTAAACAAAACCCAAATCTAAAACGATGCCCTAAGGGCTGTATATATGAGGGAATAGAAGGGGATTTCGTGGCCCCTTGGAGGAGGGGTCCGAAACCAGCCCTAACTCCGTTTCCCCACACATACGGACTCTAAAAATAGCCTAATAAGTGGTATTTCGAAATTACATGGGCCTGGCCCAAAAAAAAGGTGACGCAGCACCTATATTAGCCTATGGACGAAATTTATGAAGTGGCCTCTTGTATATTTCGTCCAAGCCTCCAAGCACTCCTTATGGTGGCTTCAAAGTGCGAAAATCACCACTGGAAACTCCGTTGTTCCTTCCCGTGCGCGCACCTTCTCCCCCATGCTTAATCCCGCTCCAATGGCCATCCTTCTTGTCCATGCTAGGTCCTTCATTCATAAGTAAAACAAAAGTATCTAATTTAGGCAGCATCATATGTTCATGAACATTAGAAGGATTTCCAAGAAACGAAAGTACCTGATAATTTAGTTGGCGTGCGCGGGCTCTAGTAAATGGTCCAATCTGTGTAGCTGGTGGGGGTGTGGGTGTAACACTAGTAGGGATGTCCTCATCATCCTCCCCTTCTTGAACTGAAGTCGTCCTCGACGGAAGCTCATCATCCTCACCCACATAAGGCTTCAAATCTGCAATGTTAAAAGTGGGACTAACCCCAAAATCTGCAGGCAGCTCAAGTTTATATGCATTATCATTTATTTTCTCTAACACCTTGAAAGGACCATCAACACGTGGCATTAGCTTCGACTTGCACAATTCAGGAAACCTATCCTTACGCAAATGTAACCAAACAAGATCTCCAGGTGCAAAGACAACATGTTTTCTACCCTTATCTCCAGCAAGTTTATATTTAGCATTCATACGCTCAATGTTCTCCTTAGTTAATGCATGCATCTTTAATATCAATTCAGCACGTTCTTTAGCATCAAAATTGACCTTCTCCGAAGATGGAAGAGGCAACAAATCAATAGGTGCACGAGGTAAGAAACCATACACTACTTCAAAAGGGCACATCTTAGTTGTAGAATGCAGTGAACGATTATAAGCAAATTCAATATGAGGCAAGCATTCTTCCCACATTTTCAGGTTATTCTTCAACACAGCCCTAAGCATAGTACACAGTGATCTATTCACTACTTCAGTTTGTCCATCAGTTTGGGGGTGACATGTAGTACTAAAAAGCAGTTTAGTCCCCAATTTAGCCCATAAACATCTCCAAAAGTGGCTAAGAAATTTAACATCACGATCTGAAACAATTGTATTTGGCACACCATGCAAGCGAATAATTTCACGAAAGAACAAATCAGCAACATTAGCAGCATCATCACTTTTATGACAGGGTATAAAGTGTGCCATTTTCGAAAATCTATCCACGACAACAAATATGCTATCCCTCCCCTTCTTTGTTCGAGGTAAACCTAAAACAAAGTCCATAGATATATCCTCCCAAGGAACACTAGGTACAGGCAAAGGCATATATAAACCATGAGGATTGAGTCGTGACTTAGCTTTTTGACATGTAGTGCAGCGAGCAACAAAACGCTCAACATCCCGTCTCATCTTTGGCCAAAAGAAATGTGTAGCAAGTACGTCCTCCGTCTTCTTCACGCCAAAGTGTCCCATTAAGCCCCCTCCATGCGCCTCCTGTAACAACAAAAGACGAACGGAGCTAGCTGGAATGCATAGCTTGTTAGCACGAAACACAAATCCATCATTAATGACGAACTTGTTCCATGTTCTCCCTTCTTTACAATTCTGCAACACATCTTGAAATTCGGCATCATGGATATATTGATCTTTGATGGTCTCCAAACCAAATATTTTAAAGTCAAGTTGTGAAAGCATAGTATAACGACGAGACAATGCATCAGCAATAACATTTTCTTTACCCTTCTTGTGTTTACTGACATAAGGGAAAGTCTCAATGAATTCAACCCATTTAGCATGCCTACGGTTCAGTTTTGCTTGACTTTTAATATGTTTCAACGATTCATGATCAGAATGTATAACAAATTCTTTGGGCCATAAATAATGTTGCCATGTTTCCAAAGTCCGAACAAGAGTATATAATTCCTTATCATAAGTAGAATAATTCAGACTAGGCCCACTCAATTTTTCAGAAAAGTATGCAACAGGTTTACCATCTTGTAATAACACACCTCCTAATCCAATTCCACTAGCATCACATTCAAGCTCAAAAGTCTTATTAAAATCAGGAAGTTGGAGTAATGGAGCATGTGTTAACTTATCTTTCAATACCGTGATGGCTTCTTCCTGTGCGGTACCCCAAATAAAAGGCACATCCTTCTTTGTAAGCTCATTTAGAGGTGCAGCAATGGTGCTGAAATCCCTCACAAAACGCCTATAGAAACCAGCGAGTCCAAGAAAACTCCTCACTTGTGTGACCGTTTTGGGCTGCGGCCAACTCTCAATAGCTTCAATCTTGGCTTTATCAACTTCAATTCCCTGTGGAGTAACACCATAGCCAAGAAAAGAAACTCGGTCGGTGCAAAAGGTGCACTTCCCAAGGTTACCAAACAAACGTGCATCACGTAGAGCGAGAAAAACAGCACGTAAATGTTCCAAATGTTCCTCCAAAGATCTACTATAAATCAGTATATCATCAAAATAGACTACCACAAATCGTCCAATGAAAGCACGTAAAACCTCGTTCATTAATCTCGTGAAAGTGCTAGGTGCATTAGTTAACCCAAAAGGCATGACTAACCACTCATATAATCCAAACTTAGTTTTAAATGATGTTTTCCATTCATCTCCCAATTTCATACGAATTTGATGGTATCCACTACGCAAATCAACTTTGGAGAAAATTGTAGAGCCACTTAATTCATCAAGCATATCATCTAGCCTAGGAATAGGATGGAGATAACGAATAGTAATATTATTAATGCCTCTACAATCAACACACATACGCGATGTACCATCCTTTTTAGGCACTAGAATAATAGGAACAGCACAAGGACTAAGAGATTCACGTATATAACCTTTGTCGAGCAGCTCCTGTACTTGACGCATAATCTCCTTCGTCTCCTCTGGATTGGTACGGTATGGCGCACGGTTGGGCAGCGATGCACCGGGAATTAAGTCAATCTGATGCTCAATCCCTCGAATAGGTGGTAATCCCGGTGGCACGTCTTGTGGAAAGACGTCAGCGAACTCCTGCAAAATGTTAGTGACAGCAGGAGGCAAAGAGGGAGGCATGTCCTCGAATGAAAATAATACATCTTTGCATACAAAAGCATAGCAAACAGATTTAGTGACATCCAAATCAGTAATATCAGATTTAGTGGCAAGTAAACAACCACTCTTCAGTTTTATTTCAGATATAACACTAGATGATTGTTTATGAGGCTTATTATGTTGCTCAAATTCCTTTGCCACAATCTGATTTTCACTCTCACTTTGCTTTTGTTTTGCTTTACTAGCTCTAGCAATGTCATCTTTCATAATATGTTCGGGCGACATAGGAAGCAAAGTTATATTTTTATCCTTATGAACAAGAGTATACTGATTTGTCCTACCATGGTGTACAGAATTTTTATCAAATTGCCATGGTCTACCAAGTAAAACGGAGCATGCTTGCATGGGTACCACATCACAATCAACATAATCAGAATATGTAGCAATGCTAAAGTGCACACGAACAGTATGTGTTACCTTAACCTTGCCACTGTTGTTGAACCATTGGATGTAATAAGGATGAGGATGTGGTCTGGTGGTTAGAGAAAGCTTCTCCACCATCTCCATGCTAGCCAAGTTGTTGCAACTCCCTCCATCGATGATGACGCGAACAGAACGCTCCTTCACAACTCCCTTTGTATGGAACAAGTTGTGCCTCTGATTTTGCTCAGCCTGTGTAACCTGCACACTCAAAACACGTTGAGCAACTAAACTTTCATACCTATCAGCGTAGTCAGCGGCCATATAGTGTGTCTCTTGTTCAGTCTCCTCTACACCTTGTTCTTCACTCGCAATAAGAGCCAGGGTCTCCTCATCATAATCACTAGCGGAGTCATATCCACCATCCTCAGTAACTATCATCACACGCTTGGAAGGACATTCTCTCGCATAGTGACCTCCACCCTTGCAACGATGACATATAACCTCATGTGTTTGCCATGTGGATGCAATGGAAGAAACAGAGCTCTGTGCTGGCCCGGAAGGTGTGCTCTTCGCGGAGGGTGGAACAGAGGCCTGTTTCCTGGTATCTCGGTTGGAGTTGGAGGCTGACGTAGGCGGTGCTGCAGCCGGACGTGTGGAAGTAGAGGAGGTACGTGGAGTCCATGATGAAGTGCGACCTGCAGAAAAATTAGTTCGTGCCAATGCCTGTCGATCCTGCACTTCACGTTCAGCTTTTACAGCAAGATGAAATAAACGAGTGATAGTGTTATACTCCTTATACTCTAGAATAGTCTGAATCTCTCTATTTAATCCACCCATAAAACGTGCAAGCATAGCTTCATTCTCCTCAACAATACCACATCTAATCATGCCAGTTTGTAACTCCTGATATTCCTCGACAGAATTTTTTCCTTGTCTTAAACGCTGCAAATTTTGAAGCAATTCACGTTGATAATATGGTGGAACCCAATGATTACGCATAGCGGTTTTCAAAGCAGCCCAAGTAGTTGGGATATTAGCGTGATGTATTCTACAATGTTCAGACCACCAAACACAAGCAAAACTAGTGAACGAACAAACAGTAGCAGTAACACGTCTATCCTCAGGATATTGTAAGCATGTAAATCGTTGTTCTGTTTCTAACTCCCAAGTAAGATATATATCCGGAACATATCTACCATCAAATGTAGGAATATTCAATTTAAGTTTAGGGAGATGGTCATGATTTTGTACCTGAGGTGGTGGTGCAGCCCTACCATTGCGATCGTAGGCACGTGGACGACCTGGTGCGTGTGGTGGTGGTTGCCCTTGGGCCGGAGCTGGAGCAACCTCTCCCTCATCGTCGTAATCACCATCGTAGTCAGCGTTCTGATCAACAGTAGTAGCAGCAGCAGCCACAGAAGCCACAGCAGTAGGAACGGCACCAGAATGTTGGCCTTCCTCTAGGGGCACACGTTGTGCGCGCCTCGCAAAATTCGGCCGACGTTGTTGTTGTTGCTGAGTTATGACCGGTGCAGCTGGTGGTAGACGTGCAAGCACCTCATTGAACTTAGCGTCCAACTGCGTCTCGAACGTATTCTCCAATCCATCTAGCTTCTCCATGGCCTCTCCAAGGCTGGTCACGAAGTCTTGTACCTGGTCAGCCATCATTTGCTGGAATTTATCATGGAGCTCCTTGTTGGTCATAACCTCCCATTCGACCTCGTCAGCTTGTGATCCTGGCATGGTTAGCAGTAATAGGAACACACAAGAATATGAACCTACAGACTACTCGGAAGTGGTGGTGGTGTGTCACAAATCCGTCAAGCAAATCTCAAATTCTTACCAGTTCTTACCCAGCAGCAGGTGGTGATTGGCAACCGGTGTAGTCAAAAACTCTCAAAGCTTGGATAGAGCGATTGCCAGGTGGTGTCAAACACACGACGTAGATATATGTGGAGCTGGGAAGGCTTAAACTATGGTAGCAAAAAGGGGTCAGCAATAATCAGTTCAGAGATGCAAAGTTGAAAAAACGCTCAACGACGGTACGATGCTGGTCCTAGGCTAGACCGTGCTAGAGACGCGAGCCTAAAACACCAACAAAATCACGACGTTACACGTAATCAAGGGAAGAGCACACTCTGAATTTTTTTTATTTTTTTGGCGCCTCTTTTTTTTTTGCGCTCTTTTTTTTTTTTTGCTCAGAAAATCACAATAATGGCGAGTGTCTCAAAACTCTTCCCAAGACGTATAAACAGGATAGGCACGAAAAAAATTGAGTAATTTTTTTTTTCTCTGGAGCGATTCGGGGCTGCGACGACCAAAAATTGCGAAAAAAATCACTATGATGGCGTGTCTCTCAAAACGCTCCGCAAGGCCTAAAATGATGATAGGGAAAAATATTTTCACCCGCCGAATTTTTTTTTTTCCGACACCTACTCAGGCAAGAAGGAAACTCGAAAATAAAAACAAAGGGATCTCGAAATCAATCCGAATACCTAAGGAACTCGGATTAGAGGCGGATATGGGTGGTGATATATGGAGTCGGATTGGTAGTGGATATATGATGGTGTATATGGACTCGGATGAGAGGCGGATATATGATGATGTATAAGGACTCGGATTGGTGTGGCGGATCTGTGGTGGTGGTATATGGACTCGGATTGGTGGCGGATCTGTGGTGGAGGTATATGGCAGCGATGAAGATGATGCGGTGGCGGCGTGACAATCTGTGACTAGAACTCAAAACTCTAAAAGACTAGACGCTAAGACCAGCAACTCGACACGACGATGCACCCGCAATTTTAACAAAGCAAAACACTGAAAAGACTATGCAAAGGCTCAGATTGGTTCGGATATGATGATCTAACCCTAATTTGTTTTTTGTGGCTTTTTCGTGGACGGTAGGTATGAAGAACAGATGCAATCTATACTACGAAAGACTGGTAAATCTCACCGAGCAACCTGGAAATCTGATACCACTTGATAGAGGCAAAGGTGTCCCGTCTTTCGATGAGATGGTGGCTATCGTTTTGGTGGAAGTCGACTTTCACGATCCGACTACGAACGTGCGAAGACGTCGCGCCTTAGCAATCGCTAAACCAACTCCGAGAGGTTATTGACCACGCCGGAGCACGATCAACCTGACCCCGAAGGTCTATTTCCTGCACGCAAACGAAGAACAAGCAAGAAACTAAGATTGCAATCTAGATATTGCGTATAAAAGAGGAAAGCTTTATTGATGAAGTGGGGTTCTGTGACGTCTTGGTCTAGTCGGGGAACACAAACGAAGGACGCGAAGTTGCAGCTATGGCGAACTTGTAATCTAAACAAAACCCAAATATAAAACGATGCCCTATGGGCTGTATATATGAGGGAATAGAAGGGGATTTCGTGGCCCCTTGGAGGAGGGGTCCGAAACCAGCCCTAACTCCGTTTCCCCACACATACGGACTCTAAAAATAGCCTAATAAGTGGTATTTCGAAATTACATGGGCCTGGCCCAAAAATAAGGTGACGCAGCACCTATATTAGCCTATGGACGAAATTTATGAAGTGGCCTCTTGTATATTTCGTCCAAGCCTCCAAGCACTCCTTATGGTGGCTTCAAAGTGCGAAAATTACCACTGGAAACTCCGTTGTTCCTTCCCGTGCGCGCACCTTCTCCCCCATGCTTAATCCCGCTCCAATGGCCATCCTTCTTGTCCATGCTAGGTCCTTCATTCATAAGTAAAACAAAAGTATCTAATTTAGGCAGCATCATATGTTCATGAACATTAGAAGGATTTCCAAGAAACGAAAGTACCTGATAATTTAGTTGGCATGCGCGGGCTCTAGTAATTGGTCCAATCTGTGTAGCTGGTGGGGATGTGGGTGTAACACTAGTAGGGATGTCCTCATCAGCCATATATGAAGAAATGGTCCAATATTTGTCATAGAAGAAAAAGTGTAAGGAAAAATGTTCACAAATTAGAAAATGAAGTTAGATTCAAGTAGGAACTTTAATAACTCCATTTGGAGTTGATTTGGATGTTCTAGGTATTTTTCAATGGGGCTCTATCATAGTTCAAATTCAAGTTTGAATTTAAACTCTACAGAAAATATTGTAGGAAAAATGTGTAAGCCACATTTTTGGATAGATCACGATTTTTTGGAATCTGTAGGAATTTGAATCACCAAATTTGGAGTTAAAATGAATTAAATATTGATTTTTGAACTCCCTGGAAAAATAAAAAGAACAAAAGATTTTATACCAAAAGCGCTATCTCGCGGGGACGGCGCTGAACAGCAGATGGGCCGGCCCGCCAGCCTGACCGCGCGGGAGACCGGCGACGTCGAAGGCGCCCCGACGGAAATACGCCTTCCCCGAGTGAAGGCGACCTACGGTGGTTCCCGTTTCCACTTAAACGGGGGAGGGCCCGGCCGGTCGGTCGCCGACACGCGGGCCCCGCCTGTCGGGTCCGTCCTCCACCTCCCGCCCGAGCTGGGAGAGGCAGAGGAGGCGGGACAGGGCGGAGCCGGCGCTTGTCCCGGTGGCTCCTGCCACCCCCGGCGGTGCTCCGGCCACCGGTGGCCTCGGGGCCATCTGCCGCACCCGCCTGGAAGCCCTTGACCCCACGGGAAGGTCGAGGCCGGGCGCATTGTCGGCTGTGGCGGAGGGCACCGACGGCGGCGATGGACTCGGCGTCTCGGCCACCGGGAGGAGGGCATGAAGAGCGGGATCGGACCGTGGGGATCAGGGGAGTTCAAATGGGTGGCTCAGAGGGGAAGGGAGACACGGAGGTGCTTCAATTTGAGCGAGGCCGAGGCGGAGGGGTTTCGGACATGGGGAGGGTGCGGGGCACGGGAGGAAGAATGGGTTGGTCTGGGAGGTTCACAGGGGGGATAGAGGAGGCAATCGCGCGAGAGTGAGCTCGGGGGGCACCATATATGGCCAGGGCGAGGTGCACCGTGGACGGCGCCCACGGCCATGGCGCAGCTGCGGCTAGGGATCACGGGGGTGACTCGGAGCATGTCTCCGGTCTTCGTGGACGTGGCCTATGTCCAGGGAAGAGGAGAGAGGGGCGGGGGAGCGCTGGGGGCCTCGCGCGTGTGAGGCCGGCCACTGGCCGAGCCGAGCGGCTTGGCACGCACGGGAGGAGGAGAGAGAGGAGGGGGCCGACAAGCTGCCGTGACGAGGACGTCGAGGCCGACCAGGTGGCGAGAGGGAGGGGCTCGAGGTGGTCGGGGCTGGTGATTGGGCGGCGGCTACAGTGCGGTCAGGCACTGTAGCGCGCTCTGGAGCGCCGTTTTGGCATGCCATGGCATGCCATTGGCAGCCTGGGCGCGGCCAAACTTGTCTAGGGGTTCTAGGGAGGTTTAAACAATATGGGAATGGCATTGGATGCTCTGGTGATCCACCATGGTGAGAGAGGGGAGGAGAGAGAGATGGTTTTCTGCTGTCCAGGAGGGGAAATTGGGGTTTCACCCTACTTAACAATTGAGCTGAGTCATGAGATTGTTGCTGGGGGTAGTGGGGGCATCCTAGAGACTGTGGTAAAAGTTTGGGATCAAGGAGAATAAGTTATAGGGTGAAAACAGTGACTTCTAGAAATGACCAGAAGGTGTTTGACGGTGATTTGGCCAAGAAAATGAATTCTGCTTGCCTTGAGATTTAACAGGATCAAATGGTGGTTAAAAATAGGGTTGATCACCAAGTTTGAGATTAGCTGAAGAAAGTTGCCAATGTAAACTTGGTAAACCCTAAAAATCAACAGAAATAGGTTTTTATAGATCTGGTCATGCTAAGCTATTCTCCTTAATGCACCACTTTGTGTGGTGGCATTATTTGGATATTAGAGCATGCCCAAAAAGTTTGGGATCAAATGGGGAAACTTGACAATGCAAATATTTCCAATTCTTGAAATCAACAGAAGTGGGTTTGGGGGGATTTGGACAAGTTAATATGTTCTCCTTGATGCACCACTTGGTGTGGATGCATTATTGGAGTATTAGAACATGTCCACAAAGCTTGAGATTAATAGGAGATAGTTGGCATTGTAGGGTTGTTCAAATTTGGATCTGGACAGGAATGGTTTTGGAATATTTTGGTGAACAAAAACAAATGGGATTGAGATGAAACTTGGCAAGATGGTCATATATGTCATATGTTACATGATAGAATTTTCTTGGATTTTTTTAAGAATATTTCTTATAGAAATATTTCAAATCCTTGAAATAGACAGAAATGGTTTTGAAGGGTTTTGTCCAATATTTTGAACATGACCATGTGTTGAAACTCTTATATATGGACAATATATGTCCACTGAGTTTCCCTAAATTTTCTCAAATATTTTCAAAGCATTTAAATAATTTTTTCCTATGAAAAGCCATTTCTGGCCTTAAGAAAAAGCCTTTAAATAAAATAGGAAAATAATCTTTAAAATTAATATTTGGTGGTTTTGGGAAGTCTTATATATAGTAGGTTCCAAATAAAATCTTTGGTGCAAAACATTCCACCCAATTTGAGGACCTTTAGTACAAACCTCAATTCAGGGGTTTTGGAAAACTTAAATTGAATAAATGTTTTTTGGCTAAAATAATATTTGATAAAAATAGTTTTAGGTACTATACACATGGTATGATCATTGGACAAGAGTTTAGATCAAGGAAAAAAAGGGTTTTGAGAGTAGGAGGGAGTTTTATGAATTTAGAGCACCAACAAGCAATCAAACAAGCAAGCAAATAGCACTCAAGTCAAGTATTCATATGCACTCAAAAAGTTTTAATTGGCCCTAATTTTTGAGTCATGCTAACTTAGTCATGAGGAAAATCACAGGGTGTGACAGACCTACCCCCCTTACAAGAATCTCGTCCCCGAGATTCCTAGGCTAGGCGTAGAAGAGATGCGGAAATCCAGAGGTGAGGTAGTCTTCACGTTCCCATGTGGCTTCTTTTCCAGCGTGGTTGTTCCATTGGATCTTGAAGTGCTTGATGATATGTCTTCGAGTGCATCGTTGACTTCGTCTAAGGGTGAACGGGGTTCTTGCAATATGCTAGGCTTGCCTAAAGGTCAAGGGTTTGGTGAATGTGGTCTTGGCAAGGGTCTGGCTTGCGTGTGTATTCCAAAGTCGGAATACGTGGCAAAGAAGTGTGTCTGCGAGCTGATCCTGGGGTAGCTCATGTTGGTTAGTGACATCTAGATGTCTTGCGTTAGAACAAGAGGGTCGAGTCTTGGTGTAGCTTCCTGGTGACGGGGAATCGTCGACTTTTTTGGAGCGGTGGATCTTTCGGTGCTCATGGATCTCCAATCGTAAGGACGTCGAAGTTTGTTGGCGTAGGCTTCTCATCGACGGGGAAGTCCTTATCTTCCTTAAAATAGGAGGTCTTCAGTTGAAGGTGGTCTTCATCCTTGATGGTGCTGAAGTGCGTCGCCGTAGGCTTCGCGTCGAGAACTTCTACTTGAATAAGTTACCCACGTATGTTCTTCATTCGTCTTTGGCCATTTGTCTTCATCGTCATGGACGCACGTTTCTGGAGGGTCCTTGAGTGCTCGGTCTACTTGTCTTTCCGTAGCCATCATGGCAAAGGTTTGGGCCGAGTCTCGTCCCTAAGACTAAGCTTAGAGACTTGGTGTCAAAACGGGTTCTACCATCTGGGAAGGTTTATGAGGGGTTCTAAATAAGCTGACTAACCAGAAGTATAGAACAGCCATCTAGTTCCCCAAAGTCTGAGGCTTGGCAAGTGGGGTGAACTACCCTTCATAGGTGTTTTACCATGATCCAGTCAGGTTCACGTCCTTGATTGAATCAAAAAAAGGGGCTAATAATGAAGTCGTGGCAGTCGTTCCACTCTGTTCCAGGCATCTGAAAGGAGTAGGGACGTCATGCTCAACGTACACCTTTAGGGTGGTGGAGTGAGTGGTGTTATCAGCTCCTCGGTTCCTTCCTAGCCAGGAACTAATAGGTGATTGTTAAGACAAGGGGGCTCTATAATCCTCTCGATGTGCAAGGGCTTCATCGTGCTTGGACGTTGGTGCTTCTTGGTATAGTTTAGTTGATGTGGTCGGTCGAGGAGCGGTGGTTGACTTCTCCTGCTTTTTCTTCTTCGTCGTGGCTTCTCAATCGTAGTGGCTCTTCATCTTGCTTGGGTAGGAATGTCTTCTGCTGTAGGGTGGGTGCATCAAGTAGTCCAACCCTTTCCAAGGTGGGGCCTCATACCTGAGAGACATGGCAATTGGTGTTCCTGGGCTGGTCCAAACAGGACTAAGGTGTTCCTTTCTCTCATTGGTTAAATAAGTATGTCATCCTAGAGGACAACAACCTATTTCTCCAAGTGTCACATAAACACATTGTTCATGGGATATGTGAGAGAAGCGGCATTTGTTCCGGATGGTCACTAGTTCAGGGGTTCGTGATCCAACGTAATCTAGTTCTTCGTGTCCACCTTCCTTTTGAACAGGATTGGTGGTGGTCGAGGTGGAGTATTGGCCATAGTCTAATGACTTAGAGCCAAGACCTATGGTCATAATCCGACCATATTGTGGCTTGGTGAAGCTTAGGAGGTTTCAAGGAGCTTAGGATGTGAGTGAACGTCTACCATCTTATCCTCGAGCACAGTTCTTAGATGCCAATAGTACTGCCTATTACTCCAAACAAAATCACCCTATATCATCGAAGGTATCATCTCATCTAAGTCAACTCCAATATTACACATGCTACTCATATCTCCAAGTTTTGAGAGAAGGTCTATACCGAAAATCTCATATGTATACTATAGCTAACTCACATATATCCCTATATAAAAAGCCTCGGGATAATTTACAAGCCGCTAAGCTTGATCATGACACTACCAATCCAAGTGTCCTACTGACCCATCCAAGGTCTAAGGTACTGCATTACTATGCTAAGGAAACTCGTAATATACCAATCCAAGATCTTGTTTCCTTCCTACGAATCCACTTAATCGATCCATGAATATCACCCACTATTACATAATCCATTACTGCTACAAATCCAGCATCGATGGTGTCCAACATAATCTCCTTGAGTTCACATAATCCACATATCATTGCAAGGACTATTATTACAGTATATCCATGGACTTCCAATCTCATGACCAACTAAACTCCAAGGTCGAGCTTATATAGATCCCTAAATTATTCCTAACATCATCCGATTCCTTCAACTTATCGCCCACCGAGAAACATGGTATCATGATCAAGATCATTGGACTAAATCCAATTTACTCCGAACCATGTGGTTTAATTGATTCCGAGCACCTATTTAAATCCAAGGTTTACATCTAGTAAGAATCCCCTACTAGTTACTCCAGTCACTATCTTATCACCATCAATCCACTATCAATCATTACTTGCCAAAGTCAAGTCATTAACCCGGGGGCCGTAGGGTTCACTAGTCGCTTCTCTCATGAGTATAGCGCACGGTGGGTGAACAAATTACTGTTGGGCCATTGATAGAAAATCGAATAGTCATGACGATATCCAAGGCGATGATCATTATATAGGCATCACGTCCAAGATACGTAGACCGACTCCTGCCTACATCTACCACTATTACTCCACACATCGACCGCTATCCAGCATGCATCTAGTGTATTAAGTTCATGGAAAAACGGAGTAATGCAATAAGAACGATGACATGATGTAGACAAGATCTATTCATGTAGGAATAGACCCCATCTTGTTATCCTTAATAGCAACGATACATGCGTGTCTTGTTGCCCCTTCTGTCACTGGGAAAGAACACCGCAAGATCGAACCCATCACAAAGCACCTCTTCCCATGGCAAGAAAAATCGATCTAGTCGGCCTAACTAAACCAAAGATTTGGGGAAGAAATACGAGGCTATAAGTAATCATGCATATAAGATATCAAAGAAGACTCAAATAATATTCATGGATAGAAACTGATCATGAACTCAAAATTCATTGGATCCCAACAAACACACCGCAAAAGTTTACATCAAATAGATCTCCAAGAGACCATTGTATTGAGAATCATAAGATAGAGAGTGGAAGCCATCTAGCTACTGCCTACGGACCTGTAGGTCTATGGTGGACTACTCACGCATCATCGGAGAGGAACCTATGAGGAAGATGAACCCCTCCATGATGGTGTTTAGATTGGATCTCGAGGTTCTGGAACTTGCGGTGGCTGGAATTGTGTTTCCTCGACTCCCCTAGGGGTTTTGGAATATTTGGGAATTTATAGGCATCAGAGGAGGTGGAGAGGGGGCCCGAGGAGGGCACAACCCATCAAGGCACGTTGGGGCCCCCCTGGCGCGCGCTGGTGGGTTGTGGTCTCCTCGGCCCACTCCCCCGGCACTTCTTTGGCCCACTAGGTGTCTTCTGGTCTAAAAAAATCTCCAAAAAGTTTCGTCGCAATTGGACTCCGTTTGGTATTGATTTTCTGCGAAGTAAAAAACAAGCAAAAACACAACTGGCACTTTGGCACTATGTCAATAGGTTAGTCCCAAAAAATGATATAAAGTTGTTATAAAATGATTGTAAAACATCCAAGAATGATAATATAACAGCATGGAACAAGCAAAAATTATAGATACGTTGGAGACGTATCAACCCGCTCGAGGCGAGCGTCGGAGGAAGAAGTCGTGGCGGTGCGGCCCTCCCGCTGCACAGAGGGGTATGCGGAGGAGTCCTGCTGCTCGCGGGCAGCGGGGTTGGTGGCTGCTGCGCCCTAGGTGCCGGCGGAGTGGAGACGACCACCTTGACCAACTGGGGTGGTCTGAACGACCCGGGCCGCCCTGCGCTCAGTGCGCACACGGCGAGCGTCGGCCATGGGGTTGGTGAAGCCGGAGTCAAAACGGAGCTGGAGAACGTCGGCGCACCCCTACCTGGCGCGCCAATTGTCGGAATCGGGGCTCCGGGGACCCAAAAAGGTTCGAACACTGGGGTGCGCTCGCTCTCCTGCCCTACTCTGCTTCGCAACCTCACGGAGACTCTCCGGCGGCTCGAGCTAAGGAAGATGAACAACGGACACACAGTTTACCCAGGTTCAGGCCACCTCGCGGTGTAAAACCCTACTCCTGCTTGGTGGATTTCTTGAGGATGGGGATGAGTACAAAGGTGTGTTCTTGCTTGCCCGGGGCTCTCTCTTTTTTTGGTGGCCGTCCCCTGCTCTTATATTGGCCTTGGTCCTCTTCCCCCGAAAACACAAGGCGGGAAGGGTTGCCACAATGGCCAGTTTGAAGGGGGACAGGGTTGCAGCCTATCCTGACAAAAGGTGGTCTTCGCCTGCCAAAGCTCCTAGTCCTGACGTGCTTGTGGGCTCGGGAGTGACCTTCGTCCTGCCGAGCCTCCGGTCTTGGTCCTCTTGCACCCAAAGGGAAACCTTTGGGGATTGCTTTGGGAGCCCGCGAGATGGCGCTGCTTCCCTATCACCAAAAAGGAAAGCCTCGCTGCCCGTGCCCGCTGGCACCGCTCCTGGCACCACTCAACGTGGCGCGCATCACCCATGTGGAGGCGCAAGGTTGTGGGGCCCTGCCAGGCCAGCTCTAGACAGACCCACCCCCTGAGGGCGTCATGGGCAGCCTCGTAGGGAAGCCTCCTGAAGTACTTGATGGGGATGCCGCCTCGCACCTCGCGAGGCGCTGGCCCTCGCGAGAACCAGCTCCGTGAATCCCGTGGGTGGGGCCACTCAGCGCTTAAGGCAATCTTCTCATCCTGGGCCACAGGCAGACAGGCCTGGGTACCCCTAGTCCCAGGGGCCCGAGAGGAGTGTTGATCCTAGTGTGTGATCTTTGCATTCCAAAGGCAGATTAAAATAGAGCATACATCTAGGGGGAGCCCGTCTATATTTTGTAGATGTTGTGATTGCTTAAGCTTTGTTGTTTATCTTATTGGCAAATACTGTCTTCTTATCAACCCACCAAAAAGGGGGAGATTGTTAGAACAGAATTTTCCCAAAGTGGTTTTGGTGATTGATGACAACGCCCTTTGCGGACTAACCGTGTGCATTTGGATTTCAGAGATTATCAGGTGGCACGAAACAGTTTATTTCCCCTCGGTGTTTAAAGAGAAGACGGTTATTTTCTGACGATTTAGTGTTGGTAAACTTGAGTCATAGGAAATACATACTATCAAGAGGGGGTCCGCTTCGGAAAGGTTTGGGTAGAATCATCACGTACATAGTCACTGTGCACGCTGCCTTTCTTCCCGGCATCTAGAGCTTCTTCCTTCCGTGCCTTAAACTGCCTAGAGTCTGATAAGCGGTAGTACCGCACTATCTAGCGGTACTACTGCTATTGAGTACTACTACCACTTCCGCTTACACTCTGCTCTCTAGTGTTGAAGCTGAAGTAGAGCGGTTGTTGTCAGCGGAAGTACCGCTCCTGCGATACTACGCTCACATCACTTCCCCACTTCCTCTGCCCACACCCGTAGGTTAGGTTTTAAACGGAAGTACGCTCCAGCGGAGCGGTAGTACCGCTCCGGCGGTACTACCGGGATGTTCTTCCACTGGAACTACCGCCTGTATTTTCTCTCTGGTCTGTCTGATTTTATGAGTGGAAGTTGAGCGGCTGTAGAGGGCGGTAGTACCGCTCCAAGCAGTACTACCGTGCAACCCTGCTCCACTACTGCTATTTCTCCCGCTGTTGTAGCACTAAGCAAAAGTTCCACTGGTGGGAGCGGTAGTACCGCTCCCGCGGCACTACCGCCTCCCTGAGCTCTTTAGTTACACAATGTGGGAATAACTTCCATGCAAGTGGAAGTTCTGCTGACCAGAGCGGTACTACCGCTTATGCACTGGCAGAATGGCATAACGGTTGGATTCTTCTTTCCACTATATAAGTGGGTCTTCTTCCCCAAGTTGACTCACCTCTTTTCCCCCAAAGCTCCATTGTTTCTCCAAAGCTCATTTACACCCAATCTCCCTCCCTAGATGTCAAATCCTGTTGATGCTCTAGAGTTTGAAGGAGGAGGCCTCGATCTACACTTCCACGAAGAGAAATTTGATTCCCCCCACTAATCCCTTGCGAATCTTGTTACTCTTGGGTTTTTGAGCACCCTATACGGAAGAGGTCACCTCAAAGCCACATTCCATTATGGTGAAGCTTCATGGTGTTGTTGGGAGCCTCCAATTAAGTTGTGGATAACTCCCCAACCTTGTTTGTAAAGGTTCGATCGCCGTCTTAAATGGCACCACTAGTGGAATCACGGCATCTCGCATTGTGTGAGGGCATGAGGTGAATACGGTAGCCTTAGTGGCTTCTTGGGGAGCATTGTGCCTCCACACCGCTCCAACGGAGACGTACTTCACCTCAAAGGGAAGGAACTTCGGTAACACATCCTCGTCTCCACCGGCTCCACTTGTGGTTATTTCTTACCTTTACTTTGTGCAAGCTTTACTTGTGTGTTATCCTTTACTTGCTTGAAATATTGTTGTTGTTGTTAGCATCATATAGGTTGTTCACCTAGTTGCATATTTGCACAACCTATTTTTGCTAAGCCTAATTTGTTAAGAAAAGCAAAAAAATGCTAGTTGCCTATTCACCCCCCCCCCTCTAGTCAACCATATCGATCCTTTCAACCTTTATCGAAACTTATACAATGAAGAATTGGCTACTACTTATGAAAAGCCTAAGGAGGAGCCTCCTCCTCCTCCTCCTGAAATGGATCTCAAAGATCCTTGTGTTGTGAAATTCAGTCCCTTTAATCATTTTTTATTACCCACTAGAAAGCTTGCTGCTTAAAGAAGGGAGCATGATTTTAGCAAGATGGATCGTTCCTATGATTACTACAATACTTGATACTATGCATTATGCCTAGCTAGGGGCATAAAACAATAGTGCTTGTTCGAAGGCAACCCAATAGTTGACATGATTATTGCTACTATAATTATTGTGTTTTTTGTTTAAATTAGTTTTTGTGCCAAGTAAAGCCTTTGGTATGATTTGGAAGAGAGTAGAATCGATGTTGCACAAAAACAAAAACTTTTGCGTCTAGTGCAAAATTTCTCTGATTTTACGGGAATGTATTTTTGATCTGAAATTTTTACACTTGGTATACAAATTTTCCAGGTTGTACTAATTTTTCAGAATTTCCGGAGTTACAGAAGTATGGTTTTACTACAGACATTACTGACTATTCTGTTTTAGATAGAAACTATTTTTGCTTGCATAGTTTGCTTGTTTTGATGATGCTATGGATTGTATCGGGCGGTATAAGCCATGGAGAAGTTAGAATACAATAACTATTATGCGATAATGAAATATGGATCAATTTATAATAGTACCTGAGGTATTTAATATGTTTATTATACTAACGGATCTCACGAGGTTTTGTTGAGTTTTGAGTGCTGAAGTTTTCAAGTTTTGGGTGAGAGACCAATGGATGAAGGAATAAGGAGCGGCAAGACCCTAAGCTTAGAGATGCCCCAGGCACCCCAAGGTAATATTCAAGGAAGACTCAAGCCTCTAAGCTTGGGGATTACCCGGAAGTCCCCTCTTCCGTCTCCAATCTATCGGCATGCCACTTGGAGCTATATTATTATTCTTCACATGATAGGTGTTTTGCTTTGAGCATCGTCTGTTATATTTTGCTTTTTATTTAGTTTGCCATAGTCATTGTTTGTTGGACGCACATATTTGAGAGAGACACATGGTCTTCATAATTTGTTAGAATACTCTATATACTTCACTTATATCATTTGAGCTAGGCAGTTGCTCTAGTGCTTCACTTATATTTTTCTAGAGCATTGCGGCGTTCAGATTTTGTAGAAATAATTGAACTCTCATGCTTCACTTACATCTTTTTGATAGTATATAGGAAATAGGAACGATAATGGGCATGAGTTATAATACTAGTCCAAAAAGGATAGGTGTTCCAGGGGGATATAGTAAAAACTTTCATGTAGCTTACTAAAGAAGAAACATGAGTTGATTATATTCATGTAGTAATATGAAAGGGCATGAGCACGTGATTATTTGTTAGTAGAAGTATTGGTAATTAAAGCTTGTTATTTGTTATTCATCTAAGTATTAACTATGGCATGGTGATGATGTGTGAGCATTTTTATGTCTGAAATGAAATCCTTTCGTGTTGTTCGAATGAGGGGCGCGTGATGGTTAGCTCCTACCAACCTCCTCCCTATGGGAATGTAGTAGTACTTTCGTTCGAGAGAGCTAATAAGGCTTTACAATAAGTATATGAGTTCTTTATGACTAATGTGAATCCATCGATATACGCATTCTCACCCTTCCATATTTGCTAGCCTCTTTGGTACCGTGCATTGCCCATTCTTACCTCGAGAATCGGTGCAACCTTCGCCGGTGCATCCAAACCCTATGATATGATACGCTCTATCACACATAAGCCTAATCATATCTTCCTAAAAACAGCCACCATGCCTACCTATTATGGCATTTCCATAGCCATTCCGAGATATATTGCCATGCAACTTCCACCATTCCGCCACATGACTTGTGTGTTTCATCATCATGTTGCTTTGCATGATCATATAGCTGACATAGTATTTGTGGCAAAGCCACCGTTCATCATTGTCTACATGTTATGCTAGATCATTGCACATTCAGGTACACTGCCAGAGGCATTCATATAGAGTCATATTGTTTTATGTTGAGTTGAAATATTGAGTTGTAAGTAAATAAAAGTGTGATAATCATCATTAGAGCATTGTCCCCGTGAGGAAAGGATGATGGAGACGAAGATTCTCCCACAAGTCAGGATGAGACTCCGGGGAAAAAATGAGAGAAAAGAGAGAAGGGGCGGTGTTACTATCCATTTACCACACTTGTGCCTCAAAGTGGCACCATGTTCTTCATATAGAGAGTATTTTGAGTTGTCATTTTCATATGCTAGTGGGAATTTTTCAGTATATAGAACTTGGCTTGTATATTTCGATGACGGGCTTCCTCAAATGCCTGAGGTCTTCATGAACAAGCAAGTTGGATGCACACCCATTTAGCTTCCATTGAGCTTTCATACACTTATAGCTCTAGTGCATCCGTTGCATGGCAATCCCTACTCCTCGCATTGATATCGATTGATGGGCATCTCCATAGCACGTTGATCCGCCTAGTTGATGAGAGACTTTCTTTTCCATTTTGACTCCTCTGATATCTACCACCATACTCTATTCCACCCATATGCTATATCCATGATTCACGCTCATGTATTGCGTGAAGTTGAAGATGCTGAAGCGCGTTAGAAGTACAATCCAATTGCCTAATTTGACACCGGGGTGCTCATGATTTATACTTATGCGGTGAAGACGGAGTCATGCCATGGTTGATATAATAAAAATGAGTAGGGAATAACATTCTTTAAGGATCGTATATTTTGAAAAGTAATGATTATGCTATTTATGTGCATGCACATTATTATGTTGATATCAATTATTTCATCGTTCTCAATGATCATACCAAAAAGAGATTACATGTTGGGTAGCACGTCGCATCAAAAATTATGTTTTTATCATTTACTTACTTGAGGACGAGCAGGAATTAAGCTAGAGGATGCTGATATGTCTCCAACGTATCAATAATTTTTTATCCTTCCATGCTATTATATTATCAATCTTGGATGCTTTATATGCTATTATATATCATTTTTGGGAACTAACCTATTATCCCACTGCCTAGTGCCAGTTGCTGTTTTCTGCCTGTTTTTGGTTTTCCAGGAAATAAGTAACAAACAAATTCCAAACGCTACGAAACTTTTTGATGATTTTATTCTAGAAAAAAGAGACACCGGAAGCTACGGGAGGAGACTAGACGCGAAGCAAGGAGACGGCAACGCAATAAGGCGTGGCAAGGGGGGCCGACGTGCCTTGATGCCTTGTTGGCCCCCTTGGCTCCGTCTGAGCTAATCCACCTCCATAAATTCTCCGAAATCGGGAAACCAACACAGAGCCACCCAAAACACTTTTTCTGTTGCCGCAAGCCTTTGTTCCGATGGGAGGCCATATGGAGACCTTTTCTGGTACTCTGTCGGAGGGGGAATTGACCACAGAGGCCATCTACGTCAACCTTGTTACCTCCATGATAATGCGTGAGTAGTGCACCACAGACCTACGGGTCCATAGCTAGTACCTAGATGGCTTCTTCCCTCTCTTTGATCTTCAATACCATGTTCGCCGCGATTCCCGTGGTGATCTATCCAATGTAATCTTTTTTTGTGGTATGTTTGTTGGGATCCGATGAATTGTGGGTTTATGATCAGATGATGCATTGAAAGTAACTAAGTCTTCTCTGAATTCTATTATGCATGATTGTTATTGCATCGTATTTCCCTCTGATCTATCGGTTTGGTTTGGCCAACTAGATTGATTTATCTTCAATGGTCGTGGTGCATTGTAATAGGTTCAATCTTGTGGTGCTCTATATCCTCGTGATAGAAGGGGACAAGACATGTATTTGTATTGTTGCCATTAAGGATAAAACGACGGGATCTGAACATATTGCTTGTCATATTTTGTCTACATCATTTCACCTTTCTCCAAGCATTACTCTGTTTGTCATAAACTTATTACCATAGATGCAGGCAAGAGTCGATTGATTGGTGGAGTAATAGCAGTAGATGTAGAATCATTTCGGTCTACTTGTTTATGGACGTGATGCCTATATACATGATCATTGCCTTGAATAACATGGCATAACTATGCGCAATTCTGTGAATTGCCCAACAGTAATTTGTCTACCCACCGTATGCTATTTTCGAGAGAGAAGCCTCTAGCGCACACTACGGCCCACGGGTCTACTTAAAACCTAAACACAAAAACTACAAAAATACTTTTCTTCAATTTATTTATTACTTTTATTTTGTTTTTGTTTACAATATCCATTTCTATCCAGATTTAATCCTTGCAAGTAACGAGTTCAAGGGGCTTGACAACCCTCTTGCCCGTGTTGGGTGCAAGTGTTTGGTTTTGTGTGTGTAGGTGCTATTGAAAGGAGTTTTCTTAGTTCTCCTATTGGTTCGAGAACCTTGGTTCTCACTGAGGGAAATACTAATCTCTACTACGCTGCATCTCCCCTCCTCTTTGGGGAAAATCCCAATGCATCTCTCAAGTAGCAGAAGATTACGCCGAGCTTCATGTCGTGCCGCCTCTTCGGCCGCCTGGGAATCGGATGAATAGGCTGCTGTTTGCTCCTCTATATGGAGGGAGCGCTCTGTGTTGCCGTTAATAGTAATGACCTCTTGAGCTTAAGGTTTGCGGCTCTTGAGCTTAAGGTATGCGTAGTGCGGCACCACGTTGAAGCTGGCATAGACAGTATGGCCAAGCAATGCATGATAGCCGCTGCGGAAAGGACTATATCAAAAATTAAATTCTCGTAGCGGAAGCTGTCTCGGGAGCCGACGACAACTTGCAGTACAATAGTGCCCGTGCATTGGACATCCACGCCGGGTATTACTCCCTTGAACGTGGTTTTGCTAGGTTTGATTCTTGATGAGTCAATACCATTTTCCGAACCGTATCCGCTTACATCAGGTTCAGACTAATTCCACCATTCATAAGGACGCGGGTGTCACGCCCAAAATGCGGTTTGGTACTATCCTCACGATGGCTCGAAGGCCTCGATAAGGATAGAAGCGGATTTTGGGTCACTTCGCAAGAATGAAAATCGTCACAATACATGTAAAGATGAGATTAGTATATGGAGTTGTCTTACGCCCGCCACATACTACAACATAAATATCTCAATACATCAATACATATCAATCATCATACAAAAGAGCAGGATCTAACTATGGATGAAATCAAATGAAAAAGAAGAAGACGTCCACCCTGCTAATCTCAGGTTGTCGACCTAGAAGCCATCCTATGATCGATGATGAAGAAGAAGAAATCCAAATAGAACAATCATCGCTCTCACATCAAATTACCGCATTACCAGTACATGCATCTGTTGTTGTAAGAATCTTTGAGCCCGAGGACTGAGCAATCGGATTACCAAGGTTATCAAGACTAGCAAACCTTAATGGGTGAGGTATGGTTAAGTGGTGAGGTTGCAGCAGCACTAAGCATTTATATCTGGCTAACTTACGTGTACAAGAATAACAAGAGTGATCTACACATGACGGTCGTGAACTAGTAATGATCAAGAAGTGATCTTGAACACCTACTCCTTTGAAAAGAGACGGACACGGTTACGCACACGGTTGATGTATTTTAATTGGATTTACTTCAAGTTTTCTATAACTGGGTATTATAAAGTTTCCAAGATGCCACATAACCTCGGTCACGGTTTTCCCAAAGATATAACCCTGCAGGGGTGCTCCAAATCATCCATCACAACTAACCACAAGTTGCGTTGGAAAACCTCAACCGCAGGATAGCCCGAAGTGTCCTCGGAATCCCGGTGCACAAGACATTCGTCAAAGGTAAAACAAATCTAGCAAGAGCTCCCGACGGGCCGACATCCCGATAGGAGCTGCGCGTATCTCGTAATCAGGCCACGATCAGATTGGCTAATTTTCTAGCTAACACACCCGTTGGTGGCCCTAGATACTGCCATTTTGGACCAACTCTCATGTGGAGCACTGGCCCAGGTTATTGATTACTTAGCCAATGGAGTAATTACTCCCTATGCAAATTTTATTAGTTATGCAAATTTAACACCAAAATTGGGCCTTGCTAAGAGTTTTATTCTAAAACGAATTATCAAGGGGGTCCCCATAACAACCCCAAGCATGTTAGGAGCGCTCAATATTGAACATAACACCAGTAATGAGAAACTAAGACGACAAGTGTGGAAAAAACACCAAGCAAAAGGCTGAGCCTTCCACCCTTTACCAAGTATATAGATGCATTAATTAAATAGCAAGAATAATGTGATATCCCAAGATATCCATGTTATCACATGGAAAAAACGGCACCTGCAACTAACAACGCTATAAGAGGGGCTGAGCAAGCGGTAACTTAGCCAAACAATGGTTTCCAAGGATATAGATGGTTAGAGGTTTATCATGGCATTTTGGGAGCCTTGACAAACAAGTGGTAGGTAGCGAGACATAGCGATAGAAATGAGACAACTAGCATAGGGATGATAATAGTGATGTCCAAGGTAATGGTCATCTTGCCTGGAATCCCGCTTGGAAGGTGATCAAATCCGTGAAGTAGACGAACAAACATAGTCGAACGAACCCTTACACTACAAAAACGTTATTGGACTCTAGCCAGAAGAAGTGATCCGGAAAGAAGCAAACAACACACGGTAAACAAACAAGCATAATTATGTCATGATGCACAATCAAGTATGATGCATGTCCATTAAAAGATGCATGTCATGGCTAGGCACAATAATCAATTACTACACATTAACTGAAGCTCAATATGCAACGAGTTGCATATTGAAGAAACTCCACATTTGAATTAGTTAGTTCACTCTTGTATGGTTACTCGACTATATTAAATGTTGTTAAAACATGGCAAGAGGTGAAGCATAAGTGGGCTACCTATCTAGGCACTTTAAATGAGGCCAGAAACAACACATAACATTTCCGGAAAATCCCCATATGCAAATTTTGAATTTGGTACTGTTCTGCCCTAAACACAATTTTAAAGTTGTTAAACATGCAAAGTAAGTGCATCATGTTATTATACACGTTCTTTTGGTCAAGTTACATATATAATTTATTTAATTGAAACCTACAGTTATTTAGTTATGAAATAAGCCATTTTAGCATGTTATTTATGCAAAAATTAGTGCAAAAAACAATTTTAAACTTTTTTTAACATGGATGAAAGTTGGATATTATAAAACTACAAGAAATTATGAGCAAGTAACATATACGACATGTTTTATTCTGATGCACCATTATTTAAATGTTAGCAAATTGAAACAATGGCATTTTTGTAAATATGCATGCGCTGGAAAAAATAGCTAAATCACAGAGAAGGAAAGGAAAAAAAACATCCCCGGGCTGGAAGCAGCACAGTGCAAAGGCCCAGGAGCGGATCAGGCCCAAGCGGCTGAGTGTGTGTGCATGATTTAAAACAGAGGAGCATCAAGAAAAACAAAAATGAGGAAGCTAAGATTCGAACCCCAAATCCCTTGGTTGGTTGTTGGCTCCGCCAACCACCAGGGTGGCTCGATGGTAGTGATGCGAGAGGGGGTCGGCTCCAAATGAAAGGATTGCAATAGTTGATTCAGTGGGGAGGCAATAATTGCAGAAAATCAATGCAAAAGGGACTTTCTAAACATGAAACATATACTAGCACTGACTGGAACTAAAATGAAAACCAAGAACAGAGAGAGCTTGCTCTGTGGTCGTGGCTCGGAACGCACGGTAGCGTGCATGTTCACGTGTGCGTGAGGGAGGCTGCGTGTGCACAGGCATGCGTGGGTGCAGCAAATGAAAGAAAAACAGAGAAAAAATTTGGGGCGACTTGGACTTGAACCGAGTACCTCTCGGGCGGGGGCTGGCTGTGCTAGCCAACTCGGACAAAACCATGTTTGAGATATACGTGGAAGCCATAGTAATTGATCAATGGCTAAAAAGAATGAGCCTTTCGAGCCATGGCTCCGGGTGGTGCGCGATGTGGGCGCCGGCAATCAACATGGCGGCAACAGCGGCTATAGAGCACCGGCGGGGCTGCGGAAAAGGACGAGGGCGCAGATACAAAATGCGTGTGTGCATGTTCATGTGCGGGCTTGCGTGGGCAGAAGCTCTACAAGCTTGCAGCCCTGGCGGCAATGCAAGGCGAGGCAGGAGCTACAGAGGCATTGCAGCTACAAACCGGTGGCGGCAAGAGCTTGGCGAGCACGGCTCGGCTTGCGGGTGTGTGCTCTCGTGTGTGGGTGCATGTGAAGGTGAGGCAATCTGAGGCTAGAACACGAGCTTGAGCTCGCTGCTATGGTGGCCATCAGGCACGCCAGGAAGACAACGGTGCGATGGAAACGAACCAGAGAAGGGTTGGGAGGAGCGGTTGCTCACCTAGGTCCCATAGGAAAAGACGAGGAGGCCGGAGACGTGACGGGGGGACGCGAGGACGCGCTGGTCGTGTTGATGCTTAGCTCCAAGAAGCAGGGGAAGCAAGGGAGAAGACGAGGGTGCTGGACTTGGCGATCCGGGCTCTGGGAGACGGTGGAGGCATGCTATGGCGGCGGCGAGCTCGAACTTCTCCGGTCGTGGCGTCGGGCAACGGCATGGCAGGCGCGTGGGGAGGACCTACCTTGCGGCGGCGGTGGGGAAAGGTAAAGAGGAGGATCGGGGAAACCCTAGGGGAGCCTCGCGGGTTCTTATAGAGGGGTGCGGCACAGGGGCTTTGCCCCCGTGACCATGTGCCTGTTCCTGAGTAATTTTTTACTGTAGGAGGAGGAGGAAGAAGTAGTAAAGGGAGAGGGTGCGAGCGGCCTCGGGATGGGTGATCTACGTGGAAAGCTTTCCACAAGAGAGAGAGAGAGAGAGAGAGAGAGAGAGAGAGGCCAGGAACGACTGGCCGGCTGGGAGAAGGCACAGGTGGGCTTCAGCCAGGTAAGTGTTTCTGTCAGGTAGGTCTTTTATTTTCTTTTAAATGTCTGTAAATTCAAATTCACGGCTATAGAAAAGGAAAAGGCCAAGGGCTTGGAAAGGAAATTGAGGGGTAATAATTATATATCTGGGGTCCTGGAAATATATAATATTTAATAAAAATACATTGGTAATTTTTGAGACTGCAAATTTATGCAAGTTTGAGAATGTTTCAAACTTGGATAATTCCTTAGTCTAACCAAAGCAATTTCAAATGACCTAAAAAATAGTGAACATTAGTCTGAAACAGAAAATGCCACTAGAGAAATAATTGAAAGAAATAAGGAGAATTGAGAAGTCGATGTTAGATTTGGAACTTGAGCGCAACTAAGTTGAAAGTGAGCATGAGGTTTTGAAAGGATCAAAGATGGGAGAAGAAGAATAGGCAGCAACCACATGATCAAATAAAAGAACACAAGCACAACAAAATATTATGGAGATGATGCATGATGCTAAAATAAAATAAATCAAACAACACATAGCATGCAAGCATGAGCACATCACAAAATAGTGGAGGTATTGTTGTTGGGTTGTTACAACTCCCCCTCACTTACAAGAGATCTCACCCCGAGATATAGAAATGAGAAGAGGAAGAGGTAAATTTAGTTGCTTCTCTAACAGCGAGTGAAACCAATGAACCTAGGAGGTTGCAAAGATATGAAGACTAGCACGATTACCAAGCAATAATTCAAAACCACTCCGGTTGAGGCGAGATACACAAAGAATGAGAAAGAACGAATTCAGGCCGCACTCTGGTTGAAATAGAAGCAAAGGTTGATAAGATGGAAAGAATTTGAAAAGAGGGCACAACACTCCGGTTAAATAGATAAGCAACGAGAAGAACATGATCTTGACAAAACGAGGTGATGGGTCGAAGAGATCAACATCAAAACTGCTTCGGAATGCAAGAATAGGAGCTAGACTGTTGGAAAAAAGAACGCAGGAAAAAAATGACAACTTCTACCACAATTGAATTTGAAAAGCATCCTTACAGAAAGGATTGAACGGAGTTGTTGGAAAATCAACAACGAAAAGAATAAGCTTGTTGTGGCCTTATAGGAATCGTCCCAAAATTATGAGGTGAAAACCTGCCACTAACGAAAACAATTGATTTGATTGAGATCAACAAAGAGATGAAAACTTCTTTCACCGAGGATAAAAGAATACTGGGATCATTGATAAGCACCAAAATAGCAATAATCTTTCGTAAAAGCTTTAGATGAAATATATAGCAAGATAACTCCGAGAGAGAAATGATGGGTTTAAATAGAATCAAGAATGCTATAACACCATCTCAAGAGATAATGGAGGAAGAATGAATACTCCGGAATGCAAGATGAAGAATTCTTGAACTCCTAAAATAAAACATGTGATGAGCATCATGTATTTTTAGGAGTTTAGCTTGGAGGATGTTACTTCAAGAACGAATCTTGATAACACTTCGAGAATCAATTAAATCCTTGATGAACCATCATGAATAACCTCTTTCAAGAACTCTAGAAATAAAAAGGATGACAAAAAAGAATTCAAGGTTGAAACGAACAAGATTAAGGCCTTGCTGTGATTTAGATGGAGCTTTGAGACAAAATAATTGAGGAAACTTGGGACACCGGAAAAGAAAAGTTGAACAACTTGAAACCAAGAAATTGATATCATAAACAACCTCGGAAGAAGGAATGAACTCACCTTGATGAAACAAGAATAAGAATTATGCTATGCTTATGCTTTATCAATATAAATTGATGACAAGCAACAGATTTGGCATACTACTTATTCTTCTTGAAAGAACCAAAGAGAGATCTCACAACCTTGAAGAAGTCTTCAACACAACACCGTTAAGAATTTGCAAATGAATACTGATGCTACGAATGAGTTGGGATACATGAGAATGAGGAGACCATGATCCAACTAGAGAAAATTTGAACGAAGCACCAGAAACATTGAGAGACGAACGAAGAGAGAACAATTGATGAGAATTTGGAACCAAAACTGAAAAACTGAGAATGAAGAATTCTTCCAAAATGATGGATCTCCGGATAATCAGAAATGAAAAGAACTCCCATGAACAGAAACAATTGAAGAGAATAGCAACAAGCTTGAACCATGAATCTTCAAAAGAATGGAAAGGATTTAGAGGAAAACTCTTCTTTGGTCTTGAAAGCTGAGAATGACGATGAGGAACACCACCAAGGATTACTGAGATACTCTAGAATAATGAAGAATAGAAAGGTTATGGCAAAGATGAAAAAGATTCAAAAGCGATCTTGCGAAAAGAATATGACTGCTGGAATTCATTGTTAACGTCACAGTTGAAAAGAATTTTAGGAGAATCTCCAGGAAAAGATTAGAAAAGCCAAGTAGGATCCTGGAGAAGAACCAGTGGGTTATGGACCCACAAAAAAAACACTGTTGAAACGATTGCTTAGAAAGAATGATTGCACCGGTACAATTGAAAATTTGATGAGGTGAGAACCTTGAATAACTCAAACGGATTTTTGAACGGACATATGAATCTTCTGAGATAACTTCTGCTCTCCGGATTTAACATAGAAAGGGGTGAATAAACAAGAAAGGCTTGGATAGGAATTTCCAACACGGGAAAACATTTAATGAATGAAAATTATATGATGAACACCGGAAGCTTGAATTGAATGCGTCGGAGAAGAAAACGAGAACGAAGAATGATGAACTTGAAGCTCCTAAGCATCTTCACAAGGAATCACCGAGGTGAAACCTGGAATAAAAGAATGAAGAGACTTCACATGAATAACTTGATACTTGGTTGAGATCACCGACTCCTTGAAAAAAAGGAGTGGGAGGGTGGGCAAAACAAAGGCAACTTGGGACGGGCGAAAAGAACTCCGTTGAGAAAACTGAAAATTGAACTTTGCAAATGTTGAAAAAGATCGGATTAACTTGAAGAGAACCACTCCAGATGGAAAGGAATTTGACATGACAATTTGATTGATCAAAAGGATTGGCACTCCCATGGAAAATATGATAACACCGCTTAGGAAAGATATGAAATCAACATTTGACATCGAAGCAACTCGAATTACTGTACTCCAACAAAACAAGGATGAGGCGTGCGAATTAAGCCAGAAACAAATACATAAAAGAGATTTCGTCCGATATTTTCATGGTAAGGCACGCACAGGCTTGATCTTTCAATTCCATCATGTACAAGGCAATGCACTCGACATACAAAGCATCCCCGAATCATACAAGCTACAAGGACTCTTTAAGACACAACGAGAACCGCTGTAAGAAAGGCCGTGAACAAAATAACCACTAGATGTCGAATCCCAACCTCACATCATGTAGTTGTTGGAAGATAAGCCTAGGCAACTACTTGAATTCCCACCTAAGAAATCCCAATATCTTCTGGTTATGCAATTTGGTCCAACAGATACAAGGAGAAATCCATCACTCAACTCCTAGCATGATACTACTCTCCAATGTATCACATCCGTCAACACATAACTAGAGACCTCGGAAACTCATCTACCTTAGACCCTCGTAATTGCAACGATAGTAAATATGGCAGTACATGTGATCGCACTCCCCAGTACTGGGTGGCGCCAGACTTCTCTCGCCACAAATAGTATTGAAGCGATTTCGAACATCTTCGTCCTGAGATGCTATGGAAACTGAATGATAGCTTGTGTGCATAGAACCCCTTGGAGATTAACTCCCCTGGACACCACCCATACATAGGAAGCGCGAAGAACAAAATCCGAGTCACACCGACATCGTAGAGGTTCCAAAATACCCGTGTGATCCTTACAAAATTTCAGTGAGAAGAGGGATAGAATCAAAACTCCTACGTCATGATTCCTCATGAGAGCGACGAATGGATGAGAAGTAAAAAGAGTTCCTACTCTCCGATATATAACTAGACTCAAAATATAGTTTTTTTCTAGACTCAACAACAGCTAAGTTCGATCAATCAAGCGGGCTCCTAGGTCGGTACTGCTCTGATACCAATTTGTCACGCATAAAATGTGGTACTATCCTCGCGATGACTTGAGGGCCTCGATGAGGATAGAAGCGCATTTCGGGTCGCTTCCCAAGAATGGAAATCCTCACAATACATGTAAAGAGAAGATGAGTATATGGAGTTGGCTTACACTCGCCACATGCTACAGGATAAATATCTCAATACGTCAATACATGCCAATGATCATACAGAAGAGTAGGGTCTGACTATGAATGAAATCAAATAAAAAACAAGACGATGCCCATTGTCGGGGATATTACCCACGGTTTGACCCGGCCAGGAGAATGAACCGCCCCATCATTTGGCGGCTCATACGGGCGCCGTGTTTTATCGGGTCAACCTGGACGGCAAGGCCCAAGGCCCGGCGTGCACCCCAGCAGAAGGCAGCTCATAGAGAGGCCAGGAGGGCCGGCTCACAGAGAAGGCCCGAGAAGAGGAAGAATTCCCTCACAAGAGAAACAAGACCCGGATTAGGATTCAAGAGAGACTAGTCCTAGTCCTACTCCCAGTAGGACTCTACATGTAAACCTACCCCTTCAACTTATATTAGGAGGGGTAAGGCACCCCAAGAGGGACAAGTTCAAGTCATTAGAGATAGACAGATTAGAGATCCTCCAATCTAGAGGTAGCGATTCCGCACCCTTGTAATCGAGATCATCCTCATCATCAATATACACAAAGCAGGACGTAGGCTTTTACCTCCATCGGAGGGGGCCAAACCTGGGTAAACTCGCGTCTCTCGATTCCGACCAACCCCTCTCAAGCCGCCACCTAGTTGTAATGGCCTCACACCTAAGTTCTCTCACGAGGACATCTGCCATGATAAAAACCACGACAGTTGGCGCCCACCATGGGGCCAGCGCACTGTGGTGTTGTGTTCTTGGAGGGAGCTTTTCAGGGATCAAGGAGCTCGAGATCAATCGGATGAAGAGGAGCTAGCAAGAACAGTCGCCCGAGATAACCCGGCAAGGGACAACATTGGACAGAACCGGGTTTTGTCTGTGTGCTACCGTCGTGACCTGCAACCCGGCGAGACCGAAAGGAGATTGATTTCGTGTGTTCACCACCTCTTGGGAAAAAGAAAAAAATGCAGTTTCTGTCGATCGAAGCAGGCACGTCGTATCAGTCCTCGTTCGAATCGACTTAAAACAGCGCAATCCCCGGCCGTGTCCGACTGCTACCACGTCCTATCAACCGCGTGAGCACAAAGATCCCAGTCCTGGTATTACGCGGCGAGCGATCTACCAGTCATCACTTCCCCGCGTGGAGCCAGAGGTCAATTAAGTTCATCTACCGAGTAGTACTAGTTGAGTACTACTGTCCATATGAAGGAAAACATCAGCACAAATTTCGAGATCTAATTGAAAGGTGCTACCACTGTTGCTACTACACGTGACGTGAGGATCATATGTATATAAACAAATAAAGGCAAGGAACGCCGAGGAGGCCAAGACGGACTCGAGGAACCGTAACTGAGACAACACAAAGTAGGAACGCCGTAACATAATGTGCGCGGATCCACAGATCAGATTTATCAAAGCTATAGTATCATCGGATTGGCCATGACGAGAAAAATAAAAAAAGCAGAGTTGCGGCAACATCTGGCAAGACCGGCAGTTCTCTGCAAAAGCTGCATAGTAGTGACTCCTGCAGGTCCTCGTGCCTCACCAAAGCATCAAGAAAAATCCATCGGATGCCCTCTGTACTAGTACTCTCACCAGTGGTATTATTGCTCCCGTGGAGTACTACTTTTCTGGGGAATTGGCACGTATAGAGGTCCAAGGCATGACTACAAAATTCTCTCACATGAGGACAGCAGTACTGAAAAGTAGCACCCCCATATGAGGAGATCGTTGATCTTCAGTACTATGGTTACTCTGGATGGGTTGTGACATTACCAGGTGCTATCTATCATATTTTATTAGCACATATTAATTCATCTAAGAATTATTACTGGTGTCGCGCCGGTGCCGCGGCTGCTTGCTGCCGTACGAGCCACCCAATGGACGCGCGCAAGCCGTCGTCCCCGTGGTCTGGTCTACATCAACACGCCGGTGCCGCAGTTGCTTGCTCGAGCCGCCCAAAGGATGCGTGTGAGCCGCCGCCTCCGCGGTCCGGTTTACATCAACACGCCGGTACCGTGCCTGCTCGCTCGAGCCGCCCAAAGGATGCATGTGAGCCGCCACCTCTGCGGTCTGGTTTACATCAACACGCCGGTACCGTGCCTGCTCGCTCGAGCCGCCCAAAGGATGCGTGTGAGCCGCCACCTCCGCGGTCTGGTTTACATCAACACGCCGGTACCGTGCCTGCTCGCTCGAGCTGCCCATTGGATGCGCGTGAGCCGCCGCCCTCGCGGTCCGGTCTACATCAATACGCCGGGGGCTGCGAATGCCCATACAAGTCGCCCAACGGACATGCGCAAGCCGCCGTCCCCGGAGTCCGGTTTACTCCAACAACGCTGGAGCAAAAAAAAGTATTTATCTATTGTCAGACTCCACCCGCACCGGGTTGCTCAATGAATAGGCGCATTGGCCTGCTATCCCCGCGATCCGGTCTATTTCAACATATCAAAAGAAACATGAGAACTTTCCACGAAGGAAACGTTCCTGGAACAGCAAAGAGGGCCGACCACCATTGAGCCAGCAATTCAAAGCCAGCAGCAAAGGAAAAAAATGGCCCTAGAAGAGCCAGGAGAGCCGGACCAAGTGAGGATAGCAAAGAATGGGTCAAGAGGCATATGCACTCAATTTGGCGACGACATTTGCGAAAGACATACGATGAGCATCACGAAAATCATCAACTCAACACATCTTCTCCAGTTTGAAAAAATTCCATCGTTCAGTCGTCAACCTTATGCGGGCTTATGCCACAGCCAAGTATGGAGACTCTTAAGCCGCCTCCTTGAGTCGACTTAAGACTCGGGGGCTACACAGACATGCCTTGGCAGATTCAACCGGGCTAAAAAAAATCTAGAACCCCGGGTCATTGCAGGGAAGATAACCCGGTCCCGGGGGCACTGCCTTATTGGTGAAAAATTAAAAGTCGCCCAAGAGGACGAGACGACATGATGCACTGTTCAAACATGGGTGCCCTTCCTTATTGGCGAAAACATTAAAAGTCACCCAAGAGGACTAGCTGCCATGATGTGCAGTTCAAACATGGGTGCCCTGCCTTATGGGCAAAAAATTACAGGTTGCCAAAGAGGACTAGCTGCCATGATGCGCTGCTCAAACATAGGTATCCTTCTTTATTGGATCATCATATTATCATATTATGATTAATGGAATAAAGCCGGCGTATGTGGACCCAGATGGTTTGAAGTAGTAGCATTGTCTCCTGTATATCCTATGTTGAGCTTTTCCATGATCATAGGTCACTTGGGGGCTTCCAACTCATCGAGTTTAGCTTTCTCACCCTCTTGATCCGGCAAATACACCACAAAATGGTTAAACCTGCCTGTATGCTTGATGCGACTCTGATCAGGTGACCCCGTGTACTCTTGACAAGTCAATCCATCTTTGGACCCTGAACTTCTCAAGGTTAAAACATCGGCTTGAGTCACGTGAGAGCCGGCTTACAGAGAGCTAGGATAAACCATGGGTTATCACACCCACTTCATTGAACAAAACTCGAGCCTCGAAAGCCGGTCTTTATGTCATGCCTTGAAAACTGGCACCTTATATTCTGTTATCATATACATACATCATCCTGCATTGCATCATGCATCATACATACATATCAAGCCGGTCATCAAACCGGGTTACATCGTAACCTCTGCAGGAACAAATAGATCTTTGATAGCCAAAATGGTTGGATCTTCATCACGGTTCATCATAACTAGTATTAAATGATTGGGGTTTTTCAAGCCAGCTCGGAAGAAATGACTATTCTCGAAGAGCCGCCCTATCACATATAATGCCGGGTCATCTAATTGACCGGCTCTTGGATTTTTTTCACCTTGTGCTCTGTAGTAAACTACAACACTTATGGATTTCTCAAACATATATTTGCCGGGTTGCACCGCAATCATGAGCAGGGATTTCATTTCAAAGACAAAGGCATTATTCCAGGATATTAGTACCGGGTTACATTACAACCACAGTCAAGGATTCATTCAAATCAGATCAATATTAGTTCAAAAGAACTTCTGAAGTGAATTATGATGGGTTATATTATTTTCACACAGTCCCAAGTCGCTGCAGGCATACGACCTGGCACTTGGGGGCTACATCATATGATGTTTTTCATTTCAAAGGAGAAGTGCGTATAAGTCCCGAGTTGCTGCAGGTAAACGACCCGGCACTTGGGGGCTATACTACTCAGATCAAATTTTCTAAAGTCCCAAGTCGCTGCAGGCATACGACCCGGCACTTGGGGGCTACAGTATTCAGCTGTTCAAACAGATTATAAGGTCCAAATTGAAGACCTGGCCCATCACATACTGATGAGCCGGCCCCTGGGGGCTACACATGTGAAATGCAAGACATTCATATTATAACTGGCAACTCAGATGCCAACCCGGATTTCTCCAAAGCTATCTACCAACAATATTCAAACCCAAGTTCAAAGTCCCAGGCTGCTGCACGCAAGACAACCCGACACTTGGGGGCTACACAGTCAAAGACATTGTCGGCGTTCTGGGAATGGGGATACCCAGACCTGCCTGCCTGCGGCCGGCGCGTGGCCCACCGCCAAGGCCCGGTACGGTCCGGCAATGAGCCCCCCCCCCCAAGTCAAGGCCCTCGCGAGAGCCCCCGCCTCACGAGGAGGACAACGCCAAGACCTCCGGAGGAGTGGCACCCCTTCAGGCCGCCTCCCGAGGAGCGGAGATTCCAATGCAAGTACCCGGCCTCGTGAGGCCGGGGTGACGTGGGTTCTGACGGACAAGCCAGGCGGGCGCCAGCGGGCATAGTGGGAGGACAGTTTCCTCTTTGGTGCAAAGGAGACAAGGACGTACGCGGGTTCCCAAGGAACCCCCCAAGGTTTCCTTCTCGGTGCAAGAGGACCAAGACCACGGGCCCGGCCGGACGGATGTCATCGCCGAGCCCACCGCTGCGTCACACCCTGAAGCTTTGCAGGCGAAGACCACCTTTAGTCAGGATAAGGTGTACTATTTGTCCCCTTTCAAATTTGGCCATTGTGGGATCCCTTCCCTCCTGTGCGACGGGGGAAGAGGACTGTGGCCCCTATAAATAGGGACGAGCTCCCATCGTAGAGGGAGGTCGGATCAGATCTAGTTCATCGCCACCAAGTGCCCTCACGAGGTCGCACAATCACTGTACTAGTTCATCCTCAGTCTCCTAGAGAGGCCAATCCACCCCAAAGCAGGAGTTGGGTTTTACACCGCAAGGTGGCCCGAACCTGGGTAAATCTCCGAGTCCATCTTCTTCCCTGCTCATGCTTACTCGACGCAGCTAGGCCGTAAGGTGACAAGCTTGAGACCTTGGGCCAGTTGAGATCTTCGCACACGCCCCAATGTTCGAACCTTGTTGGGTTTTGTGGAGCCCCGATTCCGACATTTGGCGCGCCAGGTAGGGGCGTGTCAGAATCTTTTTCCGGTTCCACTCTGTCTCAGCTCCGCCACCCCCATGGCCGACGCCCGTCGAGCCCGCGCCGAGCGCCGGGTAGCCCGCGTCGCCCAAATGGCGCCTATGAGCCGCGGTACTCCACGCCGCTCCGCCACGTCCGCAGCCGACGCTGCTACCGGGCGGGCTGCTTGCGGTAGGCAGGACCTACCGCTGCCACCCTCCGAGCGGCATGGCGGCGATGTCGCAGCGCCGTCCCCCGTTCCCACCACGGTGTCGACCCCCCATGCGCACCGCGGACCAGCAGGGGCACCGGCTGCGCTACCCATGGTGCGCAGACTGCTGTGTTACCACCCCGACGACGACAACTCCGAATACTGGCTTAGCCACGTCACCGAGCCCGCCGATGCAGCTAGTGAAGCCCTGGCGCCTACCCGCTTGCTCTGCCCCCCGCCCTTCCAGGCAGGAGACGTGACTCGCGGCTCGCCACCTCCTCCTTCCGTGCGAATGGCCGACCGCAAGCCCATGTATGAAGCACGGCGCCATGATTCGCCACGTGGAGCACCGGCGCGCGTGCAGGACGAGACGAGCTGCCACATGATAACGCAACCGCAGGGCGGAGCGCGTGCGCTTCCCCCGAAGTTCTACCCGGCGAACAGGCGCGCTAAGGATGAAGTAGGACATACCTCCCTACGCATTCTCCCGGAGGTGGACCACGAGGACCGGAAGGCCGAGGTCAAGGAGGCAAAACGCAAGGGCCCCGCCCTGTCGGTGGCTGCGCCCAGGGTGAAGCGTGGGCGCGGCCCGGACGAACCCCTCAAGAGCAACCGCCCGTTCTGCGTCTTCCACTACACAAACACCCATGACACCAGCAACTGCCTAGAGCTCAGGGAGCTCCGCGACGAGCGCTTCGGCCACCGCGACGAGCGCTTTGGCCACCGCCCCGAGCGCGGAAACCACGGCAGCGACCGTGGGGAGGGCCGCAGCGGGAACCGCTGGGACAACCGTGACTCACGGTGGGACTGGCGAGACCAACCTCGCGAGGACTGCCGGCGCGGCGAGCTTCGCGGCGAACCTCGGCACGATCATCCTCGGGAGGCCCGTCCTCGAGACAGGGCCGGCCTCCCTCCGCTGCCACCACCACCAAGGAAGAACGGCAGCCGGCAGTACGATTGGGCTGGGGGCTTCCAAGAGCGCCGCACGATTGCTTGCGTCCTGAGCGGCGCGCAGGCCCTGGCCCCCAACCATGACTTCACACAGCTCCTGCCCAAGAGCCGCCTGGGTGCTGGAGCCCACGCCGCTGGCGCCACAAGCCCTGCGCCTGCTACTGGGGCGCCTTCCCTCTCCGCATAGGAGGGAGCATCCGGCACCTCCCTCGGGACGGGCTCGGGGCCTCCGGCCTAGAGAGCTCCTGACCAGACCGGCGCGAAAAAGGAGGAGCCCGGGCACCGCTCGGAGGCATGCTTCTGCGCGCGACCCCGTAAGCAGGGAGCAAGGCGCGAGGCGCCAGGAGCACGAGGGTCCGGTGCTCACAAGGGTGACGTGTGGCGGAGGACACAGGATGCGTGTGCCTCGCGAGGCGCCGGGGCACCACGGGTCCTCAAGGCGTAAGGGAGCCGATCGAACCCCCCGCATGCGGCCATCAGGTGATTCCAAGGGTCGTTCCTGCTAGACAATTCTCTGTATTTTGTATCGTCCCGAGCAAGAGTTTTTTTTAATACATAACGAATCCGGCTAACCCCCCACTCCAGATGGCATCATTTGGCTAAGCCTCAGGTTCTGGCGCGTCGTCACTACCGGGGGCTGGCGTGCCCCTCACGACCGCCCCGCGATGGTTCCGCATGGGGGATGGGCACGACGTCTGCGTAAGACTTGTCCTCGTAGTGAATCGTTGAAAAATCTAAGCACCCGGGCTCTGACCCACGGGCTGGCCACCCGTGCGGATCATCTACCTTAGTGCTGCGCCCCCTCAGTGAACCATTGCGGGCGGAGGAATGGAAGGTGGCATGGCTCGCGATGCCACTGAGCAGGCAACAACGCCTCTCCTGCAGACGTGCCCTTACGGACACGCGGGGCGTGCTACGGCGCTCATGTTTGGGCCGTAGAGGCACGCAATTGGTGGACAACGCCTCTCATGCAGACGTGCCCTTACGGACACGCGGGGCGTGCAACGGCGCTCATGTTTGGGCCGTAGGGGCATGCAATTGGTAATCATGGCCTCTCTAGCAGACGTGCCCATACGGACACGCGGGGCGTGCCATGGCGCTCATGTCTGGGCCGTGGGGGCACGCAACCGCATCCCTGGGGCCGCGCGGTGTGCGACGGCGCTCGTACACAGGCCGTAGGTGCGCAGCGCTGACTTGCGCGCTCCCGCACTGAAATGTGCGGGAGCATCTGAAGACCGGGTTAGGAGCTCCTGAGCCTTGTGCCTGGGGTGTCCGCCCACTTATCGCCGCCGTGACACTCTCACGTAATAATGAGTTAGGGGTTGTACACGCTTCGGACCCCCCAAAGTGGAAGCCCACGACGAGCCGCGTCGTGGCCGCAGAGGGAAGGGCTTCCGCCCACGCCCAAGTGGACGACCCCACGCTCCGTGCTGGGGAGAAGACAAAACGCGTACGTGGGTCGCTCCCCCGGTCTAATATAGTGTCCGTGCCTGGGTCCGTCCTGACGACACTAGTAGTTCAGAGACCGAGTTCCGGCTCGTGGGCGTATCGCATGCATAATGCCCCACCAGGGCCTTGAGGCCCACCTCTCTCGCGTAACGCCCAAATGCAGGCGGGCGGGCGCTTAACACTTGGGACAGGATAATTTCCTTGCAGGACCCTCATTTGCAGGCCTCGCGGAGCAGGCCTCGCTGGCAACGCTCTTCCCGGAGCGGGTCGCCCAAATACCCAAGGCAGCCCCCAAATGCCACGCCTCAGGAGCCCTCGCGACGCCGGCGCTTGAGCATGAAAGACACAACCCCTCTCGTTGCATTCACAGACCGGCACGGATGCTACTGGAAAGGAAACACAACGCAGATGGGGAAGAATCGGGCTCTCGCGACGCCGCCCCAGAGAGCCCGATGCAGGCGCCACCTAGGCTTCACGAGCAAGGCCATCGCGGGGGAATCAACCTCGCGAGGATCGAACGAGCGACCGTCCTTGAAGGCCACGCGACGCTCCCGAAGGGCCCCCTCCTGAGGAATGTCCAAGGTGAGACAACAGCCCCGCGAGGCGAGTACAGGCGTAAGGAGCAGCACGGGGGGGCTGCCGCCCCGTGGCCTGCACCGCGCGCTAGGAGCAAGGACCTCCAGAGCCGTCATCGCAGACCTCCGCCAGCAGGGGCGCAGGAGACGCACGAGGAAAACAGGAAACCACACGAAGGAAACAAGGAAGCTCAAAGCACGACAGGCAGCAGCTACCCAAAAGCAAAGGTATCATACAATGCATAACGCCCCACGGGGGCCAAATAGTTCATGATGCAACAAGAATAAAAGAGAAGGAGCTCAGGCGGAGGAGGCGATGCCCCCATCGCGGCCCATGGAGGATTCGTCGCCGGAGCTGCCACCCCCCTCGGACGACGCCGCCGGGGCAAACCGCTCGATCAGGGACTCCATGTGCTCGCGCAGCTCGTCCTCGAGGGGCCTCCAGAGCTCCGCGGGCATTAGCTCCATCGCGCAGGAGAGGTCGAACGCGGGGATGTGGCGGCGCAAGTTGGAGAAGACGCGCGTCAGCGCGTTGTCCAGGAGGTCGCGCGCGCTGGATTTGACATCTTCATCTACCCGGGAGACACCGGACTCGAGCGCCTCTGCCACCTTCTGGAAGAAGGTGAGGTAGCCCCCGTCGCCGTGCGCACACAGCAACACGGGGGCTTCACGGACAAATCGGCGGACCGCGTTGTCTGCACGGTGGGCGATGTCCAGGAACTGCTTGGCGTGTTGTGCCTCCATCATCTTCGCATGCGCCGCGTCGTCCTTGGCGGCCTGGACGGCGTTGGCGGCCTCCTCAACTTGGGCCTAGAGGGATGCCAACTCCGCCTTGGCATCCTCTTCGCCCCGCAGCGCGGCCTGAAGGGCGGCCTCGGCGCTCAGCAGTTGCACTCTGAGGGCGTCCGCCTCGCCCTGGAGGGCGTCGAGCATGCGCCTCTTGCGTGCGGGCGCCCTGAGGAAGGTCGGCAGTCAGGCCCGGCAAGAAGGACACGACGAACAAGAAAAACAGAGGCGACGGCGCACTTACTCGTCGGTGGCGGCCCAGCGCCAGCGCGCTAGGGCTGGCCTCGAAGGTTGGCCCCCGCCGACCTCCTGGGTCGATCGCGGAGCTGAGGGCCCCGCTCGTGCCCCTGCGCCGGCGGCACTTCCCTTGGATGCCATCGGAAGAAGGAAGGACGGAGAAGGCAGTTTTCTGACGAAGGAGAACGGGCAGCAATGGAAAGAGGCGAACTGGAAGGCAAGCAAGGATGGAACTGCCCCTCGGGTGAGGCGGGTTTATAGGCGCAACCGCAATCCCCGAGGTATCGTGGGGAGCGGAGGCGAGGTGAACTCCTCGGGCGCCACATGTCATACTCGGCTCGTGGGCGGATCTGCCTCGCGTCGCCTCAGTTCCCTGGCGGGTCACTTCGGCGTGGGCCCGGGGTGACAAGAGAGCAGGAAGGGGGCGTCAGTCGAGGAAGAGCAATGATGATCAACACAGCGCGCAGGCTATGAATTGACGTGACTCGGGGCTATTCCCGAGGCCCAGCAGAGGAGGGGGAGTCCCGAGGTACCACGCGCCGGTCCCACAGGCGATTGGGGGCCCGCGGCGCTTCGCCCTTCGCTCCCTGCCTTCGCATCGAAGCCAAGGTTGGCACGCCTTGGGCCCGGGGGCTACTATCGGCGTTCTAGGAACGGGGATACCCAGACCTGCCTGCGTGCGGCCCAGCACGTGGCCCACCGCGAAGGCCCGGTATGGTCCTGCAACGAGCCCCCCCCCCCAAGTCAAGGCCCTCGCGAGAGCCCCTGCCTCGCGAGGAGGACAGCGCCAAGACCTCCGGAGGAGTGGCACCCCTTCAGGCCGCCTCCCAAGGAGCGGAGATTCCAATGCAAGTACCCGGCCTCGTGAGGCTGGGATGACGCGGGTTCTGACGGCCAAGCCAGGCGGGCGCCAGCGGGCGTAGTGGGAGGACAGTTTCCTCTTTGGTGCAAAGGAGACAAGGACGTACGCGGGTTCCCAAGGAACCCCCCAAGGTTTCCTTCTCGGTGCAAGACGACCAAGACCACGGGCCCGGCCGGACGGATGTCATCGCCGAGCCCACCGCTGTGTCACACCCGGAAGCTTTGCAGGCGAAGACCACCTTTAGTCAGGATAAGGTGTACTACTTGTCCCCTTTCAAATTTGGCCGTTGTGGGATCCCTTCCCGCCTGTGCGACGGGGCAAGAGGATCGTGGCCCCTATAAATAGGGACAAGCTCCAATCATAGAGGGAGGTCGGATCGGATCCACTTCATCGCCACCAAGTGCCCTCACGAGGCCGCACAACCACTGTACTAGTTCATCCTCAGTCTCCTCGAGAGGCCAATCCAACCCAAAGCAGGAGTAGGGTTTTACACCGCAAGGTGGCCCGAACCTGGGTAAATCTTCGAGTCCATCTTCTTCCCCACTCACGCTTACTCGATGTAGCTAGGCCGTAAGGTGACAAGCTTGAGACCTTGGGCCGGTTGAGATCTTCGCACACGCCCCAGTGTTCGAACCTTGTTGGGTTTTGTGGAGCCCCGATTCCGAGAGACATTGTTCCAGATCACCAAGTCATCATGAACTGATAAACTTGGAGCTTGGGGGCTACAGGTAATATGGATATATCAAAAAATTGAAGAACACTTTCAAGCTGTCAATTATGAGAGAGACTGGTTTCATTTCTTGATGAAGGTTTGCAAAGATCATCTTCTCCAAATTATTCATAGAAAGGCCCGGAAAACCGACCCAACATCACACGGATTTTCTGTATTCCCAATAATTTTATCAAGTCAACTGGAGTCCAGTTGTTTGACCCGATGTCACCAACAATCATGACCCAGCATTATCAAAGATCATAACCCGGGAGAGTCTATATAAGTAACCTGGCTTCACAAGTTGAAAGTGGTTTAAACAATGGACGAATTTATATTCCCAATATTTTCATCAAAACCGAAGCAATTGAAAGCCAGCTCAACATCATGTGGATTTCTTATTCCCAAAAATTTTGTCAAGCCAAGGCATTTGAGGCTGATTCAATGGCATATGGGTGTTTTATTCCCAATATTTTATTGCAAAGGACACGTACCAGCAAGATGATTGTGAAGACGACTCGTTGATATGAAGAAGAAACCCGATTTTTCAAGGAGCCACTTCATTAAGTTAAGCCGGCCAGTGGAGCAAGCTGGTTGCTTAAACATATTTATTATTCTTATTTCAGGAGCTTACCATGAATAAATTCAAGCTAACCTGGGGGCTACTGTCGGGGATATTACCCACGGTTTGACCCGGCCAGGAGAATGACTCACCCCATCATTTGGCGGCTCATACGGGCGCCGTGTTTTATCGGGTCAACCTGGATGGCAAGGCCCAAGGCCCGGCGTGCACACCGGCAGAAGGTGGCTCATAGAGAGGCCAGGAGGGCCGGCTCACAGAGAAGGCCCAAGAAGAGGAAGAATTCCCTCACAAGAGAAACAAGACCCGGATTAGGATTCAAGAGAGACTAGTCCTAGTCCTACTCCCAGTAGGACTCTACATGTAAACCTACCCCTTCAACTTATATAAGGTGGGGTAAGGCACCCCAAGAGGGACAAGTTCAAGTCATTAGAGATAGACAGATTAGAGATCCTACAATCTAGAGGTAGCGATTCCGCACCCTTGTAATCGAGATCATCCTCATCATCAATATACAAAAAGCAGGACGTAGGCTTTTACCTCCATCGGAGGGGCCGAACCTGGGTAAACTCGCGTCTCTCGATTCCGACAAACCCCTCTCAAGCCGCCACCTAGTTGCAATGGCCTCACACCTAAGTTCTCTCACGAGGACATCTGCCGTGATAAAAACCACGACACCCACCCTGCTAATCCCAGGCTACCGACCTAGAACCCATCCTATGATCGATGAAGAAGAAGAACAACTCCAAATAGAACAATCATTGCTCTCACATCGAAGCATCGCATTACCTGTACCTGCATCTCTTGTTGTTGGAATATGTGAGCCCGAGGACTCAGCAATCTCATTACATGGGGTATCAAGGCTAGCAAAGCTTAATGGGTGAGGTATGGTTAAGTGGTAAGGTTGCAGCAGCCTTAAGCAATTATATCTGACTAACTTACGAGTACAAGAATAAGAAGAGTGATCTACGCATGCTTGTCATGAACTAGTAATGATCAAGAAGTGATCCTGAACACCTACTTATGAGTTAATCATAACCTCACAGTGTTCTCTTCCCGGACTCCCTCATAAAGAGATGGTCACGGTTACGCACACAGTTGGTGTATTTTAATTGGGTACTTCAAGTTTTCTATAACCGGGTTTTATAAATTTCCAAGTTGCCACATAACCGCGGACACGGCTTTCCGAAAGATTTAACCCTGCAGGGGTGCTCCAACTCATCCATCAAAAACTAACCACAAGCTGCGGTGGAAAACATCAACCGCGGGATAGCCCGAAATGTCCTCGGAATCCCGATGCATAATACATTCGTCGAAGGTAAAACAAATCCAGAATGACTTCCCGACGTGCTGATGCCCCGATAGGAGTTGTGCGTATCTCGTAATCAAGCCATCGTATCGTCTAAGTTTCCGGCTGGCACATCCGTTGGTGGCCCCGGCTACGGCCATTTTGGACCAACACTCATGAGGAGCACTGGCCCGGGTTGTTGATTAATTAGCCAACGGGGTAATTACTCCCTATGCAAGTTTTTTTAGTTATGAAAATTTAACACGAAAGTTGGGCCTTGATGGAAGAGTTTTATTCTAAAACAAATTATCAAGGTGGTCCGTGTAACAACCCCAAGCATGTTAGGAGCGCTCAATATGGAATATAACACCGGTAATCGAAAACTAAAACTGCAAGAGTGGAACAAATCACCAAGCAAAAGGCTGAGCCTTCCACTCTTTACCAAGTATATAGATGCATTAATTAAATAGCAAGAATAATGTGATATCCCAAGATATCCATGTTATCACATGTAACAAACCGCACATGCGACTAACAACACTATACGAGGTACTTAGCAAGCGGTAACTTAGCCAAACAATGGTTTCGTAGAATGTGGATGGTTAGAGCTTATCATGGCATCTTAGGAGGCTTGACAAACAAGTGGTAGATAGCAAGACATAGTGATAGAAACGATACAACCAGCATAACAATGATTGTAGTGATATGCAAGGTAATGGTCATCTTGCCTAGAATCACGCTTGGAAGAAGATCGAATCCGTGAAGTAGACAAACAAACGTAGTCGAACGAATCCTCACTCCGAAAACATTATCGGACTCTAGCGGGAAGAAGCGATCCAGAAAGATGCAAACAACGCACGGTAAACAAACAAGTATAATCATGTCAGGATGCACAATTAAGTATGATGCATGTCCATTTAAAGATGCATGGCAAGGCAAGGCACAACACTCAATTACTACACATTAAGTGAAGCTCAAAATGCAACGAGTTGCATATTAACGAAACTCCACATTTTAATTAGGTAGTTCACTCTTGTATGGTTACTCAACAATATTAAATGTTGTTAAAACATGGCAAGAGGTGAAGCACAAGTGAGCTACCTATCTAGGCACTTTAAATGAGGCCAGAAACAACACATAACTATTCCAGAAAATCCCCATATACAAATTTTGAACTTGGTTTTTAAGTTGTTAAACATACAAAGTAAGTGCATCATGTTATTCTACAAGTTTTTCTAGTCAAGTTACATATATAATTTATTTAATTCGGAGCTACGATTATTTAATTATCAAATAAATCATTTTAGCATGTCATTTACGCAAAAATTAGTGCAGATAATTTGAAACTTCTTTTACCATGGATGAAAGTTGGTTATTATAAAACTACAAGAAATTCTGAGCAAGAAACATATACAACATGTTTTATACCGATGCATAGTTATTTAATTGTTAGCAAACTGAAACAATGGCATTTCTGTAAATATGCATGCACTCGAAAAAATAGCTAAATCGTAGAGAAACAAAAGAAAAAAATATCCCCAGGCGAGAAGCAGCGCAGTGCAATGGCCCGGGAGTGGATTAGGCCCAAGCGGCTGAGTGTGTGGGCATGATCTGAAACAGAGGAGCAACAAGAAAAACAAAAGTGAGGAAGCTGGGATTCGAACCCCAAATCCCCTGGTTGGTTGTTTGCTCCGCCGGCTACCAGGGTGGCTCGGTGGTAGTGATGTGAGAGGGACTCACCTCCGAATGAAAGGATTGCAACAGCTGATTCGCTGGGGAGGCAAAATTTGCAGAAAGAATTTGTAGCCGTGGGGAATTTATCCCTGGTCGCCTGGTAGAACCAAGTGGTGCTCGTCACTGTGGCAAAATTCATCTTGTGATGCAAGAGGGACTTTATGAACATGAAACATATACTAGCATTGATCTGAACGAAAATGAAAACCAAGAACAGAGACAACTTGCTCTGTGGCTATGGCTGGGAATGCACGACAGAGTGTGCGTGCGCGTGTGCGGGAGGGAGGTTACATGTGCGTGGGCGTGCGTGGGTGCAGCAAATGAAAGAAAAACAGAGCAAAAATTTGGGGCATCTTGGACTTGAACCGAGTACCTCTCGCGCGGAGGCTAGCTGTGCTAGCCAACTCGGACGAAACCATGTTTGAGCTATGCGTGGAAGCCAGGGTACTTATTCAATGGCTAAATTGAACGAGCTTTCGAGCCATGGCTCCCAATGGTGCGCGAGTGGACGCCAGCGAGCAACGTGTCGACAACAACGGCTGTAGAGCATCGGCAGGGCTACGAAAAAGGTGGAGGGCACTGATACAGAATGCGCGCATGCATGTGCATGTGCGGGGGTTGCGCGGGAAGAAGCTCTACAAGCTTGCGGCCATGGCTGCGATGCATGGCGAGGCAGGAGCTACAACGGCGTTGCAGCTACAAACCAGCGGCGGCAAGAGCTGGGCGAGCACGGCTCGGCTTGCGGGCGTGTTGCGGGTGCGGGCATAGACGCCCGTGTGTGGCTGCATTCAAAGGTGAGGCAAGCTGAGGCTGGAACACGAGGTGGAGCTTGCTGCCATTGTGGCCATCAGGCGCGATGAGAAGACGACTGTGCAATGGAAATGAACCAAAGAAGGGCTGGGAGGAGCGATTGCTCACCTAGGCCCCATAGGACAAGATGAGGAGGACGGAGACGCGATGGAGGGGACACGAGGATGCGCTGGTCGTGTTGATCCTCGGCTCCGTGAAGCAGAGGAAGCAGGGGAGAAGACGAGGGTGCTGGACTTGGCGATCTGGGATCGGGGGAGTCAATGGGGGCACGCTACGGCGGTGGCAATCTCGAACTTCTCCGGTCGTGGCATCGGGCAGCGGCATGGCAGGCGCGTGGGGAGAACCTACCTTGCAGCGGTGACGGGAAAAGGGAAAGAGGAGGATCGAGGAAACCCTAGGGGGAGCCTTGGGGGGTCCTTATATAGGGGCGCGGCGTTGGGGCTTTGACCCGTGGCCATGTACTTGTTCGTGAATAAAATTTTACTGTGAGAGGAGGTGGTGTTTGTGAGGAGGAAGAAGCAGTGAAGGGAGAGGCTGCGAACGGGCCCAGGATGGGTGATCTATGTGGAAACCTTTCCACGGAAGAGAGATAGAGAGCGCAGGGGAGGCCAGGAAAGGCTGGCCGTCTGGGAGAAGGCACGGGTGGGCTTCGGCCAGGTAAGGGTTTCTGTCAGGTAGGCCATTTCTTTTCTTGTAAATCTGCATAAATTAAAATTCACATCTATAGAAAAGGAAAAGGCCAGGGGCTTGGGAAGGAAATTGAGGGGTAAATATTATATATCTAGGGTCCTGGAAATATATGCTATTTAATAAAAATACTTTGGTAATTTTTTGAGACTGCAAATTTATGCAAGTTTGAGAATGTTTCAAACTTGGATAATTCCTTAGTCTAACCAAAGCAATTTCAAATGACCTAAAAAATGGGGAGGTGGATATTGGCATGGTCTAGGAGTTTTTGAAAAAATTGTGAACATTAATCTGAAACAGAAAATGACACTAGAGAAATAAGTGAAAGAAATAAAGAGAATTGAGAAGTCGATGTTAGATTTGTAACTTGGGCGCAACTAAGTTGAAAGTGAGCATGAGATTTGGAAAGGATCAAAGATAGGAGAAGAAGAAGAATAGGCAGCAACCAGATGATCCAATAAAATAACACAAGCACGACAAAATATTATGGAGATGATGCATTATGCTAAAATAAAATAAATCAAACAACACATAGCATGCAAGTATGAGCACACCACAAAATAGTGGAGGTCTTGGTCTTGGGCTGTTACAGCGGGTGAGGTGAAACCCTATCAACAATGGGGTCTAGAACTAGGGCGACTGACCCGCCATGACGAATGCTGGTTGGATGGTCCTTCTTGTCGAAGGTGATCGGGCAGGCCATCTAGGGGGTGCACCTCGGGGTTGCAGGCTCTCTGGTTTAGACATCCTGAAGTACATGTTTTCTCTCGTTTTTAGGAATGTGCATGACATAGATGACGTTCTCCTCCTTTATCTTGGAGGGAAACTGTTTTTCGCCGACACTGTTCGGGCGTCGAGGTTCATCATCATCCTCGTCACTCCTGGACTGGCCTTTGCCTGACTCTTTGGCTAGGGCCTTCCCAGCCTGGTTGAACACCCAACAGTTTCTATTCGTGTGGTTGGCAGGTTTATCTTGGGAGCCGTGGATATGGCAGAGCTTTTCCAGTATTTTTTCCAGAATGCTTGAACCATCCATGTTTCCTTTAAAAGATCTCTTTTTCGGTCCAACCCATGAGCTGTTGAACCGTGCATTGACTGTTGGGTCCTTGGCGTCGTTGCCACTGTTTTTCTTTCGGCGCTTATGATTATTGCTCCTCGGCTTGCCGTTCCCATCCCGGACTCCGAGGTGCCGTGGTCGCTCCTCTGAGAGATACAGGCCAAGCGCAAAAGCGGGTCACCAATACCGTGAGGGCTGCCATGGTCCTCGACTTATCCTGTCCGAGCTATCGGGCTAACCATTCTGCCCGGATGCTATGTTTGAATGCTGCAATGGCTTCGATGTTCGGGTAATCAACTATTTGGTTCTTCTTAGTTAAGAACCGATTCCAGAATTTCCGAGCTGATTCGCCCTCCTTCTGGATGACGTGGCTGAGGTCATCAGCATCCAGAGGCCAAACATAGGTTCCTTGAAAATTGGACCTGAAAGCATCCTCCAACTCCTCCCAGCTTCTGACAGAATTTTTGGGCAAGCTATGGAGCCAATGTCGCGTCGGTCCCTTAAGTTTGAGTGGCAAGTATTTAATGGCATGAAGATCATCTCCTTGTGCCATGTGTATGTGCAAGAGGAAATCTTCTATCCAGACGGTCGAATCTATCATGCCATCATATTGATCGATGTTGATGGGTTTAAACCCTTCTGGGAACTGATGTTCCATGACCTCGTTTGTAAAGAAGACTGGGTGTGCAGGAGCTCGATATCTAGTAGCATCATGTCGAGTATTGGCGATCACCCGCTCTCTTCTCAGTTCACAAGCTTGGCCTTGCCTGTCTATCCAGGCATCGTATCCTTCCAAGCCAGCAGGCACATGGTCACGCACTCCATAGATGGACTGGGGAGGTGATCTCTCCCTGCGTATTTTAGTGCGCAGGTCATGGATAGTCGACCGGGCTCTTGCCATGAGGGCGGGGCTTTGCAGGGGGTTCTTTATATGCCCATGTTGGTCGATCTCGTCCTCTAGGGGGGCGGTCAACTTGCTCCTTGTGGCCGTAAGCGAAAGGATCGATGTCCACCTCGTCTTCAAATTCAAATAACGGGCGCCGTCTTGGGAATGACTTGGCTGCGGTACGCCATGCTTTGATGTTTGCTTCGGCCTTAAGTACTCACTCCCACTTCTCATTGAGCCTGGCTTCATGGGAGTACAGCTCATGTTGTTTTCTCTTCATGCTCCGTGCAGCCGCGGCTAGCCGGCGTTGAAAGCGTATCTGTGTGGATGGGCCCTGTGGAACCTCGAAGTCATAGGGTCCGAGGCTATTATCGTCCTCGGATTCCGGCATGTAGTCCTCGTCCGTCCCGCTTTTGGAGTTTTCGTTCTCCTCGGGATCCTCCTCGGGAGGTGTACTCATCGCCCCGTTTTGTTGTGCGGGCTCGATCTGTCCATTTTCATCCGCGACAGGGCTAGTCGTGTTATCTGCGGGGGTAGGTTCACTTTTTTCCACCGTTGCTCCTGGACCATCTCTTGGGGTGGCGGCGCTTGGAGCTTCCCTTAGGTTTCTCCTCAGGATCTTCCTTAGGGGTATCTACCACATAGATGTCATAAGTTGACGTTGCGGCCCATTTTCCTGTTCAAGGGATGGCAGCGGGTGAGTTTGATCCGGAATCTTGGTCATCGTCCATGTCGATGGCCTCATCAGATCCGTAGTCCAGCGCATCGGTCAAAACTTCAACCATTGCGACTAGGTGGGTGGTGGGTGGGATGAAAATCTCCCGACCATCGGCTTTAGATCTGATCTACTTGTAAACCGCATATGAGATCGCCAGGTTGTGGATTCAGTCCAGCACCTCGTTTATCCGCGAGAGCTCTTCTACACCAAGGGCCTGGCGGGAAGCCGGGCTGATATGGAAGGGATTGCTTGGACCACCTGATGAAGGTCTGCTTTCTGGGTCCCACTGGGTTGGATACAATCCAAGGACTGGAGTGGCCTCCTCTGGGACCGCTGCTAGATCCGAAGAGGAATTTGCCTTCGGGTTGTCACCCGACGAGACATGAGTTAGGTCGGACGTGACCGCCCTAGATACATCTCTGGGTAACTTCCATCAGGGGTTCGGATATGAGGATTAGATCGGAAGCATGTTCTAGTGCATCTGGGCCTGAAGGTTCCTCCGATTGGATTGTGATCTGTTCCGATAGAACTACATCACCTCGGGCATCAGCGACATACTCAAAACTTCCAAACATAATGACCTAGTTTAGAGTGTATGTATCGATGCGGCCTAGATGGCCAGTGGGATCGGCGTGCAATACCACACTACCGAAGGTGAAAACCTGGCCAGGGACGAAGATGTCACCGCAGCCAATGCCACTGTCGAACTACAGACCAGCCATCAATTCTGATGATCACACAGCAAGCTCTCAATGAAATCACCAATGTCGGTGTCAAAACCGGCAAACCATGGGTAGGGGGGCCGAGCTGTGAGATCGGATAGATGGTAACAGGAGACAAGAAACACAAGGCTTTTACCCAAGTTCGGTCCCTCTCTATGGAGGTAAAGCCCTATGTTCTGCTCTTGTTGTATTAATGGTGTAGCGAGTACAGAGTTGATCTACCTCAAGATCGTAAGTTTTTGGTCTAAACCCTAGGGGTTACGATGATGTGCATGGCTATGCTCTACAGACTAAACCTTACGATTTATATAGGCGCCGAGGGTATCTGGGGTTACATGAATATTGGTTACCATCTACGGATTACATGCCAAACGAATCATCATTTTCCTGGAGTGCACGCCAAGTCTTTGGTAGAATCCAATATGCTCACACTCCTTCATAAGGCCTCTAAAGTCCTTCTTCTAGGGTGGGCCTCCAGCACAGCCCATGGACTAGACCAGTTCGGCTGGGACCCCCTAGTCCAGGACTCCCTCAGCACTATGTTATCTTCTTGGTTCAAACCTCAGAAGAAGAGACGATCATGATTACGCACATGGTTGGTGTATTTTAATTGAGTAAAGTCGCTTTAGTGTCAAGTTCTCTACAACTGGATATTATAAATTTCCAAGTCATCACATAACCGCGGGCATGGCTTTTCGAAAGATTAACCCTGCAGGAGCGCTCCAAGTAGTCCATCATAAATTACCACACGCATCTAATGGAAAACCTCACACCATGATAACATGACGCTTACGAGAAAAAATCTCGGTGGACAAGCCACTCGTCAAAGGTAAAACTAAACAGCAAGACCGCCCGACGTGTCAACGAACCTGATAGGAGTCGTGTATCTCGTTCTAAGGACACGACCGGATGGGTCAACCTACGAGTAAAGCCAGACCTCGAGTTTCCCCGCGGTGGCCCCGCAACCTTCCCGATTAAGACCAGCACCATCAACACTGGCCCACCTGTACTATGTGGAATTAAAAATCCACGGGCTCATGACGCCCTATGCTTTAATTAATTATCATAATTATTATGTTGGCAAATTTTTAACACCAATGTTGGGCCTTGTTGGAAGAGTTTTATCCTAAAACAGATGATCAGGGGGGCCCAAAATACCCCACATGTGTTAGAAGCGCTCAAAATGAAATATAACACCGGTATAACGGAAACTAGGGAGGCAAGAGTGGAACAAAACACCAAACAAAAGCCCGAACCTTCCACCCTTTACCAAGTGTATATATGCATTAATTAAATAATCAAAATAGTGTGATATCGCATGATATCCATGTCCAAACATGGAAGAAACTACGCCTGCAACTAGCAACGCTATAAGAGGGGGTTGAGCAAGCAATAACATAGCCAAACAATGGTTTTCTAGGATGGTGGATGGTTAGAAGTTGATCATGGCATTTTGGGAGGCTTGACAAACAAGTGGTAAGTAGCGAGGCATGGCGATAGACCCGAGACAACTACCATAGCAAAGATAGTATTGATATCCAAGGTAATGATCATCTTGCTTGGAATTCCGCTTAGAAGAAGATCGAATCTGCGAAGTAGATGAACGGGCATAGTCGAATGAATCCTCACACTCTGAAAGCTTATCGGAACTCTAGTGAGCAGAAGCAAAACCGGAAAGAAGCAAATGACACAGGGTAAACAAACGAGCATAATCAAGACATGATGGCAATCAAGTATGATGCACGTCCAATTTAAGGATGCATGGCATGGCAAAGTGCAACAATCAAATACTAAACATTAAGTAAAGCTCTACGAAACTCCACAATCAATGATTTAGTTCTCTCTCATTTATGTACTCAACAAGATTAAATGTTGTTAGTCATGGCAAGAGATGGATCACAAGCAAACTACCATATCTAGGCATTTTAAATGAGGCCCGGAACAACACATAACAATTTCAGAAATTCCCCATATGTGATTTTCGAATTTGGTTTTGTTCTGTCCTAAACACAATTTTATTATTGGTAAATAGGAAATAAAGTGCACCAAGTTATTCTAAACGTTTTTCTAGGAAATTTACATATGTAGTTTATTTAATTCAGAGCACGATAATTTAGTTATGAAATAAACCGTTTAAGCATGGCATTTATGCAAATTAATACAAACATCAATTTTAAACATTTTTAGCATGGTTGAAAGTGGGATATTGTGAAAATACATGAAATTCTACCCAAGTTACATATATAACATGTTTTACTTGGATGCACGGATATTTTATTATTCGCATTTTATAATCATGGCATTTCTATAAATATGCAATGCAATGGGTAATTGAGAAATTCACCAGACAGGAAAAAAACACTAAGCGGGCCGAATGCAGCGCACTGATCAGGCCAAGCCGCAGATATGGCCCCAAGTGGTTGTGTGCATGTTTTTTTTTGAGAATAAAAATAAAAACATAGAGTAATCCCTCTAGTTACTAAGCTCCCACGAAATGAAGGTGGTCCCAAGCCAACAGGGCGCGGCCAGGGGGTGGCTGTGCCCTGATGGCTTAGGACTCCCTTGTAAGTCGGTTGGGGCCCTACTTTCACCGCAAGAAAGATAATTTCCCGAGAAAAATCCCCTCAAAATTTCAGCCGAGCCAGAAAACAGGACGCAAAAAAGAAGAGAAACAGAGAGAGAGAGATCCAATCTCGGAGGGGCTCCTACCCTTCGGGAGCCATGCCGGCCATGGACCAGAGGGGAAACTCTCCTCCCATCTAGGGGGAGACCAAGGAAGAAGAATAAGGAGGGGTGTCTCTCTCCCCCTCCCTGTCGGTGGCGCCAGAACGCCGACGGGGCAACCATCGTGACAGCGGTCTACACCAACAAGTTTGCCACATTCATCACCACCACCATCACCTTCCCTCATCTATTTACATCGGTGCACTCTCCCGCATCCTGTTGTACCCTCTACTTCAACATGGTATTTTATGCTTCATATTATTTTCCAATGATGTGTTGCTACCCTATAATGTTTGAGTAGATTTTTGTCGTCATATGGGTGATTGGTGAATTGCTATGATTGCTTTAAATTGCTCTTGGTTATGTTGTTGTACTTTGGTGCCCATCATATGATAGCGTGTGGATCGCACCATGGGGTTAGTTGTATGTTGATAGGACTATGCATTGGAGGGCAAGAGTGACAGAAGCTTCTTCCTAACATAGAAATTGATTCGTACGGGATTGAAGGGGGACAAATATATCTTAATGCTATGGTTGGGTTTTACCTTAATGAACGTTTGTAGTTGCGGATGCTTGCTAATAGTTCCAACCAAATGTGCATAGAATTCCAAGTAAGGGGTGACATGCTAGCAGTGGCCTCTCCCACATAAAAACTTGCTATCGGTCTAGTGACTTAGCCAATCGCTTAGGGACAATTCCACAAATCCTACCACCACTTTTCCACACTCGCTATATTTAATTTATTGTTATTTTTTCTAAACAGCACCTAATTTTTATTTCCACGTTCCTTATTATCTTGAAAACTCATCCTATTACACCTACAAAGTACTTCTAGTTTTATTCCTGCAAAGTAGTTTATTTCTTGTACTAGGTATAGTGAACATTGTTGCGCGTAGAGTTGTATCGGCGGTCGATAGAACTTGAGATGATATTAATTCTACCTTTAGCTCCTCATTGGGTTCGACCCTCTTACTTATCGAAAAAGGCTACAAACGATCCCCTACACTTGTGGTTTATCAAGACCTTTTTCTGGTGCCGTTGCCGGGGAGCAATAGCGTGGGGTTGATATTCTCGTGTGTGCTTGTTTGTTTTATCACTAAGTCATTTTATTTTGTGTTATAAGTTGTTTTATATTTTTAGTTATGGATACGAAACACGAAACACCAAAAAAATTAGTTGTACTTGCTACTCAAGGAGATGGGGAACCTCCTAAAACCCTCGATGTTGGTTATGTGAAAAACATTAAATACTACTTTGATAATCCTGAGAAATCTCCATTCAACTTGATAACAGGAGACATGTTGGGTCAACATGAGTACTTTCAGGATTATCGCTTGACTCAAAAAGGGAAACACTTACGGGATCAATTAAAATGTTGCGTTGGTATGCTTGGAATTTATGCTTGAGATGTGATTATACTTGTTGCTCTAAGATGGAGGCTCCACACCTTCCCTTTCAATGTGAATTTAATGATAATGAAACATTGGTTTCCTATGCTAATGGTGTTTATGGCTACTATGCTGTGGAAGAAATAGAAGAATTTGTTGCTTTTAAGGGTGCTTATGAAATTGAATCTTCTTTTGAAAAGTGTGATAACTTTGATGATGTCGTTTACAGATCTGAAAATTATGCTATACTTAAATATTGCTATGATAATTATGAATACAATGCCTATATTGATGAATTTATTGAGAGAATATCTACTGCCTTGGAAGAGACTAATATTTTGCAGGAAGATATGGAAGAAGAAATTGTTGAAACTATGAGCTCATTGGATGAAAAAGATGAGGAGGAGAGCGAAGAACAAAAGGAGGAAGAGCGCATTGATCACCCATTCCCACCTTCTGATGAGAGTAACTCTTTAACCCATTCATTGTTTAATTTCCCTTCGTGCTTACCGAAGGATGATTGCTATGATCCCTTGGATTCGTTTAAAGTATCCCTTTTTGATGAACTTGATGCTTGCAATGCTTGTGGCCATGATACCAATATGAATTATGTTTATGGATATGAACTTGCTATAGTTCCTTATGTTAAACATGAAATTGTTGCTATTGCACTCACACATTATAGTCCTGTTATCTTTTTGAATTCTCCCAACTACACTATATCAGAGAAGTTTGCGCTTATTAAGGATTATATTGATGGGTTGCGTTTTACATTAAACATGATGATTTTGATGGATATAATATGCATGTGCTTGCTGCTCCTACTTGCAATTATCGTAATAGAGGAATCAAATCTTCACCTCTCTATGTTTCCAACACGATAAAATTGTAAGAAACTACATATGTTATGTATTGGCCTTTACTTGATGTGCATGAATTGTTCTTTTATGACATGCCAATGCATAGGAACAGAGTTAGACTCCATTGTTCTATGATATATATTACTTTGTGCTCACTACTAAATTACAAATCATTGTTAATTAAAATTGGTTTTGATATAACTTGCGATCTAGGTGGATCAATTACTTGAGCACTATATCCATAGCTTAATGGCTTTAAAGAAAGTGCTGCCAGGGAGACACCTCGGAAGTTTTAGAGAGTCATTTATCTCTGTTGTGTGCTTTTAAATTAATTAAAAAACAAAAAATAAAGTGGGGAACTTGAAACTTTTTCAAAAAGAGAAGGGATTTGAAATTTATGCATTAGAGAAGTGAGGGTCGACCTTGAACACTTGTGTTCATGCTCATGGAAACAATGTAGAATTTTTTCATGGAAGTTTCTCTCAAAAATAAGTATCCCCTTATACAAATCCATTTTATTATAGAAATAATGTCCCAAGATTTACCTTTAGGATGTTTAAATTGCTTGTTTTCTATGTGTTGTGCAAAAACAAAAACGTTTGCTGTAGTGTTTGAATTTTGATATTTTAACGGAGCATGCAAAAATCTGGAAAAAAAACACTGTACTGCTATTCAAATTTTTTATCGTACAAAGTTTTAAGAATTGTTTGAGTTACAGAAGTATATGTTTCATCGTCATCTTTACAGACTGTCCTGTTTTTCACAGATTGCTTTTATAGTTGCTTTATCTGCTTATGTTTGAAATCTTGTTGAGCCCCGTTGACTTGGGATCCATAGAATTGTGATAGCATACAGTAGGTAATGTTGGATTATAATTATACAATAATTTCATGGCAAGACATGATGGGATTTGATCTTATTTGTACTAACCTTTCTAATAAAAGTTCTGTTAAGTTTTGTGTGGATGAAGTGTTCGAAGATCGAGGAGGTATCGATATGAGAAGAATAACAAGAAGTAAGAGTTAAAGCTTGGGGATGCCCAAGGAATCCCAAGTAAATATTCAAGGAGACTCAAGCGTCTAAGCTTGGGGATGCCCCGGAAGGCATCCCATCTTTCTTCTTCAACAATTATCGGTATGGCTCGATTTTTTTTTGTTCACACGATATGCGTAAATTCTTGGAGTCTCATGTGCCTTTTATTTTTATTTTAGCAATGCACCATGCTGGTATGGCATAGTAATTGGTTAATTTATATAATGCTCTATGCACTTCACTCATATCTTTTGAGTATGGCTTTATAGAATGCTTCTTGTGCTTCACTTATATCATTTGAAGTTTGGATGCATATTTCTCTACATATAGAAAACCGTTATTTGTAGAATGCCCTTCTGCTTCACTTATATTTATTAGAGCATGGTATTTAGAAAGAATTAAACTCTCATGCTTTACTTATATCTATTTAGAGAATCAACACGAATTGCTCATTCACATGGTTAGTCATAAAATCGTACATAAAACTTGTAGATCACTGAATATGATATGTTTGATTCCTTGCAATAGTTTTGCAACATTAAGATAGTCATATGTGGGTGCATGAGTGGATGATTGTCGATTAGTAAGAATATTGGTGTTAAGGTTTATGATTCTGAAGCATGCACGTATAGTCTCTAGTTATGCGATGAAGTTGTAGCATAATTTATCCTTGATTGAAACCATTTGTGTTGTTTAACCGGAGGCACGTGATGGTTAACTCCTACCAACCTCCTCCCTAGGAGGATGCGAGTAGTACTTTGCATCGAGAGAGCTAATAAAACTTTCATAATAAGTAGATGAGTTCTTTATGACTAATGTGAGTCCATGGATTATACGCACTCTCACCTTTCCATAATTTGCTAGCCTCTTCGGTACCGTGCATTGCCCTTTCTCACTTTGAGAGTCAGTGCAAACTTCGCCAGTGCATCCGAATCCCGTGATAGATACGCTCTATATCACATAAGCATCCTTATATCTTCCTCAAAATAGCCACCATACCTGCCTATCATGGCATTTCCATAGCCATTCCAAGATATATTGCCAAGCAACTTCCGTCATCATCATATACATTCATTTTCATATTGCTTTGCATGATCATAAGATAGCTAGCATGATATTTCCATGGCTTGTCCGTTTTTTGATATCTTTGCTATGTTAGATCATTGCACATCCTGGTATAATGCCAGAGGCCTACATATAGAGTCATCTTGTATAGCTTTATCATTATATCGAGTTGTAAGTAAATAAAAGTGTGATGATCATCATTATTAGAGCATTGTCCCAGTGAGGAAAGGATGATGGAGACTATGATTCCCCCACAAGACGGGATGAGACTCCGGACGAAAAATCAAAACTGGGGGAGGCCAAATGAGCCCACCAAGAAAAAAAGAAAAAAAAAGAGAAAGAAAAAAAGAAAAAAGGAAAAAAAGAAAAGAAAAAACAAATGAGAGAAAAAGAGAGAAGGGACTCTGCTACTATCCTTTACCACACTTGTGCCTCAAAGTGTTGGAAATATGCCCTAGAGGCAATAATAAATTGGTTATTATTATATTTCCTTGTTCATGATAATCGTTTATTATCCATGCTATAATTGTATTGATTGGAAACTCAAATACATGTGTGGGTACATAGACAACACTGTGTCCCTAGTAAGCCTCTAGTTGACTAGCTTGTTGATCAAAGATGGTTAAGGTTTCCTAGCCATGGACATGAGATGTCATTTGATAACGGGATCACATCATTAGGAGAATGATGTGATGGACAAGACCCAAACTGTAAACGTAGCATTTGATCGTGTCAGTTTATTGCTATTGTTTTCTGCATGTCAAGTATCTGTTCCTTTGACCATGAGATCATGCAACTCACTGACACCGGAGGAATACCTTGTGTGTATCAAACGTCGCAACGTAACTGGGTGACTATAAAGGTGCTCTACAGGTATCTCCGAGGGTGTCTGTTGGGTTGGCATGGATCAAGACTGGGATTTGTTACTCCGTATGACGGAGAGGTATCTCAGGGCCCACTCGGTAATACAACATCACAATGAGCCTTGCAAGCAATGTGACTAAAGTGTTAGCCACGAGATCTTGTATTACGGAACGAGTAAAGAGACTTGCCGGTAACGAGATTGAACTAGGTATAGTGATACCGACGATCGAATCTCGGGCAAGTAACATACCGAAGAACAAAGGGAACAGCATACGGGATTAACTGAATCCTTGACATAGAGGTTCGACCGATAAAGATCTTCGTAGAATATGTAGGAGCCAATATGGGCATCCAGGTCCCGCTATTGGTTATTGGCCGTAGAGGTGTCTCGGTCATGTCTACATAGTTCTCGAACCCGCAGGGTCTACACACTTAACGTTTGGTGACGATTAGTATAATTGAGTTATTATGTTGGTGACCGAAAGTTGTTCGGAGTCCCGGATAAGATCCCGGACATGACGAGGATCTCCGGAATAGTCCGGAGGTAAAGATTGATATATGTGATAATAGTGTTTCGATCTCCGGAAGAGTTCCGAAGTTCACCGGAAGGGGTTCCGGATGTTTACCGAAGTGTTCGGGTGCAGCAACACTTTATATGAGCCAATGGGATAAAGCCCACGAGGTATTGGAAAGTGCAAAAGTAGTTTTGCTGCCGCGTAAGCGGTACTACCGCTTGGTGAAGCGGTACTACCGCCGGAGCGGTACTACCGCTTGTGTGAAGCGGTACTACCGCCCAAGCGGTACTACCGCTTGTGTGAAGTGGTACTACCGCTTGTGCGCGGCTGTGCACGATTCGGCAGGGTCCGAATTGGACTCTTTTCCTGCGGGCCAAACCGACCTTGTGCGGGCAAAACCGACCCGGAGGAGGCTTTTACTCCAAGTTTAGACCCCAAGGCTCAACATATAAATAGAGGGGCAGGGCTAGCACACGGGACACATCAGGATTTCCCAAGCCGTGTGCCGGCAACCCTAGCCCTCTAGTTCCTCCGTCATAATCTCCGTAGCGCTTGGCGAAGCCCTGCAGAGATTGTTCCTCACCACCATCACCACGCCGTCGTGCTGCTGGAACTCAACCACTACTTCACCATCGCTCGCTGGATCGAGGAGGTGAAGGCGTCATCAAGCCGTACGTGTGTTGAACGCGGAGGTGCCGTCCGTTCGGCACTAGATTGGAAGGATCGTGATTGGATCGCGGGACGCTCGGCGATTTGGATCGCGAAGACGTTCGACTACATCAACCGCGTTTATTAACGCTTCCGCTTAGCGATCTACAAGGGTATGTAGATTCACTCTCCCTCTCGTAGATGCTCATCACCATGGATAGATCTTGCGTGTGCGTAGGAAAATTTTTGTTTCCCATGCAACGTTCCCCAACAGTGGCATCATGAGCTAGGTCTATGCGTAGATGAGATCTCGAGTAGAACACAAACGAGTTGTGGGCGTGGGTGTATACATATTGCTTGCCGTTACTAGTTGATATTTGATTCGGCGGTACTGTGAGATGAAGCGGCCCGGACCGACATTACGCGTACACTTACGCGAGACAGGTTCCTTCAACTAACATGTAACTTCGTTGCATAAAGATGGCTAGCGGGTGTCTGTCTCTCTCACTTTAGTTGAATCGATTTCAATGAAGAGGGTTCTTTTAGAAGATCAAAAAGCAATCACTACACCACGTTGTGGTTTTGCGTAGGTAAGAACGGTTCTTGCAAACCCATAGCAGCCACGTAAAATTTGCAACAACAATTAGAGGACGTCTAACTTGTTTTTGCAGGGTATGTTGTGATGTGATATGGCCAATTTCATGATGAGATATATGTGATGTATGAGATGATCATGTTTTGTATAGAATATCACGACTTGCATGTCGATGAGTACGGCAACTGGCAGGAGCCATAGAGTTGTCTTTAATTATTGTATGACCTGCGTGTCAATCATTAAGCGCTATGTAATGCTTTACTTTATCGCTAAACGTTAGCAATAGTCGTGGAAGCAACAGTCGGCGCGACAACCTTATGGCGACACGTTGATGGAGATCAAGATGATGGAGATCATGGTGTCATGCCGGTGACGATGGAGATCATGCCGGTGCTTTGGAGATGGAGATCAAAAGCACAAGTTCATGGCCATATCATGTCACTTATGATTTGCATGTGATGTTAATCCTTTTATGCATCTTATTTTGCTTAGGACGACGGTAGCATTATAAGGTGATCCCTCACTTAAATTTCAAGATAAATTGTGTTCTCCCCAAGTGTGCACCGTTGCGAAAGTTCGTCGTTTCGAGACACGCCGTGATGATCGGGTGTGATAGACTCTACGTTCGCATACAACGGGTGTAAGCCATGTTACACGTGCGGAACACTCGGGTTAAACTTGACGAGCCTAGCATGTACAGACATGGCCTCGGAACACAAGAGACCGAAAGGTCGAACATGAGTCATATAGTAGATATGATCAACATGAAGATGTTCACCATTGAAACCACCTCAACTCACGTGATGATCGGACTTGAGTTGGTGGATTTGGATCATGTTACACTCGAATGATCGGAGGGATGTCAATTTGAGTGGGAGTTTTTAAGTAATATGATTAACTAAACTCATTATCTAAGAACAATAGTCTAAGTTGTCTTTGCAATATTTATGTTGTAGATCATGGCTCGCGCAGTAGCACCCCTGAATTTTAATGCGTTCCTAGAGAAAGCTAAGTTGAAAGATGATGGAAGTAACTTTGTGGACTGGGCCCGTAATCTAAGGATTATCCTTACGGCTTCCCAGAAGGCTTATGTCCTTGATGCACCGCTTGGTGATCCACCCGCTCCAGTTGAGTCTCTAGACGTTGTGAACGCCTGGCAGGCTCGTTCTGATGATTACTCAATAGTTCAATGTGCAATGTTGTATGGCTTAGAACCGGGACTTCAAAGACGTTTTGAACGTCATGGAGCATATGAGATGTTCCAGGAGTTGAAGTTTATCTTTCAGAAGAATGCCCGGATCGAGAGATATGAGATCTCCGATAAGTTCTATGCTTGCAAGATGGAGGAGAACGGGTCTATCAGTGATCACGTGCTCAGAATGTCTGGGTACTCCACCCGTCTGGCTGAGTTAGGGATGCCCCTTCCGCCAGAGGCTATCACTGACAGAGTTCTTCAATCATTGCCACCTAGCTACAAGAGCTTCGTGTTGAACTATAACATGCACGGGATGAACAAGTCAGTCGCCGAGCTGTTTGCGATGCTGAAAGCCGCTGAGTCTGAAATTCAGAAGGAGCATCAAGTGTTGATGGTCAATAAAACCACTAGTTTCAAGAAAAATGGCAAGGGTAAGAAGGGTAACTCCAAGAAGAGTGGCAAAGCAGTTGCTCCTCTCGTAAAGAAACCCAAGGCTGGACCCAAACCAGAAACTGTGTGTTTTCATTGCAAGGGAACTGGACACTGGAAGCGGAATTGCCCCAAGTATTTGGCTGACAAGAAGGCGGCCAACAACAAACAAGGTATATATGATATACATGTTATTGATGTGTACCTTACCAACTCTCGTTGTAGTGCCTGGGTATTTGATACCGGTGCGGTTGCTCATATTTGCAACTCAAAACAGGAACTGCGGAATAGACGGAGGCTGGCAAAGGACGAAGTGACGATGCGCGTGGGAAATGGTTCCAAGGTTGATGTGATCGCCGTCGGCACGCTCGCTCTTCGATTACCGTCGGGATTAGTGATGAACCTAAATAAGTGTTATTTGGTGCCTGCGTTAAGCATGAACATTATATCTGGATCTTGTTTATTGCGAGACGGTTACTCATTTAAATCAGAGAATAATGGTTGTTCTATTTATATGAGTAATATCTTTTATGGTCATGCACCCGATGTGAGGGGTTTATTCTTATTGAATCTCGATAGTAATGATACACATGTTCATAACATTGATGCCAAAAGATGTAGAATTGATAATGATAATACCACTTTCTTGTGGCACTGCCGTTTAGGTCATATTGGCGTAAAACGCATGAAGAAGCTCCATGCTGATGGACTTTTGGAGTCACTTGATTTTGAATCACTTGACACATGTGAGCCATGCCTCATGGGCAAGATGACTAAAACGCCGTTCTCTGGAACAATGGAACGGGCGAGTGACTTATTGGAAATCATACATACTGATGTGTGCGGTCCGATGAGTATTGAGGCGCGCGGTGGTTATCGTTACTTTCTCACCTTCACTGATGACTTAAGTAGATATGGGTATATTTACTTAATGAAACACAAGTCTGAAACATTTGAAAAGTTCAAACAATTTCAGAGTGAAGTTGAGAATCATCGTAACAAGAAGATTAAATTCCTACGATCTGATCGAGGAGGAGAATATCTGAGTTATGAGTTTGGCAGTCACTTAAGACAGTGTGGAATTGTTTCACAATTGACACCGCCTGGAACACCACAGCGTAATGGTGTGTCCGAACGTCGTAATCGAACCTTATTAGATATGGTGCGATCTATGATGTCTCTTGCCGATTTGCCACTATCGTTTTGGGGTTATGCATTAGAGACAGCTGCATTCACTTTAAATAGGGCACCATCGAAATCCGTTGAGACGACGCCATATGAACTTTGGTTTGGCAAGAAGCCAAAGCTGTCGTTTCTTAAAGTTTGGGGATGTGATGCTTATGTCAAAAAGCTTCAGCCTGAAAAGCTGGAACCCAAAGCGGAGAAATGCGTCTTCATAGGATACCCAAAAGAGACAGTTGGGTATACCTTCTACCTCAGATCCGAAGGCAAAGTGTTTGTCGCTAAAAACGGAACATTTCTTGAGAAAGAGTTTCTCTCGAAAGAATTGAGTGGGAGGAAGATAGAACTTGATGAGGTTGTTGAACCTTTACTTCAACCTGAGAGTAGCGCAGCGCAGAAAGTTGTTTCTGTGGAGCCTACATTAGCTGAAGAGGAAGTTAATGATGATGATCATGAAGCTTTGGATCAAGTTGCTATCGAACCTCGTAGGTCGACAAGGACGCGTGCTGCTCCCGAGTGGTACGGCAACCCTGTCTTAGAGGTCATGTTGTTAGACAACGATGAACCTACGAGCTATGGAGAAGCGATGATGGGCCCGGATTCCGAGAAATGGTTAGAGGCCATGAAATCCGAGATGGGATCCATGTATGAAAACAAAGTATGGACTTTGGAAGTATTACCTGAAGGGCGTAAGGCCATTCAGAACAAATGGATCTTTAAGAGGAAGACGGACGCGGACGGTAATGTCACCGTCTATAAAGCTCGACTTGTGGCAAAGGGTTTTTCACAAGTTCAAGGAGTTGACTACGATGAGACCTTCTCACCCGTAGCGATGCTTAAGTCCGTCAGAATCATGTTAGCAATAGCTGCCTTTTTCGATTATGAAATTTGGCAGATGGATGTCAAAACAGCGTTCCTTAACGGTTACCTTAAGGAAGAGTTGTATATGATGCAACCAGAAGGTTTTGTCGATCCAGAGAATGCTGACAAAGTTTGCAAACTCCAGCGATCCATTTATGGACTGGTGCAAGCATCTCGGAGTTGGAATCTTCGTTTTGATGAGGTGATCAAAGCGTTCGAGTTTATACAAGTTTACGGAGAAGCTTGTATTTACAAGAAAGTGAGTGGGAGCTCTATAGCGTTTCTAATATTATATGTGGATGACATATTGCTGATTGGAAACAATATAGAAATGCTGGAAAGCGTAAAGGAATATTTGAACAAGAGTTTTTCAATGAAGGACCTGGGAGAAGCTGCTTTCATATTAGGCATCAAGATCTATAGAGATAGATCGAGACGCTTAATAGGACTTTCACAAAGCACATACCTTGATAAGATTTTGAAGAAGTTCAAAATGGATCAGTCCAAGAAGGGGTTCTTGCCTGTTTTGCAAGGTGTGAAGTTGAGTAAGACTCAATGCCCAGTAACTGCAGAAGATAGAGAAAAGATGAGTGTCATCCCCTATGCTTCGGCCATAGGCTCTATCATGTATGCAATGCTGTGCACAAGACCCGATGTCAGCCTTGCCATAAGTATGGTCGGAAGGTTTCAAAGTGATCCAGGAATGGAACACTGGACGGCGGTCAAGAATATCCTGAAGTACCTGAAAAGGACTAAGGACATGTTTCTCGTTTATGGAGGTGATCAAGAGCTCGTCGTAAAGGGTTACGTCGATGCAAGCTTTGACACTGATCCGGATGACTCTAAGTCGCAAACCGGATACGTATTTATTCTTAATGGGGGTGCGGTTAGCTGGTGCAGTTCCAAGCAAAGCGTGGTAGCAGATTCTACATGCGAAGCGGAGTACATCGCTGCCTCGGAGGCGGCGAAGGAATGTGTCTGGATGAAGGAGTTCATGACAGATCTTGGAGTAGTGCCTAGTGCGCTTAACCCAATGACTCTGTTTTGTGATAATACTGGTGCCATTGCTTTAGCCAAGGAACCAAGATTTCACAAGAGGACCAGACACATAAAGCGACGTTTCAATTCCATCCGCGATTACATCAAGGAGGACGACATAAATATTTGCAAAGTACACACGGATCTAAATGTTGCAGATCCGATGACTAAACCTCTTCCAAGGGCTAAACATGAACAACACCAGAACTGCATGGGTGTTCGATTCATAACAATGTAAATCACATAGTGATGTGAACTAGATTATTGACTCTAGTGCAAGTGGGAGACTGTTGGAAATATGCCCTAGAGGCAATAATAAATTGGTTATTATTATATTTCCTTGTTCATGATAATCGTTTATTATCCATGCTATAATTGTATTGATTGGAAACTCAAATACATGTGTGGGTACATAGACAACACTGTGTCCCTAGTAAGCCTCTAGTTGACTAGCTTGTTGATCAAAGATGGTTAAGGTTTCCTAGCCATGGACATGAGATGTCATTTGATAACGGGATCACATCATTAGGAGAATGATGTGATGGACAAGACCCAAACTGTAAACGTAGCATTTGATCGTGTCAGTTTATTGCTATTGTTTTCTGCATGTCAAGTATCTGTTCCTTTGACCATGAGATCATGCAACTCACTGACACCGGAGGAATACCTTGTGTGTATCAAACGTCGCAACGTAACTGGGTGACTATAAAGGTGCTCTACAGGTATCTCCGAGGGTGTCTGTTGGGTTGGCATGGATCAAGACTGGGATTTGTTACTCCGTATGACGGAGAGGTATCTCAGGGCCCACTCGGTAATACAACATCACAATGAGCCTTGCAAGCAATGTGACTAAAGTGTTAGCCACGAGATCTTGTATTATGGAACGAGTAAAGAGACTTGCCGGTAACGAGATTGAACTAGGTATAGTGATACCGACGATCGAATCTCGGGCAAGTAACATACCGAAGAACAAAGGGAACAGCATACGGGATTAACTGAATCCTTGACATAGAGGTTCGACCGATAAAGATCTTCGTAGAATATGTAGGAGCCAATATGGGCATCCAGGTCCCGCTATTGGTTATTGGCCGTAGAGGTGTCTCGGTCATGTCTACATAGTTCTCGAACCCGCAGGGTCTACACACTTAACGTTTGGTGACGATTAGTATAATTGAGTTATTATGTTGGTGACCGAAAGTTGTTCGGAGTCCCGGATAAGATCCCGGACATGACGAGGATCTCCGGAATAGTCCGGAGGTAAAGATTGATATATGTGATAATAGTGTTTCGATCTCCGGAAGAGTTCCGAAGTTCACCGGAAGGGGTTCCGGATGTTTACCGAAGTGTTCGGGTGCAGCAACACTTTATATGAGCCAATGGGATAAAGCCCACGAGGTATTGGAAAGTGCAAAAGTAGTTTTGCTGCCGCGTAAGCGGTACTACCGCTTGTGTGAAGCGGTACTACCGCCCGAGCGGTACTACCGCTTGTGTGAAGCGGTACTACCGCCCAAGCGGTACTACCGCTTGTGTGAAGCGGTACTACCGCTTGTGCGCGGCTGTGCACGATTCGGCAGGGTCCGAATTGGACTCTTTTCCTGCGGGCCAAACCGACCTTGTGCGGGCAAAACCGACCCGGAGGAGGCTTTTACTCCAAGTTTAGACCCCAAGGCTCAACATATAAATAGAGGGGCAGGGCTAGCACACGGGACACATCAGGATTTCCCAAGCCGTGTGCCGGCAACCCTAGCCCTCTAGTTCCTCCGTCATAATCTCCGTAGCGCTTGGCGAAGCCCTGCAGAGATTGTTCCTCACCACCATCACCACGCCGTCGTGCTGCTGGAACTCAACCACTACTTCACCATCGCTCGCTGGATCGAGGAGGTGAAGGCGTCATCAAGCCGTACGTGTGTTGAACGCGGAGGTGCCGTCCGTTCGGCACTAGATTGGAAGGATCGTGATTGGATCGCGGGACGCTCGGCGATTTGGATCGCGAAGACGTTCGACTACATCAACCGCGTTTATTAACGCTTCCGCTTAGCGATCTACAAGGGTATGTAGATTCACTCTCCCTCTCGTAGATGCTCATCACCATGGATAGATCTTGCGTGTGCGTAGGAAAATTTTTGTTTCCCATGCAACGTTCCCCAACAGTGGCATCATGAGCTAGGTCTATGCGTAGATGAGATCTCGAGTAGAACACAAACGAGTTGTGGGCGTGGGTGTATACATATTGCTTGCCGTTACTAGTTGATATTTGATTCGGCGGTACTGTGAGATGAAGCGGCCCGGACCGACATTACGCGTACACTTACGCGAGACAGGTTCCTTCAACTAACATGTAACTTCGTTGCATAAAGATGGCTAGCGGGTGTCTGTCTCTCTCACTTTAGTTGAATCGATTTCAATGAAGAGGGTTCTTTTAGAAGATCAAAAAGCAATCACTACACCACGTTGTGGTTTTGCGTAGGTAAGAACGGTTCTTGCAAACCCATAGCAGCCACGTAAAATTTGCAACAACAATTAGAGGACGTCTAACTTGTTTTTGCAGGGTATGTTGTGATGTGATATGGCCAATTTCATGATGAGATATATGTGATGTATGAGATGATCATGTTTTGTATAGAATATCACGACTTGCATGTCGATGAGTACGGCAACTGGCAGGAGCCATAGAGTTGTCTTTAATTATTGTATGACCTGCGTGTCAATCATTAAGCGCTATGTAATGCTTTACTTTATCGCTAAACGTTAGCAATAGTCGTGGAAGCAACAGTCGGCGCGACAACCTTATGGCGACACGTTGATGGAGATCAAGATGATGGAGATCATGGTGTCATGCCGGTGACGATGGAGATCATGCCGGTGCTTTGGAGATGGAGATCAAAAGCACAAGTTCATGGCCATATCATGTCACTTATGATTTGCATGTGATGTTAATCCTTTTATGCATCTTATTTTGCTTAGGACGACGGTAGCATTATAAGGTGATCCCTCACTTAAATTTCAAGATAAATTGTGTTCTCCCCAAGTGTGCACCGTTGCGAAAGTTCGTCGTTTCGAGACACGCCGTGATGATCGGGTGTGATAGACTCTACGTTCGCATACAACGGGTGTAAGCCATGTTACACGTGCGGAACACTCGGGTTAAACTTGACGAGCCTAGCATGTACAGACATGGCCTCGGAACACAAGAGACCGAAAGGTCGAACATGAGTCATATAGTAGATATGATCAACATGAAGATGTTCACCATTGAAACCACCTCAACTCACGTGATGATCGGACTTGAGTTGGTGGATTTGGATCATGTTACACTCGAATGATCGGAGGGATGTCAATTTGAGTGGGAGTTTTTAAGTAATATGATTAACTAAACTCATTATCTAAGAACAATAGTCTAAGTTGTCTTTGCAATATTTATGTTGTAGATCATGGCTCGCGCAGTAGCACCCCTGAATTTTAATGCGTTCCTAGAGAAAGCTAAGTTGAAAGATGATGGAAGTAACTTTGTGGACTGGGCCCGTAATCTAAGGATTATCCTTACGGCTTCCCAGAAGGCTTATGTCCTTGATGCACCGCTTGGTGATCCACCCGCTCCAGTTGAGTCTCTAGACGTTGTGAACGCCTGGCAGGCTCGTTCTGATGATTACTCAATAGTTCAATGTGCAATGTTGTATGGCTTAGAACCGGGACTTCAAAGACGTTTTGAACGTCATGGAGCATATGAGATGTTCCAGGAGTTGAAGTTTATCTTTCAGAAGAATGCCCGGATCGAGAGATATGAGATCTCCGATAAGTTCTATGCTTGCAAGATGGAGGAGAACGGGTCTATCAGTGATCACGTGCTCAGAATGTCTGGGTACTCCACCCGTCTGGCTGAGTTAGGGATGCCCCTTCCGCCAGAGGCTATCACTGACAGAGTTCTTCAATCATTGCCACCTAGCTACAAGAGCTTCGTGTTGAACTATAACATGCACGGGATGAACAAGTCAGTCGCCGAGCTGTTTGCGATGCTGAAAGCCGCTGAGTCTGAAATTCAGAAGGAGCATCAAGTGTTGATGGTCAATAAAACCACTAGTTTCAAGAAAAATGGCAAGGGTAAGAAGGGTAACTCCAAGAAGAGTGGCAAAGCAGTTGCTCCTCTCGTAAAGAAACCCAAGGCTGGACCCAAACCAGAAACTGTGTGTTTTCATTGCAAGGGAACTGGACACTGGAAGCGGAATTGCCCCAAGTATTTGGCTGACAAGAAGGCGGCCAACAACAAACAAGGTATATATGATATACATGTTATTGATGTGTACCTTACCAACTCTCGTTGTAGTGCCTGGGTATTTGATACCGGTGCGGTTGCTCATATTTGCAACTCAAAACAGGAACTGCGGAATAGACGGAGGCTGGCAAAGGACGAAGTGACGATGCGCGTGGGAAATGGTTCCAAGGTTGATGTGATCGCCGTCGGCACGCTCGCTCTTCGATTACCGTCGGGATTAGTGATGAACCTAAATAAGTGTTATTTGGTGCCTGCGTTAAGCATGAACATTATATCTGGATCTTGTTTATTGCGAGACGGTTACTCATTTAAATCAGAGAATAATGGTTGTTCTATTTATATGAGTAATATCTTTTATGGTCATGCACCCGATGTGAGGGGTTTATTCTTATTGAATCTCGATAGTAATGATACACATGTTCATAACATTGATGCCAAAAGATGTAGAATTGATAATGATAATACCACTTTCTTGTGGCACTGCCGTTTAGGTCATATTGGCGTAAAACGCATGAAGAAGCTCCATGCTGATGGACTTTTGGAGTCACTTGATTTTGAATCACTTGACACATGTGAGCCATGCCTCATGGGCAAGATGACTAAAACGCCGTTCTCTGGAACAATGGAACGGGCGAGTGACTTATTGGAAATCATACATACTGATGTGTGCGGTCCGATGAGTATTGAGGCGCGCGGTGGTTATCGTTACTTTCTCACCTTCACTGATGACTTAAGTAGATATGGGTATATTTACTTAATGAAACACAAGTCTGAAACATTTGAAAAGTTCAAACAATTTCAGAGTGAAGTTGAGAATCATCGTAACAAGAAGATTAAATTCCTACGATCTGATCGAGGAGGAGAATATCTGAGTTATGAGTTTGGCAGTCACTTAAGACAGTGTGGAATTGTTTCACAATTGACACCGCCTGGAACACCACAGCGTAATGGTGTGTCCGAACGTCGTAATCGAACCTTATTAGATATGGTGCGATCTATGATGTCTCTTGCCGATTTGCCACTATCGTTTTGGGGTTATGCATTAGAGACAGCTGCATTCACTTTAAATAGGGCACCATCGAAATCCGTTGAGACGACGCCATATGAACTTTGGTTTGGCAAGAAGCCAAAGCTGTCGTTTCTTAAAGTTTGGGGATGTGATGCTTATGTCAAAAAGCTTCAGCCTGAAAAGCTGGAACCCAAAGCGGAGAAATGCGTCTTCATAGGATACCCAAAAGAGACAGTTGGGTATACCTTCTACCTCAGATCCGAAGGCAAAGTGTTTGTCGCTAAAAACGGAACATTTCTTGAGAAAGAGTTTCTCTCGAAAGAATTGAGTGGGAGGAAGATAGAACTTGATGAGGTTGTTGAACCTTTACTTCAACCTGAGAGTAGCGCAGCGCAGAAAGTTGTTTCTGTGGAGCCTACATTAGCTGAAGAGGAAGTTAATGATGATGATCATGAAGCTTTGGATCAAGTTGCTATCGAACCTCGTAGGTCGACAAGGACGCGTGCTGCTCCCGAGTGGTACGGCAACCCTGTCTTAGAGGTCATGTTGTTAGACAACGATGAACCTACGAGCTATGGAGAAGCGATGATGGGCCCGGATTCCGAGAAATGGTTAGAGGCCATGAAATCCGAGATGGGATCCATGTATGAAAACAAAGTATGGACTTTGGAAGTATTACCTGAAGGGCGTAAGGCCATTCAGAACAAATGGATCTTTAAGAGGAAGACGGACGCGGACGGTAATGTCACCGTCTATAAAGCTCGACTTGTGGCAAAGGGTTTTTCACAAGTTCAAGGAGTTGACTACGATGAGACCTTCTCACCCGTAGCGATGCTTAAGTCCGTCAGAATCATGTTAGCAATAGCTGCCTTTTTCGATTATGAAATTTGGCAGATGGATGTCAAAACAGCGTTCCTTAACGGTTACCTTAAGGAAGAGTTGTATATGATGCAACCAGAAGGTTTTGTCGATCCAGAAAATGCTGACAAAGTTTGCAAACTCCAGCGATCCATTTATGGACTGGTGCAAGCATCTCGGAGTTGGAATCTTCGTTTTGATGAGGTGATCAAAGCGTTCGAGTTTATACAAGTTTACGGAGAAGCTTGTATTTACAAGAAAGTGAGTGGGAGCTCTATAGCGTTTCTAATATTATATGTGGATGACATATTGCTGATTGGAAACAATATAGAAATGCTGGAAAGCGTAAAGGAATATTTGAACAAGAGTTTTTCAATGAAGGACCTGGGAGAAGCTGCTTTCATATTAGGCATCAAGATCTATAGAGATAGATCGAGACGCTTAATAGGACTTTCACAAAGCACATACCTTGATAAGATTTTGAAGAAGTTCAAAATGGATCAGTCCAAGAAGGGGTTCTTGCCTGTTTTGCAAGGTGTGAAGTTGAGTAAGACTCAATGCCCAGTAACTGCAGAAGATAGAGAAAAGATGAGTGTCATCCCCTATGCTTCGGCCATAGGCTCTATCATGTATGCAATGCTGTGCACAAGACCCGATGTCAGCCTTGCCATAAGTATGGTCGGAAGGTTTCAAAGTGATCCAGGAATGGAACACTGGACGGCGGTCAAGAATATCCTGAAGTACCTGAAAAGGACTAAGGACATGTTTCTCGTTTATGGAGGTGATCAAGAGCTCGTCGTAAAGGGTTACGTCGATGCAAGCTTTGACACTGATCCGGATGACTCTAAGTCGCAAACCGGATACGTATTTATTCTTAATGGGGGTGCGGTTAGCTGGTGCAGTTCCAAGCAAAGCGTGGTAGCAGATTCTACATGCGAAGCGGAGTACATCGCTGCCTCGGAGGCGGCGAAGGAATGTGTCTGGATGAAGGAGTTCATGACAGATCTTGGAGTAGTGCCTAGTGCGCTTAACCCAATGACTCTGTTTTGTGATAATACTGGTGCCATTGCTTTAGCCAAGGAACCAAGATTTCACAAGAGGACCAGACACATAAAGCGACGTTTCAATTCCATCCGCGATTACATCAAGGAGGACGACATAAATATTTGCAAAGTACACACGGATCTAAATGTTGCAGATCCGATGACTAAACCTCTTCCAAGGGCTAAACATGAACAACACCAGAACTGCATGGGTGTTCGATTCATAACAATGTAAATCACATAGTGATGTGAACTAGATTATTGACTCTAGTGCAAGTGGGAGACTGTTGGAAATATGCCCTAGAGGCAATAATAAATTGGTTATTATTATATTTCCTTGTTCATGATAATCGTTTATTATCCATGCTATAATTGTATTGATTGGAAACTCAAATACATGTGTGGGTACATAGACAACACTGTGTCCCTAGTAAGCCTCTAGTTGACTAGCTTGTTGATCAAAGATGGTTAAGGTTTCCTAGCCATGGACATGAGATGTCATTTGATAACGGGATCACATCATTAGGAGAATGATGTGATGGACAAGACCCAAACTGTAAACGTAGCATTTGATCGTGTCAGTTTATTGCTATTGTTTTCTGCATGTCAAGTATCTGTTCCTTTGACCATGAGATCATGCAACTCACTGACACCGGAGGAATACCTTGTGTGTATCAAACGTCGCAACGTAACTGGGTGACTATAAAGGTGCTCTACAGGTATCTCCGAGGGTGTCTGTTGGGTTGGCATGGATCAAGACTGGGATTTGTTACTCCGTATGACGGAGAGGTATCTCAGGGCCCACTCGGTAATACAACATCACAATGAGCCTTGCAAGCAATGTGACTAAAGTGTTAGCCACGAGATCTTGTATTACGGAACGAGTAAAGAGACTTGCCGGTAACGAGATTGAACTAGGTATAGTGATACCGACGATCGAATCTCGGGCAAGTAACATACCGAAGAACAAAGGGAACAGCATACGGGATTAACTGAATCCTTGACATAGAGGTTCGACCGATAAAGATCTTCGTAGAATATGTAGGAGCCAATATGGGCATCCAGGTCCCGCTATTGGTTATTGGCCGTAGAGGTGTCTCGGTCATGTCTACATAGTTCTCGAACCCGCAGGGTCTACACACTTAACGTTTGGTGACGATTAGTATAATTGAGTTATTATGTTGGTGACCGAAAGTTGTTCGGAGTCCCGGATAAGATCCCGGACATGACGAGGATCTCCGGAATAGTCCGGAGGTAAAGATTGATATATGTGATAATAGTGTTTCGATCTCCGGAAGAGTTCCGAAGTTCACCGGAAGGGGTTCCGGATGTTTACCGAAGTGTTCGGGTGCAGCAACACTTTATATGAGCCAATGGGATAAAGCCCACGAGGTATTGGAAAGTGCAAAAGTAGTTTTGCTGCCGCGTAAGCGGTACTACCGCTTGGTGAAGCGGTACTACCGCCGGAGCGGTACTACCGCTTGTGTGAAGCGGTACTACCGCCCAAGCGGTACTACCGCTTGTGTGAAGCGGTACTACCGCTTGTGCGCGGCTGTGCACGATTCGGCAGGGTCCGAATTGGACTCTTTTCCTGCGGGCCAAACCGACCTTGTGCGGGCAAAACCGACCCGGAGGAGGCTTTTACTCCAAGTTTAGACCCCAAGGCTCAACATATAAATAGAGGGGCAGGGCTAGCACACGGGACACATCAGGATTTCCCAAGCCGTGTGCCGGCAACCCTAGCCCTCTAGTTCCTCCGTCATAATCTCCGTAGCGCTTGGCGAAGCCCTGCAGAGATTGTTCCTCACCACCATCACCACGCCGTCGTGCTGCTGGAACTCAACCACTACTTCACCATCGCTCGCTGGATCGAGGAGGTGAAGGCGTCATCAAGCCGTACGTGTGTTGAACGCGGAGGTGCCGTCCGTTCGGCACTAGATTGGAAGGATCGTGATTGGATCGCGGGACGCTCGGCGATTTGGATCGCGAAGACGTTCGACTACATCAACCGCGTTTATTAACGCTTCCGCTTAGCGATCTACAAGGGTATGTAGATTCACTCTCCCTCTCGTAGATGCTCATCACCATGGATAGATCTTGCGTGTGCGTAGGAAAATTTTTGTTTCCCATGCAACGTTCTCCAACACAAAGTGGCACCATGTTCTTCATTTAGAGAGTCTCCTGATTTTTCACTTTCATATGCTAGTGGGAATTGTTCATTATAGAAGTTGGCTTGTATATTCCGATGACGGGCTTCCTCAAATGTCCGAGGTCTCCATGATCAAGTAATTTGGATGCACACCCACTTAGTTTCATTTGGTCTTTCATACACTTATAGCTCTAGTGCATCCGTTGCATGGCAATCCTTACTCCTCGCATTGATATCGATTGATGGGCATCTCCAGAGACCGTTGATCCGCCTAGTTGATGCAAGACTTTCTTTCCAATTTTACTCATTTGATATCTACCACCATACTCTATTCCACCTATATGCTATGTCCATGGCTCACGCTCATGTATTGCATGGGAGTTGAAAATGCTGAAGCGCATTAGAAGTACGAGTCAATTGCTTGGTTTGAAACCGTGGTCCTCGTGATTTATACTTTATGCTAGGAAGACTAAGCATGACAGGCTATATGATATTGTAGGGATAGCGTTCTTTAGCATTGTTATTTTGAAAGGACATGATTATTTGCTAGTAAACCAGAGTGTGGATATCTTTTTGTCAAATGATAGACTATTACCTTGAATCACTTGTATCTTAATATTCATGCCATGACTAGACATTTGTTCAAGATTATGTTAGGTAGCATTCCACATCAAAAATTATCTTTTTATCATTTACCTACTCAAGGACAAGCGGGAATTAAGCTTGGGGATGTTGATACCTCTCCGTCATATCTATAATTTTTGATTGTTTCATGGCAATATTCTACAAATTTCATATACTTTTGGCAACATTTTATATTATTTTTAGGAATAACATATTGATCCACTGCCCAGTGTCACTTCCTATTTTTTGTGTGTTTTTTGTTGCGCGGAAAATCCATATCAAACAAAGTCCAAACGTGATAAAAATTGATGGATATTTATTTTGTAATATATGTGATTTTTGGGAGTCGGAATCAACGCAAGACGGTGCCCGGGGTGGTCCCAAGCCAACAGGGTGCGACCAGGGGGTGGTCGCGCCCTGATGGCTTAGGACTCCCTCGTAAGTCGGTTGGGGCCCTACTTTCGCCGCAAGAAAGATAATTTCTCGAGAAAAATCCCCTAAAAATTTAATCCCAATCGGAGTTATGGATCTCAGGATATTTAAGAAACGGTGAAGGGCCAGAAAACAAGACGCGAAATAGAAGAAACAGAGAGAGAGAGAGAGAGAGAGAGAGAGAGAGAGAGAGAAAGAGAGAGAGAGAGATCCAATCTCGGAGGGGCTCCTGCCCTCCGTGAGCCATGTCGGCCATGGACCAGACGGGAAACTCTCCTCCCATCTAGGGGGGGTACCAAGGAATAATAAGGAGGGGGGTCTCTCCCGGTGGCGTCGGAACGCCGCCGGGGCAACCATCATGATGGCGATCTACACCAACAAGTTCACCACCGTCATCACCACCAGCATCACCATCCCTCATCTATTTACAGCGGTCCACTCTCGCGCATCCCACTCTAATTGAACATGGTGCTTTATGCTTCATATTATTTTCCAATGATGTTGCTTCCCTATGATGTTTGAGTACATTTTTGTTGTCCTACGGGTGATTGGCAAATTGCTATGATTGGTTGAAATTGCTCGCGGTTATGTTGATGTCCTTTGGTGCCCATCATATGATAGCGCGCGTGGATCACACCATGGGGTTTTTTGTATGTTGATAGGACTATCCATTGGAGGGCAAGAGTGACAGAAGCTTCTTCCTAACATAGAAATCGATTCATACGGGATTGAAGGGGGACCAATATATCTTAATGCTATGGTTGGGTTTTACCTTAATGAACGTTAGTAGTTGCGTATGCTTGCTAATAGTTCCAATCATAAGTGCATAGAATTGCAAGTAAGGGATGACATGCTAGCAGTGGCCTCTCCCACATAAAAACTTGCTATCGGTCTAGTGACTTAGCCAATCGCTTAGGGAAAATTACGAAATCCTACCACCACTTTTCCACACTCGCTGTATTTACTTTGTGGTTCTTTTTTCTAAACAGCACCTAACTTTTATTTCCACATTCTTTATTATCTTGCAAATCTATCCTATTACACCTACAAAGTACTTCTAGTTTTATTCCCACAAAGTAGTTTATTCTTATACTAGGTACAGTGAACATTGTTCTGCGTACAGTTGTATATGTGGTTGATAGAACTTGAGAGAATATTAATTCTACCTTTAGCTCCTCGTTGGGTGTGAGCCTCTTACTTATCGAAAAAAGCTACAAACGATTCCCTACACTTGCGGGTTATCAAAGTACGTCAGACCCCAACCCCCCACCAAGCTCTAGGGCTTTGACTGGAGCCGCCGCATTCGCCTCTCCTATTTCCTTGCCTCCGTTTGCCCACGCCATCGCCGCTAGAAGCTTCACAAGAGTGGTCCGACAGACGGCCATGATTACTTTTGCTGCATCCTTCCCCTCAACCCGAACCAGTACGGCGAGGCTCAAGGAAATAGGCCGTGCCGCCGCTCCTCATCTCCTTCAGATGGTGTGATGAGTAGGCACACCAGTCCATTGACCGAGGGTGCCCGGCGAGATCAGCATCGGGACTCCACCACCAGTGCTCTCGCTACCGAGGCTTCACAGAGTCACGGTTCTATCCCCAACTGTTCAGTGCGACGTCTGGCGCTCCATCTCGAAGGTCCATAGTTCTTCTCGTGATTTCTTTTGAGCCTTCTTTCCCTGATTATCTAATTATCTCATCCCTTCAATAGCTCTTCCAACTATTTACATAGCAAGACGTGTTGTTCCCTTCCAACCTTTTTTATCTTGCTATGATGCATCTGTAAAACCAAAGGATCTATCCCTATTCATGTATTAGATTATAAGAGATTTGGTTTTCAAAGCAGAGTTAGAATTGACACCTATTGTAAACAAGGAAGGTAGAGATCATGGAATACTTCATTCGTCTCAAAGATTAAAATATGAATGTTTCTGGTGGCATAATGCATTATGTATTTAACTACTAATCCATATTGATATATTGAAACAGTTATGTGTTCCCTTTTTTGCAGTTGCCAGCTCTGTTTCTTAATATGATAATGTTGTTTTTACTTCATAAATGTGAAGTGTGGCATCAGCTTGCTTTTTATTTAGGGCTTTCTATTTTCGTGCTCCTCGTTGCTTAGTTCTCCTCAGTTTTGCCCATGCTCTTTGGCAGTCCTCACGTTTCCCCTCCACCGTGCATCCCACCCTCACAAAAGCCCAAATGGGGGTTTGTCGTTGGGTCAAAGCCTTTGACCATTACTTGGCGCGGTTACTGACGTGTGGGACACCCATCCCCTGGCAGCGGCGGCGCGGTCCTCGGTGGTGGGCGCATATACTGACTTGTCGGACACCTCTATCAGCGGAACACGCTCGTAGATGGTTGGCGGTGTCACTGATGCGTGGAACACCCCTCGCAGTGGCAGCGCGATCATCATTGGTGGACGCATATACTGACTTCAAGGACTCCTCTGTCAGCGAGGGGTGCTCATAGATGGTTGGTGGTCTCACTGAAGCTCTGGACACCCCTGGCAGCGACAGCGCGGTCGTCAGTGGTGGGCGCATATACTAACTTGTGGGACACCTCTGTCGATGGGGCACGCTGGTAGATGGTTGGTGGTGTCACTGGCACGTGGGACACCCCTGGCAGCGGCAGCGCGCTCATCAGTGGTGGGTGCAGTTACAGGCGCGTGGGACACGTCTGTCACCGCGGCGTGCTCGTAGATGGTTGGTGGTTTCACTGACGCGTGGGACACCCCTAGCAGCAGCAACACGGTCGTTGGTGGTGGGCACGGATACATGCGCGTGGGACACCTATGTCAGCGGGGGGCGCTCATAGATGGTTGGCGGTTTGGTGTGACGCGTAGGACACCCACACCAAAGGCGGGCCCATCTGTCAGCGTTTGTGCGGTGGTTTGTGGTAGATTTGGCAAAAAAAGAGGGGGCTTATTAAGCCAGGTAGACTACTCGAAACCGAGATCAGACGCTAAAAGAGAGGCGCAAGGGCCAACCGACCAAGTATGTGTATGTGTCTTTTAAACATTCCTCGCCTTTTTATTTACAAAAGGAAGATAAGGATGGACCCACCTTTCACCCACTGTATGTATTATACCATCTATGGTGTGAATTGTTCTCCCTTTGTTCAAACCATTTGGTGTGGTGGATGCACTTGAGTCAACCAAATTAGTTTAGTCCTTAATATATTGGTTTGGTGGATGAACTTGGGAGTAGCAAAGTAACAAGTTTCAAACAAAAGCAAATTTTTCATTTTTCAAGTCCTAGAAATGACATTTTTGTGAAGGAAGTGCCTCAAATAGTTTATAAATTTGTTCCATTTCATTTTCACCAAAAGTACGTCACATTAGATGACCACTGACCAAGTTTCAAGAATTTCATAGTACCATTGCTATATTCCATCCATTTAGTTGACTTTTAGTGAATTATCAGAATTTGCCCAAATTTGAACTACAAGTGTGATGTAGTTTGGTCTTGAAAATTGCAAAAACATATTTTATGCTCTAATGTTGTTGTTGGATGAACATGGGACAAAGAAAGTGGGAATTCCAAACCTTTCTATATCAATGGTCAACCCTTCAAGTTTGACCCCATTTAAAAAAATGAAAAAAGGCTCAAAAATGAAATTCCTTTGCCTGGAAGCATCTTGTGTGCACTAGTTTGTGGGAAAAAATACTAAACTTGCAGTACAACATGTTTAAAAAAAAACTTCACGAAATGGCCTATCTAGTATGAACTTGTGTTGATTCCAAGGCATATGCACATGGAAATGGCCACATACATGGCATAATCGATGATTAGTTGTCCAAATTTGGCACAACTACTGGTGTTACCATTGCGGACAATGTTCCACGGGAATTGGCGGTTATTTAGTTATAAAAAGCAATTTTTTTATTTTCCAAGTCCTAGAAATGACTTTTTTTGTGAAGGAAGTGCCTCAAATAGTTTTGAAATTTGTTCCATTCCATTTTTCACCAAAAGTAGGTCACATTGGATGACCACTGACCAAGTTTCAGTAATTTTAGAGTACCCTTGCTATTTTCCATCTATTTAGTTGACTTTTAGTGAATTATGAGAAATTGCCCAAATTTGAACTACAAGTGTGATGTAGTTTGGTCCTGAAAATTGCAAAAAAATATTTTATGCTCTAATGTTGGTGATGGATGAACATGGGAGAAAGAAAGTAGGAATTCCAAACCTTTTTGTATCAATGGTCAACACTTCAAGTTTGACTCCATTTAAAAAAGGAGAAAATGAAAAAAAGACTCAAAAATGAAATTCCTTTGCATGGAGCCATCTTGTGTGCACTAGTTTGTGGGAAAATGCTAAACTTGTTTGCAGTACAACATGTTTGAAATACAACAAGTTTGAAAATTTGGCAATGTTTGATTGAAAACACCGAATTATTTAGCTAATTCTTGAAATGTGTGTCACTAGTTCTCACACAGAAGCAAACAGGGCACAAATTGGACATCCAAACATCCATACGTACTGACATTCAATTTGGACATTCAAACAACACCAAATTTCATTAAAAGTTTAAAATTTGTACAGACAAAATCCCTAAACCTAGCTACTGCTCGTCGTCGTCCACTTCGGAGCTGCTGCCAATACCAAAGGAGGAGGAGTCACCCTCTTCGCCATCCCCCTGCTTGTCGTTGTCCTCGTCCACGCTCACGAGGTCGATGGTGACGTCGGCCACCAAGGCGACGACCGCCTGTCGTAGGCCCGGCGAGTCCACCGGGTCATCGGGGTGGTGCTGTAGCCCCTTTGTTGATTCGCAGAACGCCTGGAGGAGCCCCGACATGTTTGCAGGGTTGCCGTCCTCGCTGACCACCGCCCCCGAGTACTCCACCACAAGTGGCGGCTTCAACTCCCGTTTGGGATCGAGCAGCGGGTCATGAGAGCTTGTCCCGAGCTCCGGCTTGGGCACGAGCAGGGGGAGCGCGAGCTCGTCCTATTCTCGGGCTTTGGGACTAGCAGAGGGGCGTCGTGGGAACTCGGGATGCGCAGGCCGGCACCACGCACTACAGAGCTTGTCCTCGGCTCGTCTTTGGCATGCGCAGGCCAGCGCCGCGCACTGCAGAACTTGTCCCGGGCATCCCTGGCTACGGCTTTGGAACGCGGAGGCCCCGACAGGTACTTGGACCGCGGTCGCCTCCTATAGATGTGGGCGTGGCCCGCAGCATGAGTCGAGGCGTGGCCCGCGACGGCGATACCTGGTGGTCCTCTCTCCAGACCGCGCGCGGCACACTGCCATTACATCAGGGAAGGTACGCCTTTCCTAGAATGTGTACCTCTCGTCGATGTTGTTCCGGAAGGCAGGTAGCAGCCGTCGTAGTGCTGGATCCGGGTGGCGTGTTCCTCCTCCCGGATCTCCGGCTACAGCTGGCTATCGGGCGCGTAGCGTGGCTTGGACCGCTCCTCCGACGGCAAGCCTTCCCGATATGCGTATGGCTTGGACCGCTCCTCTGACGGCAAGCCTTCCCGATATGCGCGTATCGCGTGCGACATGGCCGGTGTGTGGACGGAGGGGACAGGACCCACCGTGAGTCCTCCCCCCCCAAGCTCATGTGCCAGTCGAGCGGCAGGCGTGTATCCGACGACATCATTACGCCGCGGTGGGCAAGGAGCCACGCCTCGTCGACCCGGAGGGTGCGCAACATGCCCTGAATGAACAGCGTGAGGCGCCGCCGGTTGCTGATTCCCGCCCCACCACCACGCCTGGCCATTGCTCCGGCTACTGAAGTGGAGGCGGCTAGGGTTTGGTGTAGACGGCTAGGGTTTAGTGGAGACGGTCATCTGCTCCTATTTGGGGCGGCGAGGGGATTGGGACACGAGTGGATGAACGTCGGTGCATCGCGCGGCAATAAAATGCATTAACAGGTGCCTGGCAGGCACGCCGGCGACGCGACTCCTTGCATGGAAAACCGCGCGGTGTGAAAATGCCGATGTGACTACACATGCATGGCATGGTGTGTCCCACTCGACAGTAACAGCGGTGGCTAACATTCAACGACCTTGACCAACGGCAAACCCCCGTTTGGGCATTGGTGAGGGTGGTTGGCGCGGTGGAGGGGAAAAGTGAGCAAAAAAAGTTGGCATGGGCAAAACTGAGGAGGACTAAGCAATGAGGGTCACAGAAATAGAAATCCATATTATTTACACACTAATCGTGCCCTTATGTGAACAAATTTTGTTACTGGATCCTGAAGGGGGGGGTGTTGTTGTGAAGTACTGCTCTACTGACTAGCTGATTTTATGCATCCTTCTCCAGGCCCTCAATGTCATGGGGAAGAAGCAACCTATTTGGAGTTTCAACATTCTAATGACTTGGCAAACAATAGAAGCCACAGAGGAAGATCAAAAATTCCTGGTTAGTCTTATCATTTTCTGTTTCTTTATACCATAATGTTAATCGCATATACGATGATAAAATTGCCTGGACTGTACAAGCAACCTACTCCCGATGAAAAAAGAGGATTTAAGATACGCCTATGATAAGATGAAGGAGGCAGAATTCACTGTCTCTAGAAAAAATATAGTCATTTTTATATCTGATTTTGTGTTCCTGTAAATCACCTTTTGTTAGTTCGAACAACATTCTAACACATCGCTAAGCATCAGAAAATGCTTTAACACATTAATTAAGGTCATGTTCTGAGACAAGAAATGTAAAAAATGTAACTGATATAACTATATACTGTATTTAAAATATTAAGTGTTGCAACTAGATCAGTGGTGAACTAATTCTAAATTAACTTTGCTTCAAAGTTTCATATTCTCTCATTACCCTCACTGCATTCATAGATCAACAAAACAAACAACTAAATGTTGTGCATGACCTATGTTAATATTGGGTTGATCCCCATGATGTTTTACATACAAATTCATAAATTTAGAGATAAATAATAACCTAGACTTATGATTATTCTTAGTGCATAGGGTATGAAATCATTATGTGCACAACAGAGAGTAATCATGATTCTTTTGTTTGTTCTTCCTGTATGAAATATGCTATTTTTCGGAGCCTAGACATACCTGAGACTAGGAATAAAAAGGTTTCTTCTATGTGGTTACTCACTTTATGAGCTACCTAACTGAATTTCTTGTAGGTTTCACAAACAAGATTTTCATCTCAATATGTGTTTATAAACAAGTAGCAATAGTTGTATTGATCAACTGGTAGTTCATCAACTTTTCTTTACGTTAAAATACTACTTTATAATATGTCTGCAAAAAACATTAATAATTTCCTGATTTAGTCCTAATAAAAACACCCTCGGTTGTATTCCTGTAATGCATATATTCCTTATAAAAAAAATTCAAGGTTTTACGTATGTATTCTATATGAAATAGTTGGTGTTTTTCTTTACTTTTTTCAAGTCTAACAGAAAACTTTGACATGTGATGTTCAATGGAAGATTTGGAAATATTGAATGAAATGCGAGTCAAATTCACCAATAGGTAACTGAATGTATTAGATATTGTTGATACTAAACGGACCCCCCCCCCCCACTGCGTGCAAATTAATCTTTCAATGGTAATAGATAGCAGTGTTGATTCATACTCTGTGAAGCACCATTTCCTATCCCTACAGTTTTTTGGATATAATAACTTTCAACCTTTGCCATTGTTTTTGTTAGCCCAGACATTGAATATGTAGATGAGCAATCCAGACCTGCATTGGGAATATGGTCTGCATCTTGCAAATTGCATTACATGTAGATAGTATGTTCAGTTTTGTTTATCATTCCCTTAGCTGAGTGTGTGTCCTCTTCCTAGGAGCATGTGAAGACACTAACTAGACTGACACTTGACTTTATGGGACTTACAAACATGAACACAAGCAATAATTAGAGGCCTCTAGAATTTTTGGTGCTCCATTTGAAAGTATAGTGAGTGGAAGATTCAACCGTTGTGACCACGTACACAGTTTATCATGTTGTTTTCAGATCTAACTCTTGAATCATGTATTCGAATAATCTTAGATGAAAACTGGTACTTTTTGTGTCTTCTAGTTGATATGCTGACATTGATAGATGAATTCTTCCGTATTTGTTATTCGATTGGTTTGTGGTGTGGGTCTTTCTCATGCAAGAAAAGGGGGTAAAAAGAACTTTTTGAGCCTTTGGATTGCTAAATAAATGGCCATACTACAATGCAGACATGAGCATGATCTCTGGGGAGGCATTCATGTGTTTGACATAAAGTGATATAGGGAAAAAGGGTCAAATAACTAAGGGAATGAAAGAGGAGATTATTGTATCCATACTGGATGCACTTGGATCATAACCATGTATGCCTTGTTAAGTTGGTCCATCAACATAATATTGGTTCAGAGTATCTTAGTACAAGATTTTATGTAGTTGCAAAATTTACCATGGTGCGTTGCATGTTCCCTATTCTTTGGAAAGTATGAATAATTTTATTTAATGGATTTATGATCCACTAGATTTAAGTAATATTCTTGGCGAGAAGGCTAACATACTAGTTTTGCTAACTCTAATATCTGCCCTGGTGTTGCCAAATGGTTTCGCACTTCATATACTCGGGACAAAAGGGTGAGTCGATGTTGCCCAACATAAGAAACAAAGAAAAGCAACAATGTCCATAGGAGCTTGTTGGCCTGCATTTCGTCCCACCTGGGCAGTGTTGCAGAGCTGATGGGTAAGAAGACTGAACAGTTCATATGTTGTTGGACATGTTGAACCTTTTGTAAATTAATTTCTCGAAAAACATATAATCATAATTTTGTATTGTTGTAATCCATGGATTTCGTACTTCTAGACACTTGGATCATAACCATGTATGCCTTGTTAAGTTGGTCCATCAACATAATATTGGTTCAGAGTATCTTAGTACAAGATTTTAGGTAGTTGCAAAATTTCCCATGGTGCGTTGCATGTTCCCTATTCTTTGGAAAGCATGAATAATTTTATTTATTAGATTTATGATCTACTAGATTTAAGTAATGTTCTTGCCGAGAAGGCTAACATACCATTTTTGCTAACTCTAATCTCTGCTCTGGTGTTGCCAAATGGTTTCGCACTTCATATACTCGGGACAAAAGGGTGAGTCGATGTTGCCCAACATAAGAAACAAAGAAAAGCAACAATGTCCATAGGAGCTTGTTGGCCTGCATTTCGTCCCACCTGGGCAGTGTTGCAGAGCTGATGGGTAAGAAGACTGAACAGTTCATATGTTGTTGGACATGTTGAACCTTTTGTAAATTAATTTCTCGAAAAACATATAATCATAATTTTGTATTGTCGTAATCCATGGATTTCGTACTGCCAGAATTTATGTGTCTTTTTCTTATTTCTTATTAGCCCCTCTCTCCAATTGAGCAAAGAGCTGGAGTTCAACATGAGGAAGCTCCAGACGAAGGGAAAGGGTGCTACAACCTAGGTCACAATTTTGTGTGTATTGATCAGCACATGTCAGACGTGTGTATTCCTGGGCGCGGCAAAGCATGCCTAACCATCTAGTAGAATTCGTGCTCGTTGGTAATCGATACCAGGACCTCCAGGGTGGAAACAAGTGGAGCTAACCACACCGACACTGGCTAGCTTTGTGTATGTGATAAAAAGAGGCCAGATTCTCTTTTGGCAAATCAACCATGAGATCGAGCTTTGTCCATGGCTCCACATGGATCTTGCCGGTGTTCGCAGCGAGTAAACGAGTGATGCTAGGGGCCGCGAAGCTGCTACTGGGGTGCAAGTTTGAATGAAGAATCCGTTGCAGGCAGCAGCCTTGCTCGCATGTTTGTATGCCGAACTGATGCTCGTGGCCATGGCGGCCAAGCACGGTTTTCCACGGGAAAGACATGACTAAACGCATGGATTCAAACACAGAGAGAAGGGATTCAACGTGGCTCACCGACGGGAGGTCGAAGATGAGCATGGAGAGACGGGGAGGCATGATGATGGTGGGGAGGCAAGTTAACGGTGTCAGCATGAAGGCGGCGAACGACGGAGAGGATGGGGAAGGTCGGATCTTGGACGAGGAGCTCACCGGGGTTCGGTTTTCGACCAGAATAGGGTGGAGGCGACCAACGACGGCGGCGTTTGCTTGCGGTGATGTCCATGGCGATTCTTGCGGGGAACACACAGTGAGAACGGGGGAGATATAAGAAGAGAGAGGAGGAAATGGAGGGAGGAGGAGGTGGTCGCGGGGCTCATCTTCTGGTCACCGGCAGCGAGGCGAGGTGGAGGAGGTCCGGCCGATGCGGGTTCAAGGTGGATCCATGGGAGGCTCGGGCATGAGGTTCCCGGCGCTGGATGCAGGGGCTCGAGCGCGAGGAGGTTGTTCGATAGGTGGAGGCCATGGGTTGGTCTGCTTGGGATCCCGAGGAGGGAGATGGGACGGGGGTGGCGGCAGCGCTTATGGGCGAGGGGAGAATTTTTAGGGTTGTCCAGAAATGGACTAGGGACTTCTTAAATAGGTAGGGTTTGATGTGTTTTGGAAAGTTTTTGAACCCTTCGTTTTAGGTCAGATGGTTGAGGTTTTGGCTAGGGGTGGTCCAATGAAAAACTGAAGATGTTTAGGGTAGATCGGGTTGAACCGGACCCACTGGTGACAGACGGGCATTTTGGGTTCGGGGAAGTTATCGGATGCACGTAAGGGGTCTATGCAATGTGCAGAGAGGCTAGGCATTAGAAGAGAGAGAAGACGGGCAGCCCGGCAACGAGTTTTAATATTGAAAAACCTATGCGATTTAACCGACGATCGTGTTGTTATAGGTTATCCGTTGAGGTAACAAACGACCTTCGAATGCGAGGAAATTTGACAGGCGGTCTACCTACAATATATGAAGACCGCACACCAACTTTCATCCCATTATGAGAACGTTTTATTCTCACTTATAAAATAATATTTTCATGATGCCGAGGGCGCGTGTGGTTAGTCTCAAAACGGTCAACAACGACAACGGGGAGATCCGGCAACTAAGAACATATGCAAGTTTTAGAAAATGATGGCAACAAAGTGCCGATGCAATGTGGATGATGTGATGATGAATGCGGCAAACAATTAAATCACACGACGAAGCTCGAAATACATGGAAGGCATCTGGAGCGTTGGTCTCGGGCTGTTACAACTCTCCCCCATTACAAAGAGATCTTGCCCCGAGATATTAAACTGGGAAGAGGAAGAGGAAAGAAGAGGTAAAACTTAGTTGCTTCGTTGACAAATGAGTGAAACCAACGAACCTTGGAGCTTCCAAAGAGATGAAGAATGCAAAAGGAACAAGCAAGAATTCGAAACCACTCTGTTTGAAACGAGATAGACAAGGAATAAGAATGAAAGAATTTAGGCACTACTTCGGTTGAAAACAGAGGCAATACTTGATAAGATGAAAAAAAAACTTGAAAAGAAAACACTCCACTCATGTTAAGTGGATAAGTAAGGAGAATAACATGATCCTGACAAAACGAGATGATGGGTCGAAAAGAGAAACACCATAATGCCTCTGGAACAAAAGGCATAGAATCTAGATCTTTGGACAGAAAATAATGGAGAAGACAATGAAAACTTCTGCCACAATTGAACTTGGAAAGCATCCTTGCAAAGAAGGAATGAATGGAGTTGTTGGAAAATCAACAACGAAAGAATAAGCTTGTTCTAGTCTAATGGAACAACTCAAACTTATGAGGTGACAACCGGCCACTAATGGAAATGACTGATTGATTGAGATCAACAAAGAGATGAAAAATCGTTTTGCCAAGAGGATAAAGGAATACTTGGATCATTTATAAGCACCATAATAGCAACAATCCTTAGGAAAAGCTTTAGGTGAAATCCAATCCAAGATAGCTCCGAGGAAGAAAAGATGGGTTTAAATGTCTCATCCTTGACAAAATTCGCTTAGAGACTCCTCACGAATCAAGAATGCTATAACACCATCTCAAAAGATAGTGGAGTAAGAATTTGCAATTCAGAATGCAAGACGAAGAATGCTTGAACTCCTAAAATAAAACATATGATGAAAATCATGTTTACTTCGGAGTATAGCTTGTCGGATCCTACTTCAAGAAAGAAATATTGAGAACACTTCGAGAATGAAATAAATCCTTAACGGACCACCATGAAGAACCTCTTGAAAGAAGACCGGAAATAAAAGGATGATAGAAAAGAATTGAGGGTTGCAAAAGAACAAGATTGAGGCCTTACCAATTTTCTGAAGAAGCTTTAGGACGAGATACTTGAGAAAGCTTGGAACTCCGGATCGAAAAGATTAACAACTTGAAACCGAGAATTTGATATCATGAACAACTCTAGAAGAAGGATTGAAATCACCTTGAAGAAACAAGAGAATTAAATTGATGACAAGCAGCGGAATTGGCATACTTCTTATTCTTCTTAAAACGATTTAGGAGAGATAACATGAACTAGAAGAAGTCTTCAACGGAAAACCGGTAAGAATTTACAAACGAATGAGGATACTTCGAATGAATGGGGATACATGAGAACGAATAGATCATGGTCATAAAAATTAGATAAACCACCAATAAGAAATGCTATACGAACTAAGATTCAACAATTGAGAAGAATTTGAGAACGAAGAATTTGAGAACGAAGGCTGGAAGATGGGAATGAAGAATTGTTCTAAAATGACGGATCTCCGGATAATCGAAAACGAAAAGAACTGTTGAAATGCTCTGGATGGACAAGAAATAAATTCTCATGATCGGAAACAAATTGCAATGCTATCATCAAGCTTGAACCATGAATCTTCATGAGAACGGATAAGATTTAAGAGAAACCTTCTTCGGTCTTCAAGGCTGAGAATGACGACGAGAAACACCACCATGAATTACCAAGATACTCCGGAATAATGAATAAAGAAAGGTTGATGCAATGGTAAAATTAATTCAAAGCGATCTTGGAGAAGGAATATGATTGATGGAATTCATTCTTACGTCAAACTGGAAGAAATATTTGAGAAGAAACTCCGGAAAAAGATTAGAAAAGGCGAGGTAGGATCCTGGAGAAGAACATGTGGGTTACGGGCCCACTCAAAGAGAAAACCGTTGAAAAGATTGCTTAGAGTGAGATTGCACCAGTACAAACTAAAAACTTGATAAGGTTGAGAGCCTCGAAATAAAGCCTCGAAATAATTTGAAAGGATTTAGACAAAAAAAATGAATCTTCTTCACTCCGGATATAAATAGGGAGGGGTGAATAAATTGAAGAGCCTTTGATAAGAATTTCCACATGGATAGCATAGAACGAATGAAAAGGAGAAATCAACACTGAAAGCTTGAATTGAATCCACCGGGGAAGAAAACGAGAACGAAGAATGATGACATCAAAGCTCCTGAGAATCTTCAAATGGGAAAAACACCACATTGAAACATGGAAGAAAAGAGTGAAGAGACTTCACATGAATAAATTCATACTTGACTCGAGATTCCTCGATGTGGAAGAAAAAAGGGGTGGGAGGGTGGGGAAAACAAAGACAACTTAGGACGGATGAAAAGAACTCCGGAAAGAAAATAAGAGGATAGATCTAACAAATATTGAAAAAGATCGAATTAACTTGACGAAAGCACGCCGGTAGAAAAAAACTTGACATGGTAATTTGATTGAACAAAAGGATTAGCACTCCCATAGAAATATCAGAACACCGGTGATATGTCTCCATCGTATCTATAATTTTTTATTGTTCCATGCCAATATTCTACAACTTTCATATACTTTTGGCAACATTTTATATTATTTTGGGGACTAACATATTGATCCAGTGCCCAGTGCCAGTTCCGATTTTTGGCATGTTTTTTGTTTCGTAGAAAATCTAGATCAAAGGAAGTCCAAAGGCGATAAACTTTTACGGAGAATTATTTTGAAATATATGTGATTTTTAGGAAGAAGAATCAACGCAAGACGGTGCTCGAGGTGGTCACAAGGCAACGGGGCGCGCCAGGGGGGATTGGCGCATCAGTTTGCCTTCTGGCTCTCTCGAACATCAGTTGGGACCCTTCTTCCGCCACAAGAAAGATAATTTACAGATAAAAATCCCCTCAAAATTTCATCCCAATAGGAGTTATGGATCTCTGGGAATATAAGAAACGGTGAAATGCCAGAAAACAGGAACACAAAGCAGAAGAGAACGGAGAGAGAGATCCAATCTCGGAGGGGCTCCTGCCCTCCGGAAGCCATGGCGGCCATGGACCAGAGGGGAAACTCTCCTCCCATCCAGGGGAGACCAATGAAGAAGAAGGAGGGGGCTCTCTCCCCCTTTCTCCTGGTGGCACCGGAACGCCGTCGGGGCAACCATCGTGACGGCGATCTACGCCAACAACTTCACCGTCGTCATCACCAACTCTCACCCCCTCTGTGCAGCACCGTAACACCTCTTTTCCCTGTTATAATCTCTATTTAAACATGGTGTTTAATGCTATATATTATTACCCAATGATGTGTGGCTATCTTGTGATGTTTGACTAGATCCTTTTTGTCCTACAGGTTAATTGTGGTATGGTGTGATTGATATGAATTGTTTGTTAATATGGTGCTGTCATATGGTGCCCTCCGTGCCGCGCAAGCATGTGGAATTACCGATGTAGGGTTTTGCAACGTTCATGATTCACTTATAGTGGGTGGCTAAAGTGACAAAAGCTTACATCCGAGTAATGGGTTGTTGGATATGGGAGTAAAGAGGACTTGTTACTTAATGCTATGGTTCGGTTTTACCTTAATGATCTTTAGTAGTTGAGGATGCTTGCTAGAGTTCCAATCATAAGTGCACATGATCCCAGTACTGAAAGTGTGTTAGTATATGCCTCTCCCTCATTGCATATGATAAGTATCTATCGTGTTATATTCAATTGCCTATGGACAATCTTTCTCTTGTGTTACAAAAAGCTTTCTACTAAAATGTTAACTTATATTATCTTGCAAAGTACTCCTAGTTTTATTCTCGCAAAGTAGTTTTTTTCTTGTTCTAGGTAAAGTAAGGATTTGTGTGCGTAGAGTTGTATCGGCGGTCGATAGAACTTGAGATAATATTAATTCTACCTTTAGCTCCTCGTTGGGTTCAACACTCTTACTTATCGAAAAAGGCTACCAATGATCCCCTATACTTGTGGGTTATCAAGACCTATTTCTGGCACCTTTGCCGGGGAGCAATAGCGTAGGGTGGAAATTCTCGCGTGTGCTTGTTTCCTCTACCTCTAAGTTGTTTTTTATTTTCTTTTCTAAGTTGTGTTATATCTTTAGTTATGGATATGGGACATGAAATACCACAAAAATTTGTTGTACTTGCTACTCATGGAGATGGGGAACCTCCTAATACCCTCAATGTTGGTTATGTGAAATATATTAAATACTACTTTGAGAATTGTGAGAAATCCCCATTAAACTTGATAATGGGAGAAACGTTGGATCAACGTCAGTACTTTAGGGATTATTGCTTGACTGAAAAAGGGAAACACTTATGGGATCAAATTAAAATGTTGCGTTGGTATGCTTGGAATTTATGCTTGAGATGTGATTATACTTGTTGCTCTAAGATGAAGGCTCCACACCTTCCCTTTCAATGTGAATTTAATGATAATGAAACCTTGGCTTCTTATGCTAATGGTATATATGATTACTATGATGTGGAAATGATAGAAGAATTTGTTGCTTTTAAGGGTGCTTATGAAATTGAATCTTTATTTTAAAAGTGTGATAACTTTGATGATGCTGTCCAAAGAATTGAAAATTATGCTATACTTAAATATTGCTATGATAATTATGAATACAATGCCTATATTGATAAATTTATTGAGGAAGTCTTTGCTTCCCAAGAAAGGACTAATCAGGAATCTATGGAAGAAGAAATTGCTGAAACTGTGAGCTCATAAGATGAAAAAGATGAGGAGGAGAGTGAAGAACAAAAGGAGGAAGAGCGGATTGATCACCCGTGCCCACCTTGAGAGTAACTCTTTAACTCATACATTGTTTAATTTCCCTTCGTACATACCGAAGGATGAATGCTATGATAATTGCTATGATCCCTTGGATTCGTTTAAAATATCCCTTTTTGATGAACTTGATGCTTGTTATGCTTGTGGCCATGATGCCAATATGAATTATGCTTATGGAGATGAACTTGCTATAGTTCCTTATGTTAAGCAAGAAATTGTTGCTATTGCACCCACGCATGATAGTCCTATTATCTTTTTGAATTCTCCCACCTACACTATATCGGAGAAGTTTGCGCTTATTAAGGATTATATTGATGGGTTGCGTTTTACTATTACCCATGATGATTTTGATGGATATAATATGCATGTGCTTGCTACTCCTAATTGCAATTATTATGAGAGAGGAACTACATCTTCACCTCTCTATGTTTCCAATACGATAAAATTGCAATAAGCTATTTATACTATGCATTGGCCTTTACTTTGTGTGCATGAATTTTCTTTTATGACATGCCAATGCATAGGAAGAGAGTTATACTTCGTTGTTACATGCTATATATTACTTTGTGCTCACTACATAATTACAAGTCATTGTTAGTTAAAATTGGCATTGATATACCTTAGGATCCGGGTGGATCAATTACTTGAGCACAATATGCCTAGCTTAATGGCTTTAATGAAAGCGATGCCGGGGAGACAACCCGGAACTTTTAGAGAGTAATTTTATTCTCTTGTGTGCTTTTAAAATAATTAAAAACAAAAAAATAAAGTGGAGAACTTAAAACGTTTTCAAAAAGAAAAGTGGAAGTGAGAAAGACGAGCACCGTTGAAGTGCGGGCTAGCCTTGTTCTTTGTTCATGCCCATGGAAACTATGTGAATCTTGATTACAGAAACTTTTCAAAGAAATAATTATCACCTTGTACAAATCCATTGTATTATAAAAATAATGTGCCAAGATTTACCTTTAGGGTGTTTCATATGTGTTGTGCAAAAACAGAAACTTATTCTGTAGTGTTTGAATTTTCCTATTTTATTGGAGTGTGAACATATTATCAATTTTTTACACGGTATTGTTATGCAAAAAAAATTATTATGTCCTAATTTTTCAGAATTTTCTGAGTTACACAAGTATATGTTTTATGTGCATCTTTACAGACTGTCCTGCTTTTCACATATTGTTGTTATAGTTTCTTTATCTGCTTATGTTTGAAATCTTGTTGAGCCCCATTGACTTGGGAGCCATAGAATACAGTGGGTAATGTTGATTATAATTGTACAATAATGTTATAGCAAGATATGATGGGATTTGATGTTATATGTACTAACCCTTCTAATAAAATTTCTGTTAAGTTTTGTGTGGATGAAGTGTTCGAAGATCGAGGAGGTATCAATATAACAAGAATTAGGAGAGGCAAGAGTTCAAGCTTGGGTATGCCCATGGAACCCCAAGTAAATATTCAAGGATACTCAAGCGTCTAAGCTTGGGGATGCCCCGGAAGGCTTCCCATCTTTCCTCCTCGACAATTATCTGTATGTCTCGGATTTTGTTTTGTTCACATGATATGCATAAATTCTTGGAGCTTCGTGTGCCTTTTATTTTTCTTTTAGCAATGTACCATGCTGGTATGGGGTAGTCCTTGGTTGATTTATAGAATTCTCTTTGCACTACACTTATATCTTTTGAGTATGGCTTTATAGAATGCTTCATGTGCTTCACTTATACCGTTTGAAGTTTGGATGCTCGCCTCTCTACATTGTGAACACCGTTATTTGTCGAATGCTCTTTTGCTTCACTTATATTTATTACAGCATGTCCAGGTCTTTTATAGAAAGAATTAAATTCTCATGCTTCACTTATATCTCTTTAGAGTGTTAACAGGAATTGGTAATTCACATTGTTAGTCATAAAATCCTACATAAAACATGTAGATCACTGAATATGATGTGTTTCATTCCTTGCAATAGTTTTGCGACATTAGGATAGTAATATGTGGGCCCACTAGTGGATTATTATGGTTTAGTAGGAATATCGATGTTAAGGTTTGTGATCTCATGTTCATTAAAGTGTTGGTTATGGCATGACAGGGATGTTGAGCACTTTTATTCCTTGTTGAAATCCTTGTGTTGTTTGAGTCGGGGGAACGTGATGGTTAACTCCTCTAAACCTCCTCCCTGGGGGTGCACTGGTAGTGCTTTGCTTCGAGAGAGCTAATAAAACTTTCACAATAAGTATATGAGTTCTTTATGACTAATGTGAGTCCATGGATTATACGCACTCCCACCTTTCCACAATTTGCTAGCCTCTTCGGTACCGTGCATTGCCCTTTCTCACCTCGAGAGTCAGTGCAAACTTCGCCGGTGCATCCAAACCTCGTGATATGACACGCTCTATCACACATAAGCCACCTTATATCTTTCTCAAAACAACCACCATACCTACCTATTACGTCATCTCCATAGCCATTCTGAGATATATTGCCATGCAACTTCCATCATCATAATATACACAACTTGAGCATTCATCATCATATTGCTTTGCATGATCATATAGAGCTGACATAGTATTTCTGGCAAAGCCACCATTCAACATCGGTTACATGTTACGCTAGATCATTGCACATCCTGGTATACTGCCAGAGGCACTTGTGTAGAGTCATATTCTTCTTTATCGAGTTGTAATTTCGAGTTGCAAGTAAATAAAAGTGTGATGATCATCATTATTAGAGCATTGTCCCAGTGAGGAAAGGATGATGGAGACTATGATTCCCCACACGTCGGGATGAGACCCCGGACAAAAAATAAAAAATGGGGGAGGCCAAATGAGCCCACCATAAGAAAATAAAAAAATAAAAGAGAAAAAGAGGGTGGCAAAAAAAGAGCCCACCTAAAAAAATGATGGAAAAAGAGAGAAGGGGCAATGTTACTATCCATTTACCACACTTGTGCCTCAAAGTGGTACCATGTTCTTCATATAGAGAGTCCCCTAATTTTTCACTTTCATATACTAGTGGGAATCTTTCAATATAGAAATTGGCTTGTATAGTCCGATGACGGGCTTCCTCAAATGCCCGAGGTCTTCATGAGCAAGCAAGTTGGATTCACGCCCACTTAGTTTTATTTGAGCTTTCATACACTTATAGCTCTAGTGGATTCGTTGCATGGCAATCCCTACTCCTCGCATCGACATTGATTGATGGGCATATCCATAGACTGTTGATCCGCCTAGTTGATGTGAGACTTTCCCACCTTTGACTCCTTTGCTCTCTATCAGCATATTATATTCCACCCTAGTGTTATGTCCATGGCTCACGCTCATGTATTGAGTGTAGTTCAAGATGTTGAAGCGCATGCAAAAGTATGAACCAAATGTCTGACTTGACACCGGGGTGATCATGATTTGTACTTGTGTTAGGAAGATGGAGTCAGGCCATGCTTAAATGATTAAATGTGTAGGGATAACGTTCTTTAGCATCATTTATTTTGAAATACATGATTGTTTGTTAGTAAACTTGAGTATGAATGTCTTTATGTCAAATGATAGACTATTGCCTTGAATCACTCGTATCTTAATATTCATGCCATTATTAGATATTTGTTCAAGATTATGTTAGGTAGCATTCCACATCAAAAATTATATTTTTATTATTTACCTACTCGAGGACGAGCAGGAATTAAGCTTGGGGATGCTAATACGTCTTCATTGTATCTATAAGTTTTTATTGTGCCATGCCAATATTCTACAACTTTCATATACATTTGGCAACATTTTATATTATATTTGGGACTAACATATTGATCCAATGCCCAGTGTCAGTTCTTGTTTTTGCATGTTTTTTGTTTCGCTGAATATCCATATCAAACGAAGTCCAAACGCGATATAATTTTACAGTGAATTATTTTTGAACATATGTGATTTTTAGGAAGAAGAATCAACGCAAGACAGTGCCCGAGGTGGTCACAAGGCAACAGGGCGCGCCTAGGGGGGTTGGGCGCGCCGGTTTCCTTGTGGCCCCCTCGAACGTTGGTTGGGACCCTTCTTCCGCTGCAAGAAAGATAATTTATGGGCAAAAATCCCCTCCAAATTTCAGCCCAATCGGAGTTACGGATCTCCGGGTATATAAGAAACGATGAAACTCTAGAAAACAGGAACCAAAACAGAAGAGAACAAAGAGAGAGATCCAACCTCGGAGAGGATCCTGCCCTCTGGGAGCCATGGCGGACATGGACTAGAGGGGAAACTCTCCTCCCATCTAGGGGGTATACCAAGGAAGAAGAAGAAGGAGGAGGAGGTGGGCTTTCTCCCCGTCTCTCCTGGTGGCGCCGGAACACCGTCGGGGCAACCATCGTGAAGGCGATCTACACCAACAACTTCGTCGCCGTCATCACCAACTCTCTCCCCCTCTATGCAGTGGTGTAACACCTCTTTTCCCCACTGTAATCTCTACTTAAACATGGTGTTTAATGCTATATATTATTATCCAATGATGTGTGGCTATCCTATGATGTTTGAGTAGATCCTTTTTGTCCTACAGGTTCGTTGTAATGGTGTGATTGATATGAATTGTATGTTAATATGGTGATGTCCTATGGTCTCCTCCGTGTCGCGCAAGCATGTGGGATTACCTTTGTAGGGCTTTTGCAGTACATTCATGATTCGCTTATAGTGGGTGGATAGAGTGACAAAAGCTTACACCCGAGTAAGGGGATCGTTGCGTATGGGAGTAAAGAGGACTTGTTACTTAATGCTATGGTTTGGTTTTACCTTCATGATCTTTAGTAGTTGCGGATGCTTGCTAGAGTTCCATTCATAAGTGCATCCAAGTACGGAAAGTGTGTTAGCATATGCCTCTCCCTCATTGCATATAATAAGTATCTATCGTGTTATATTCAATTGCCTATGGACAATCTTTCTCCTGTGTCTCTTGTGTTACAAAAAGCTCTCTACTAAACTATTAACTTGTATTATCTTGCAAAGTACTCTTAGTTTTATTCTCACAAAGTAGTTTTTATTCTTGTTCTAGGTAAAGTAAGCATTAGCGTGCGTAGAGTTGTATCGATGGTCGATATAACTTGAGAGAATATCAATTCTACCTTTAGCTCCTCGTTGGGTTCAACACTCTTGCTTATCAAAAAAGGCTAGAAATAGTCCCCTATACTTGTGGGTCATCAACCATTAGGAAAGATATGAAATCAACACTTGACATCGAAGCAACTCGAATTACCATACTCCAACAAAACAAAGAATGAGGCTTGCGAATTTAAGCCAGAAACAAATACATAACAGAGATTTCATTCAATATTTTCATGGTAAGGCTCACATGGGCTTAATCTTACGGTAGCCATCATGTACAAGGTAGTGCACATGACTACGAAGCGTACCCGAGTCATAGCAAAGCTACAATGACTCTTTAAGACACAACGAGAACAGCTGTAAGAAAGACCGTGAACAAAGGAACCACTAGATGTCAAACCCCAACCTCACATCATGCATATGTTGGAAGGATAGCCTTGATAACTACTTGAATTCCCACGTAAGAACTCCCGAAATTTTCTGGTTATGCAATCCGGTCCAGCGAGTACAAGGAGCAACAATCCTCACACAACTCCTAACATGATACTATGCTCCGAATGTACCGCCTCCATCAACACATAACCAATAAACCTCAGGAACTCGTGTACCTCAGACCTTCGAAACAACTACAATACTAGACCTGGTAGATCATCTGAGTTATCTCCACTAGTACTAGGGAAAAGTCACGATACTATTTGCCACCAAGCAAAGTATAAAAGTGTTTCGATGTCGGCGTCCTCTAGTATTTAGGAACTAAAACGACAGCTAATGTGACAAGAAAACCTTGGATCTTGACTCCCCGGGACACTGGCACAACCCCAAAATGTTAGGAGGCACCAAGAACATAATGTCGGTCACACCAATATCGCAATGATTCGAAAATACCTGCGTGATCATAAAAAAATTGAGTGAGAAGAGGGATAGAATCAAAACTCCTACGTCACGATTCCTCACCAGAGCGACGATGGGGATGAGAGGTAAAAAAGAATTCCTACTCTCCGATATATAATTAGACTCAAAATAGTTTTTTTTAGACTCAACAACGGTCAAGTTCAATAAATCAAGTGAGCTCCTAGGTCGATACTGCTCTGATACCAACTTGTTATGCCCAATATGCGGTCCTATCCTCGTGGAAACTTGGAAGTCTCAACATGGATAGAAGTGCATATCGGAGACGCTTTAACAAGGTGTATATCGTCACAAATACATGTACTGAAGAGAAGAGTATACAAGATATGTCTTACACTCGCCACAATCTACAACATGAATATCTCAATACATCAATACATAGCAATCATCATAAAGAAGAGCAGGGTCCGACTACGGATGAAAACAAACGAAAACAAGATGACGTCCACCCTGCTAATCCTAGCCTGCCAACCTTGAACCCATCCTATGATCGACGAAGAACAAGAAGAACCCCAAATAGAATCAAGCATCGCTCTCACATCCACGCATCGCATTACCTATACCCGCACCTGTTGTTGTAGTAATCTGTGAGCCACGGGGACTCATCAATCTCATTACCAAGGGTATCAAGACTAGCAAAGCTTAATGGGTGAGGAACTGTTAAGTGGTGAGGCTGCAACAAGCACTAAGCATTATATATGGCTAACTTACGAAAACAAGAATAAGGAGAGTGATCTACGCATATGAACGTGAGCTAGTAATGATCAAGAATTGATCCAGAACACCTACTTACGAGTCAATCATAACCCCACCATGTTCTCTTCTTGGTTCAAACCTCACAAGAAGAGACGGTCTTGGTTATGCACATGGTTTGTATTTTAGTTGCGTTTAGCTCCTCGTTGGGCTCGACACTCTTATTTATCGAAAACGCTACAAACGATCCCCTAGTCTTGTGGGTTATCAGCCTGCGACGGTGTTGTTCCACTACGCGATGAGGCCGACGAGAGGAGGCCTGCGGCGTTGAAGGTCCGTCGGGCAATGAGTCGGCGCGAGGAGGCCGACGAGGAGGCCTGTGGCGGTGAAGATCCGTCGGGCGTTGAGGACGACGGGAGGAGACCGACGATGAGGACTGTGGCGGTGAAGGTCTGTCAAGCTAATGAGTCAGCGTGAGGAGGTCGAGATGAGGCATGTGGCGGTGAAGGTCCACCAGGCGTTGAGGCCGACGTGAGGAGGCCGGCGATGAGGCTTGCAACGGTGAAGGCCTACTGGGCTATGAGGCCTGTGGTGGTGAAGGTCAGCCGGGCGTTGAGGTCGACACATGGAGGCCAGCAATGAGGCCTGCGATGGTGAAGGTCCGTCGAGCAATGAGGTCGACACGAGGAGGCCGATGATGAGCCCTGAGGCGATGAAGGTCTGCCAGGCCTTGAGGCTAGCGTGAGTAGGGCCGACGATGAGGCCTCCGGCGGTGAAGGTCTGCCGGGCAATGAGGTCCGCGCCATGGAGGTCCGTTGTCATGCCCAAAACGCAGTACTATCCTCGCGATGGCTCGAGGGCCTCCATAAGGATAGAAGCGCATTTCTGGTCGCTTCGCAAGAATGGAAATCGTCACAACATGTATAGAAGAGATGAGTATATGGGGTTGGATTACACACGCCACATGCTACAAGATAAATATCTCAATACACCAATACATCACAAGCATCATACAGAAGAGCAGGATCCGACTACATATGAAACCAAACGAAAAAGCTGACGACGTCCACCCTGCTAATCCCAAGCTGTCGATCTGGAACCCATCCTATGATCGATGAAGTAGAAGAAGAACTCCAAATAGAACAAGCATCGCTCTCACGTCAAATCATCGCATTACATGTACATTCATCTATTGTTTTAGGAATCTATGAGCCACGGGGACTCGTCAATCTCATTACCAAGGGTATCAAGACTAGCAAAGCTTAATGGGTGAGGTATGGTTAAGTGGTGAGGTTGCAGCAGCACTAGCATTTTATATCTGGCTAACTTACGAGTACAAGAATAAGAAAGTGATCTACGCATTAACAGACGTGAGCTAATAATGATCAAGAAGTGATCCTGAACACCTACTTACGACTCAAACATAACCCCACCATGTCCTCTTCTTGGTTCAAACCTCACAAGAAGAGACGGTCACGGTTATGCACATGTTTGGTGTATTTTAATTGAGTTTAGTGTCAAGTTCTCTACATCCTAATATTATAAATTTCCAAGTCGCAACATAACCGCGGGCCCGGCTTTCCGAAAGATTTAACCCTACAGGGGTGCTCCAAGTAGTCCATCATAAATTACCACACGCATCCGATGTAAAACCTCACACCGTGATAACACGATGCTTATGATAAGGAATCTCGGTGGACAAGACACTCATCAAAGGTAAAACTAAACTAGCAAGAGCGCTCGATGTGTCGACGAACCCGATAGGAGCCGCGTATCTCGTTCTCAGGACACAACCGCATGGGTCAGCCTACGAGTAAAACCATGCCGCGAGTTTCCCGCGGTGGCCCCGCAGCCTGCTCGTTTCGAACCAGCACCATCAACACTAGCCCACCTATATTATGTGGAATTAAAATCCACGGGTTCATGACGCCCTATGCTTTAATTAATGATTAGAGTTATTATGTTAGCATAGTTTAACACCGAAGTTGGGCCTTGCCGGAAGAGTTCTATCCTAAAACGGATGATAAGGGGGGGCATAATACCCAACATGTGTTATAAGCATTCATCAAGGAACATAACACCAGTATAATGGAAAACTAGGGCGGCAAGAGTGTAACAAAACACCAGGCAAAAGGTCGAGCATCCACCCTTTACCAAGTGTATAGATGCATTAATTAAATAATCAAATTAGTGTGATATCCCATGATAACCATATCCCAACATGGAACAAACTGCACCTGCAACCAATGTTGAGGATATCGCTTATCGTTAGTGTCTCGGTTAGCTGGGGATTATAGATTAATTGGAAATCGATCGATTAATCGATTTTATCAGTCGACTATTAATCGACCATTTTTTTGCAAATCCAAGGTTCCCAGCAGTAAAATATGCTATATTCAACACGAAAACAATATTGGAAAAAAGTGTTACCTTGATTTCTAGCCTTTGAATCCTCGTATAATGATAAAGAAAATAGGACAACGGTACATATTGTGTAACAAGGTCCACAAAACACAAATAAACATAGTTTTTGCAAACATAGTGCTATGAATAGGCCCGATTTATCGGTAGATTCCTGATAAATCGCTTGTCTTAGCGATAAATCGGCCAAAACGATAAACGGTGAAGATAAGGCATAATCTTATCGGTCATCCCAAGAGTAGTGATAAATCGGACGATAAATCACTGAATCGGAAGATTTTTTGAACAGTGCCTGCAACTATCAATGCTATAAGAGGTGGCTGAGCAAGCGGTAACATAGCCAAACAATGATTTGCTAGGACGGTGGATGGTTAGAGGCTTATCATGGCATTTTGGGAGGCTTTACAAACAAGTGGTATGTAGCGAGACATAGCGATAGCAACAAGACAACTAGCATAGCAAATATAGTAGTGATATGCAAGGTAATGATCATCTTGCCTGGAATTTTGCTTGGAAGAATATCGAATCCATGAAGTAGACGAACGAGCGTAGTCGAATGAATCCTCACACTCCGAAGCGTTATCGGAACTCCAGCAAGGAGAAGCAAAACCATAAATAAGAAAATGAAACACGGTAAACAAACAAGCATAATCATGACATGATGACAATCAAGTATGATGCATGTCCAATTTAAGGATGCATGACATGGTAAAGTGCAACAATCAAATACTACAGATTGAGGGAAGCTCGACGAAACTTCACATTCAATTATTTAGTTCTCTCTCGTTTATGTACTCAACAAGATTAAATGTTGTTAGTCATGGAAAGAGATGGATCGTAAGTAAACTACCCTATCTAGACATTCTAAATGAGGCCGAAAACAACACATAACATTTCAGGAAATTCCCCATATGTGATTTCTGAATTTGGTATTGTTCTATCCTAAACACAATTTTATTATTGGTAAATAGAAAATAAAGGGTACCATGTTATTCTACACGTTTTTCTTGGCAATTTACATATGTAGTTTATTTAATTCGGAGCTACGGCTATTTAATTATGAAATAAACCGTTTAAGCATGGCATTTATGCAAATTAATGCAAACATCAATTTTAAACATTTTTAACATGGATGAAAGTGGGATATTGTGAAACTACATGAAATTGTACCCAAGTTACATATATGACATGTTTTATTTGGATGCATGGATATTTGACTATTAGCATTTTAAAATCATGGCATTTCTTTAAATATGCAATGCAATGGATAATTGAGAAATTCACCAGACAAGAAAAAACACTAAGCGGGCCGAAAGCAGTGCACTGATCATGCCCAGGTGAAGATCTGACCCCAAGCGGTTGTGTGCGTGTTTTTTTTAAATAAAAATAAAAACACAGGGTAACAGAATTGGTGCTTGCTAGGAATCGATACTAGGACAGATCTCGCCCCAAGCGACTATGTGCACGTTTTTTTGAAAATAAAAAAAAACACGGAGTAATAGAATTGGTGCTCACTGGGTATCGATACCAGGACCTCCGAGTGGAGCTAACCACATTGGCTAGCTCAGTGTTCATGATACAAAGAGGTCCCACGCTCTTTTGGCATATCAACCATCAGATCGAGCTTTGGCCATGGCTCCACGGGGATCTTGCCGGCGTTGGCAGCGAGCAAACAGGGCAATGCTAGGGGGCACGAAGCTACTGCAGGGGTGCGGGTTTGAACGAAGGAGCTGTTGCAGGTCACAACCTTGCTCGCATGTGCGTAGGCCGAGCTGCTGCTCGTGGCCATGGCGGCCGAGCACAGTTTTCCACAGGAATGACATGACTCATCGAGGGGAGGTCAAAGATGAGCGTGGAGCGACGGGGAGGTAGGATGACGGCGGCGAGGCAGGTCAATGGTGTCGGCATGAATGCGGCTAGTGGTTGTTGAAATATATTGCCCACCTCTTTCCATCAGTTCGGACTTTTGAATGAGTTGGTTGGAGCATGAATTCATTATGGTATCCGAGCCAAGAGGTCTTGAGTTCAAGACCCTGCCAACGCAGTATTAAAATAAAAAGATTCTGCGGCCTACATCGATCCCACGTCTAAGGACTAAAATAGCCTAGACGTGAGGGGGAGTGTTGAAATATATTGCCCACCTCTTTCCATCAGTTCGGACTTTTGGATGAGTTGGTTGGAGCATGAATTCAATAGTAGCGAAGAGCATGGGGAAGGCCTGATCTGGGACGAGGAGCTCGTCAGGGTTCGGTTTTTGACCGAAACGGGGTGGAGGCGACAAACGACGGTGGCGGTTACTTGCGGTGATGTCCATGGTGACTCCTGCCGGAAACACACAGCAAGAACAGGAGAGAGAGAGAGAGAGAGAGAGAGAGAGAGAGAGATGAGGAGAGAGAGAGAGAGGAGGAAACAGAGGGAGGAGGAAGTGGTCGCAGGGCTCATCTTCTGGTCACCGGCGGCGAGGCGAGGTGGAGGAGGTCCTGCTGGCGCGGGGGTCAAGGAGGATCCATGGGAAGCTCAAGCACGAGGGTCCTTGGCTCCTGCCGGTGCTGGATGGCCGGGGCTCGGGCGCGAGGAGGCTGTTGGAGAGGTGGATGCGATGGGTTGGTCTGCTTGGGATCCCGGGGAGGGAGATGGCTGGAATGGCAGCAGCGCTGATGGGACATGGGGAGAATTTGTAAGGTGGTCCAGAAATGGACTAGGGACTGCTTAAATAGGCAGGGTTTGATCTAGGGTGTGTTTTGGATAGTTTTCGGACCCTTCGATTTAAGTCGGTTGTCGAGGTTTTGGCTAGCGGTGGTTTAATGCAAAAACTGAAGATGTTTTGGGTCGATCGGGATTGATCCGGACCGACTGGTCACGGACGGGCGTTCCAGATTCGGGGAATCGGACGCACGCGAGGGGTTTATGCACTGTGCAGGGAGGCTAGGCATGAGAAGAGAGGGAAGACGGGCATCCCGGTAACGAGTTTTAATAGCGAAAAATGTCTATGATTTAACCGACGATCGTGCCGCTATAGGTTATCCGTTGGGGGTATCAAACGATCTCCAAATGCGACGAAATTTAAGAGATGGTCTACATACAATATATTAAGCCCGCACACCAACTATGACCCCATTCCGAGAACGTTTCATTTCCACTTATAATAATATTTTCATGATGCCGCAGGCGCGTGCGAGTGTGGTCGCTCTCGAAACGGTCAACGACGACAACAGGGAGATCCGGCAACTACGAACGGATGCAAGTTTTGAAAAATGAGGGCAACGGAGTGCCTATGCAATGTGGATGATGTGATGATGAATGCGACAAACAGTTAAATCATACGTCAAAACTCTAAATACATGGAAAGCATCTAGAGCATTGGTCGCGGGCCGTTACAGCATCGCCAAGAAAAAATCAGAGAAAGGACGCACTAGGCCGGTGGCGGGGAAATTGAAGAAGATGGGGACCACGTCCGCATCTACTCCTTGGCTGCCCACTAGAAGCATCTTTGTGTGTACCGACTCGTGCCCATGACCGTCGGCCAAGAGGTGAAGCGTCTTCACCCTGTCGGCATCCGTGGAAGCAAACTCGTGCAGGGTCAGCTCCAATGGCAGCGGCTTCGCCGCCTCCATGCCTTTCTTCCCCTTATCCACGACGGGATTGGAACTACGAAACGCCATGGGAAGGAGATCCCAGATAGGGGCAGATGTGGGAGAAAGGAGAGGAGTTGTGGTGTCGACAGAGAATGGTTGTGGGGCAAGAACGACGGAAGGGGCTGACAGCGTTATGGTCCCTCGCCCTTATAAACCAAGGGTCAGACGGAAGGGAAACCGCCCGCCTCTCAGTGATAACTGCCTACGGTCTCTACATCCCAAGAATGCACCGCGAGCGTGGTTGGGAATCGAGGCACTCCCAAGGTGTGACAAAATCACCCACCAAGCCATCCATCAACGCAACACAGGCAAAGTCTTTGGCGTATGGTCCCGTCATGAGTTGCCGGCCGCCACGCGTCTCGGGCTAGGCCATCACCAAGACGGGTAACGGGCCCGAGCACTACTGTCGGTGTCAGTAAAACCGGGGTATTACTAACCCGATAAGAAAAGGCTTGGCAGAGAAGGAATAGATATTTCTCTATCCAAGGAATACCATTTGAAGACCCTGGTATGCCCGATGGACTATGACCTGGTTCGCCAGGGATGACAACAGTCCGCCTCCAGGAAGCCCTTCGCAGGGCCTTCCCGAGAGGCTGCGGCGATACATCACCTGTCCCTTCAGGAGGAGTGAGTTTTAACTCTGGAGGTCGTGCGACGGCCTGCATCGGGGAACATTGTTGCCCGCGTAAGGAAGGGGACGAAGGTCAAATGACTAGCACTTACGAGTGGGCTTCGATAGGACCCTTGCGGCCCAAGCCATCCATGTCAACAACAGTAAGATTCACCTACCGCTTGCACCACTACAGTGGTGGTACCTCACTACCGCCCAACGAATACCAAGGGAGGCAGGTAAGTATCCAGGGGTAGCGCACTACCCTAGAAGGACGTTATCATCACGCGTACAAGCATGCCACGAGAAACCATACCACCATGGTACGGGCTATACTAGCCTACTGCAGAACCTCTGACAAGCCTTCCTTCGACACTATAGAAAGAGAAGACCAAATCCTCATGAGGGGTCGATCTTTTCACCTTGTAACAGACACATTGTAGCTCTCTACCATTGCAATACAACAAAGTAGGAGTAGGGTGTTACACCAAGAAGGTGGCCTAAACCTGGGTAGTTCTATGTGTTCCTCCGTAGTCCATGCACCACATTTCATCCATGACTTAGGATTGCAGGACGTGTTTAGTCCATGGCCTAACTCTCAAAGGATTGTTGCACACAACTTATATGTAGGTTCTTAGAAACCGACAATGTCGTTCTTGTAGTAAAACATATGAAGGTGAATCCCTGCTGCCCGGTTTGCAAAAAAGTGGTTGACATTATCTTCCAGATGTTGTTCCAGTGGAAAAAGGCAGAGGAAGTTTACAATAACAATAAACCCTCAGGCCTCAGGTGATGAGAAAATGGAACTTGTGGTCAGGTGATGAGAAAATGGAACTTGTGGTCATATACATTGTTGAGACGGAATATAACCTCTAGTCGGTGACTAGAGACCTGACCAGCCAGCATCAATTGACCTCTTTAATTGTAGTCTGATCACGTTGTTTCCTTTTTCTCAGTATATAGAAGTGAATTGATTTGTATACCGGAAGGAGCTAAGCATTGTGGCGAAGACCGCCGTGACATAACAAATCCATTCGATATTCTATCCCGTGATAGAACATTTAGGTAACTACCAGTGTCCCTTGGACTGCAGAGTGTAGTCAGTTCCTTGGCAAACTGTAACAACACCATCAAAACTGCAACCAGGTGTAGCTTACAGCAAATACAGATTAGTGGTCCTCGTGCGCTATTCCATGTAGTTACAGTTTCCCAAAGGGTGATGCCGTTGCTATCTTAGAAAAGCCGCATCAGCGCCTTGTGATTTCAAGCTGAAACTTAAAGCCTTAATGTGGGATGCTGCTACCAGCAAGTTCTTCAAACTCAGGAATACGCAGGTGCTACATTGCTACATGCTAAATCTGCAATTCTGATAGTAGCCTTCCCTATCACTTCACAGTTCTGTTGGGAACTTGTCATTTGTTGTCACCTGCTTTAGGCCAATAATGAACATGGTTAGTGGATGCAGCAACAGTAAAACCACTTAATGTAGAAACAAGACATTTGAAAATAAGTCTGGTTGCTTCCGCCCACGTGTCTTATGAAGTACATACCATATGGCATTACAAACTCTCATTGAGTTGGTGTGACAGATAGCATTATTTCTGAGAGCGCTTAAAGAGTTAAAAGATCGATAATGTACATAACTATATGCGGAACAGCCCCTGGATCTGAGGGCTATCCAGTGGCCTGGAGGTGCTTGGGGACCGACGGGTCATCGGCAAGGCGGCCCGTTGCCGGTGCAGTAGCAGAAAGTAGTGGGGATTAGAGATAGAGAACGGGGATTAGGGAAACTAGACTTTATTGATTATTGCTTGCCTCCAGGCTCCAGCTCACATGGGGAGGTCCTCCTTTATATAGGATACGAACTAGTACTCCCTCTGTAAAGAAATATAAGAGTGGTTATTTCAGTGATCTAACCACTCTTATATTTCTTTACGGAGGGAGTACTACTTTGACTACTTTGGACTCTAATTGGAATCTGACTCAATCTAGACTACCTTACCAGAAGCTGGAGACTACTTGATGATGCCATGCCCCCAGAGTGTACCAGCAAAGGCAAGAGTCGGCCCGTTAGCCATGGGATGGCACAATCCCACGGCTTGGCCCATGACATACACCAGGGCACATCAAGACTTGGCGTACGAAAATATGCATCCCACAATATCTGGTGCAATCCCGTATGATTAGGCTAGATCCTACCAATCCAGATACATTTAACCCTAGCCCTGTCCCCCCTATATAAGGCAGTCGGAGTGTGATCTCACGATATCAGGGATCAAGTGACCCCCTTTTATGATTCGCCCAAGGTCTAAAACACGCTCAAGACAAACAACTAGCTAAATCACCATCTCAAGGCATGATGCTTTTTTACCCGGGTTCAGGCCGCAATGTTGTGTAATACTCTACTCCTGCATTGTTCCATTATACGGTGGATATATGGAGGATTGGAGGGTACAAGTGCTCGCACACTATTGAGAAGTGCTAGCGCACTATTGGGAGTGCTCGGGGATAGCTAAGTGATCAGAGCGTACTGGCCCGGGAACCCCTTTTCTTCTCTTCACTCTTCTACCACTAGTTTTGTTGTGTCTAAAAGACTTTTCCTTCTCCTGGCCACAGCTCTCTCCCTTATATAGCATAATAGCATCAGGGGGGCCACAGTGGTCTTTCGTATATACTATACACAATGAACTTGGACGTAATTACTCACACGCCTTATCTTTGACTTGGGTGGCTGCTGCCAGGCAATTGGTTGTTTGACACGAGCAAGCTCCCAAGCACTCTGAGTCCTCCTGCCTCTCACGGCCCCACGTGCCAGTGAGAGGGCGAGGCACCGTTGTTCCTTAGTCAAAAAGACTCCCTGTACAGTCGTTGTCAACTGCTTGATAGGCACAAATGACAGTGCAGAAACCCATCAGGTCCCTCGGTAGGGTAGCGAGCGTAGCCGGAAGTATCAGTGGGGAGTTCGCAGGGAGGGCTCATGGTGAGGTAATACCCTACGTCTTGCTTTGTTTTGTATTGATGTGGGAGCACCTCGTGCGAGGGGGTTACAAGAGGATGGTGAACATGACTACCAAGAGTATGGATAGATGGATATGAGCTACCCCTAAGCCTCGCCTTTTAAAGCGGACAAGAGTTAGGATTTACTGGGCTCCTAACCGACCTCTTGCGTGAGGGCTTCTTGGCGGGCTTCTTGGCTTGCACGCCAAGATGGACTCCTTGCTCCTAGCCAGGCCGTGGACTGCCTCCTCGAGTCGCGTTACCGCCAGGTCCCTCGGGCTTCCCGGCTGATGGGCCACCCCCGTTGTATTGTATCATCAGTAGCCCCCGAGCGTGTCTGGAGTTTGGAGTCTTACGTCTTTGGGAACGAAACCCGCACAGGCCCTTTTTGTATCGGCGATAGGTGCAGTCCGGCTTTGAGAATCTTCGGGTTTGCCAAGCTGCAGCCTCTGCGGCTTCACAGCCTACGGTTTCGTGGCTTGCGTTCCCGCGTCTTCGCAACCTGCGAAGGCGCAAGTTACGAAGACGCGGCTTGCGCCTTCGCAGCTTTCTGAGAATCTAGCCCACTCCACGTGTCCATTGGATTGCGCGTGCGATGCAGACATGTAGTTGATTGTTATTTGGAGATTGTGGCAGAACGCCTTGAACACTGAGGCGCTGAACTTGAGGGATGTGTCGGCCTCTGCATTTGTGACAGACTTGGCCTCGATCCATTTAGTGAACTTGTCGATGACTACGAGCAAGAACTTGAAACCGGCAGGGGCCATTGCAAGAGGGCCGACCATATCAAGCCCCAAACCGCAAAGGGCCAAGCAATTGGGATCGTCTTGAGGGTGGTGGCCGGCATGTGGGGTTTCTGTGCGAACCGCTGGCAGCCCGAGCATCTTCGCACAATGTCTTCAGCGTCGCGCGTGTTAAGCTTCATGCACTAACCAACGCAACCAAAAGTGCGAACTGATGGAAAGGGCTAAGCAATCCACATATATACTTCAACACCCCATCTCACGTGTGACGCGAGAAGTCAACACATGAATAGACTCACAGGTATGTCCCAATAGGCCTACACATGGACACAGAGGGGGCAACAACAATTTTTGGATAAATTTCGAATACCAGGACTTGAACTCAAGACCCTGGGCCCTGATACCATGCTAAGCTTCATGCACAAGCCAACGCAACCAAAAGTCTGAGCTAATGGAAAGGCTACGCAAGGCATGGGAGAGTAAAATCCATGGCAGAAAGCCTTGCCGAGTAGTGTCCTCCGGCCGCGTGGTGACTACAAGCCCCTGCGTGGATCTCCTGTAGCAATGGCGCCCTCCTCTATTTACACGCATCATTGGAAGATGCCCGTGGGGCTGCGTTTATAGAGCTATCTCTGGATGACCGTGCAGCCCTTAGCCTGGCAAGCTATGCGTCGGGCTTTGTTCTTATCTTTCGGGTGTTCCCTATTTACCAAGTAGGGTGAGTATGGTCGTAGTTCCCTATTTACCAAGTAGGTGAGTATGTTTTGCTTTGTTTTGTATTGATGTGGTGACGGAAACCTTACATGATTATGGCTAGGAGAATCCAACGCCTGACACCGCACGAGAGGCGCCCCAAGAGATCGTCGCGATGGATTCGTCTTCCAACACTGAGTTTGTAATTTTCCAAGATTTTGCTTCGCAGATTCACAAGTTGATTGGATGTAGTTAATTCATGTGCTCATGTTTGTAGGCGAAGCTCACAAGAGGCGCCCCGAGAGATCGTCACGATGGATTCGTCTTCCAGCGGTGAGTTTGTAATTTTCCAAGATTTTGCTTAGCAGTTTCACAAGTTGATTGGATGTAGTTAATTCATGTGCTCATGTTTGTAGGCGAAGCTGATCCTGCCCGTCCATGCGCCATGATGCCGAGAGCACCACCGCCAGCGAGGAGGACGTGCTCCTGAGCTGGTTGATGGGCAAACTAAGCCTCGCCTTGCCTGGAAACATCACGCTCAACGACAGTGTGAACCTCCCGTCCCCACCCCTTCGTCAGGGTGGTTGCGAAGGTCTTCGGAGCGGGTGGTGACATTTGAAGTGATGATGATTTGGGTGCGTCGTCGGCGCTCTTGTATCTCATCCCTGGAAAGATGTGATGATGCCCTCGTAATGTCAGAGCGTGATCGCCCATGCCCGATTACAGGACGTGATCCGTGACATGTAGGCCGCAAACAAACGACTCTCATCATATCGGAGATCCCCTTGAGCCATGAGCCCAACAGAGATCGCTCGTCCACCGGCACAGGTGGATGTCGAAGGAGCACGTGCGCGGCCTGCAGTGCGGCTTCTGGTGTTGTCCCACTATTGAGCAGGCGAAAAGCTTGAACTTGATCATCAGCTGAGAGCTGAGTTTTGTTGGGACAAACCCGGTCTGGCGACGAACGCCGAGTAGCCTCCGGCGACATGAACACCGGACGGACATCTCTCTCTCACACATACTCGACACACCAAGGTGGAAGAAGAGGAGCACACGATTTTCCGGCGACGAACGCCAAAGCCGCACGAACGGCGCTTCTTTCTTAGAGCTCAAACTCTCACCCAAGCACCCACCTTACAAACGTACAGGACACAGGTTTTATACCCCGGGCCAGCTTCAGAGCACGCACTCCACGCCCCCTACCCGTTCGCTCGCACGATCCGATCGCCTTGGCTCAGTTGGCTGCGCGCACGACGCGTTCTCGCGCGCACGACGCGGCAAGCCCGGCAACAGACCTCCACGCTCCCGCTCCCTACGCCAACGACCTAGCTCTACACACACGCATACACCTGCATGCACACACACGCACACCTGCATGCACACACGCATGCACGTCACGGCGCCCAGCACACCCAGTGCACGCACACACACTGGTTTCCACTGCTGCGCCGTGTCTTATTTTCTAACAATCTCCCCCTAAGACACGACCTAGCCACATGACGAGCTTGTTGTTGACGGAGTTGCTGCAGCTATCGTCGTTGTCGTCGCCATGGCCGCCGCTACGGCCACCCGGACGTGAACACCGCTGCATCCTTCTTCTTCATCTCCGGCGACATACGCCATCTTCTCCGGCGACGCACGCCGAGTCCCTTCACCATTGGCGACACACGCCGTCTGTGCTGTCGCGCTCGAACGCCTGACGGCACGACGCCGTGTACACGCCGTGCCACGCCGCCGCACCGTGTCGCGGCCTCCCCGCCACCATGCAGGACCTCCGCGGCCTCCTCGCCGCGCCGCCGCACGCACGACGTCGCAGCGCGCCGCCTCTGTTTTTGCCGTGCTCGGCCACAACGCCGCGCATCTCCTTAGGCCGACACACGGCCCGGACCTCCATCGCGTAGCCACCGGCGAACACCGCCACCGCCAGCACGCCTCCGGCAAGGGGAAGAACACCAAGAGAACCAAGCTCATGATACCAATTGTTGGGACAAACCCGGTCCGGCGACGAACGCCGAGTAGCCTCCGACGACATGAACACCGGACAGACATCTCTCTCTCACACATACTCGACACACCAAGGTGGAAGAACAGGAGCACACGATTTTCCGGCGACGAACGCCAAAGCCACACGAACGGCGCTTCTTTCTTAGAGCTCAAACTCTCACCCAAGCACCCACCTTACAAACGTACAGGACACAGGTTTTATACCCCGGGCCAGCTTCAGAGCACGCACTCCACGCCCCCTACCCGTTCGCTCGCACGATCCGATCGCCTTGGCTCCGTTGGCTGCGCGCACGACGCGTTCTCGCGCACACGACGCGGCAAGCCCGGCAACAGACCTCCACGCTCCCGCTCCCTACGCCAACGACCTAGCTCTACTACGACGCATACACCTGCATGCACACACACGCACACCTGCATGCACACACGCATGCACGTCACGGCGCCCAGCACACCCAGTGCACGCACACACACTGGTTTCCACTGCTGCGCCGTGTCTTATATTCTAACAAGTTTTGTCAGCGTTGGATCCCTTGATCGGTTTCTACTAACCACGCCACTCAGAGCACGGGAGCGCTTTGCGTCCTATTGATGTCCCTCCTTTGACATGGTTGACGTAGATGGTGATGAAACTTGGTAGCCTTAGCCCGCTACCTGGCGCGCCAGATGTCCGCGTGTGATCTCACGATATCAGGGATCAGGTGACCCCCTTTTATGATTCGGCCAGGGGCTAAAACACTCCAGACAAACAACAAGCTAAATCACCATCTGATGACATGATTCTTTTTTACCCAGGTTAGGTCCGCAATGATGCGCAATACCCTACTCCTACCTTGATCTTTTTATATGGTGGATATATGGAGGGTACAAGCGCTCACACACCCACCGTAGAGGAGTGCTCGCGCACTATTGGAGAGTGCTCGGGGATAGCTAAGTGATCATAGCGTATTGGCCAGAGTACCTCTTTTCTTCTCTTCTCACTTCTACCACTCATTTTGTTGTGTCTAAAAGACTTGTCCTTCTGCTGGTCGCAGCTCTCCCCTTATATAGCATAAGGGGGCAGCACAGTGGCCTTCCGTATATACTAGATATAATGAACTTGGACGTAATTAGTAATGCGCCTTATCTTTGACTTGGGTGGCTGTTGTCAAGCAATTGGTCGTTTGACAAGAGCAGACTCCCAAGCACTTGAGTGCTCCTGCCTCTCGCGGGCTCCACGTGTGCCAGTTAGAGGGCGAGGGACCGATGTTTCTTAGTCAAAAAGACTCCAAGCATCATGGTTGTCAGCAACTTGATAGGCATAGTGCCTTATTGTGCAGGTAGATGTGAACCGCCCTGTAGGATGCCGTTGGGATGGCCTACAATACATAGGTTGCGGCAGGCTACATTGCGTAGCCCACCTCTTCATTTAATGCATGGTCGGACCTTCCGAGCACACCTCCTCGTTGAATGATGCGGTGGCGTGCTCGTGACCTTCTTCCCTTTGAACACACGCTTGTGCTCTTGTTAGTGCTCGGTCTTGAACTGAAGTTGGGCCTTGTCGGCCGCGATCCTGACAGAGATCTGTGTGCCGCTTGAGCAGGTAAAATGGCAAGTGAAGGATGGACTCCTTCTGGATGTTGTAGTCAATAGGAGTTTTTATCCGGGGTAATTTTCCTAGATAGTTTGTAGGTACTTTGGGGATGCCCATATCCGTGTGTCCGGGCTACCCTTTTTCCCGTTGCACTGACAAAGGCAAAGGCAAGACAGGGGCATCCGGGTAGTTCTCTCCAACCTCTCATACTTTACGCAATCCTTGCGATCTACACCATTGTACACAAACCCTAGCTCCCATACGAGGCTAGCCAGATACTATACATCCAAGCAGAAGTAGAGTATTACGTCGATCGTGAGGGCCCGACCCTGGATAAACTTGTCTCGTGTGAATCCTATCACATGATTACTGTAGGGATCTTGAACCGACAATTGGCACGCCAGGCAAGGGCAGCGCTGGCCGGAGATTGGGTCCAACTTCACCACGACGTCTTCGCTTCGGGCCAGATCTTCCGCTTTAGCACCCAAAACTTCGTCGCCAACGCGGTCGAGCGTCTTGCCCTTGCCGCCACCCTCCATGAGGGCCAGGCTCCCACTTTTAGTTGGTATTCTAAGCTTTATTGCCGATCAACCAGGCAGCATGCAACTCCGCGCCCCGACACCGCACCAGGCGAAGTCAACGCCTAGGCAACCCATGGGATCTTCATCACCCATCAACATGCCGAGGCGGTTTACTAGCTCGTCCCTATTGTGGAATCGCTCTTACCCATCCTGGAGGATCCGAGTCCGATAGGGATGAGAGCTCAAACAACAAGGTCTTTATGGTCGTGGATGAGTGGGTCCATGGCAGAGGCCTTTATGGTCACCCGCGTGGCAAGCGCCAGCAGCGGCGCCAAGGGCGACGCGGCAAACCCTGACGAAGACCTTGTGACACCAAGGCCGCAGCAGTGGTACAACTCACCCTAGAGACTACGCTGAGTTCTCCCCGACGCAACATGAATAAGAAGCACAAGAGCAATGACGTCGTCGACGCTGACCTCATGGTTGTAGCCGAATACAGGCAAAAAGCCAGCAGAAGGGCAAGCCCTAGAGGTAAACCGATGAGATCATGAGCCAACCCTCCAAATATCACGACACGAAAGAGAACCCAGTGCAACACACGAACTGGGAGTGCACCTTCCTGGAGAGATGGCCCGCCGACAACAAGAAGCAGGCACACAGCTCCAACAATGAGAATGGTCGTCCCAAGGGCAGGGTGGGAAGCAGTACCCCCAGAACGTTAAGATGGTCAACATGATCTTTCGCCGGGCCAAGTCCAAGCAGGTGCAGAAGCTAGAATTGGGCGAGGTCCGCGTAGGTCCCGCCATGGGCCAATGGCTAGACAGTCCGAGTTGGCGATCTCCTCGGCGATCTCCTTCAACAGCTCCGACCACCCGGACTACATTCGCCATTCAGGGAAATACGCTGTGGTGTTCGACCAGATTGTCGAAGGATGCCAGTAGAACAGTCATAAACATGCCAGAACTTTGAAGATGGACATTCCGCTCTCGCCCCTAAAGCACAACTACTTTTCACGGCATCATGCCTGGGAAGTGTGCCCAGCCTCTTGGCCAAATATCCTTGGATCTAATTTGCGACACCACCAACAACTTCCGAGCTGAAACCCTCGCGTTCGAGGTCGTCCCATTTAGGGGTGCTTACCACGCTCTCCTAGGGCACTCCGCGTATGCGAAGTTCATGGCCCTTCTGTGTTACGCGTACCTAAAGCTCAAGATATCGGGTCCCAATGGGATCATCACAGTTAGCAGCGATTTCAAGTGCTCGCATGACTGTGAGGTGCCCACCATCGACATCGCCGAGTCTAAACTTACAGATGTGGAACATGACTAGCTCCAACAGGCGGTGGACAGCAGCTCCTCCAAGCAAGAAGGCCATCATGGCGTCAGCTTTCTAGTCAGGGCAAGATACAAAGAAGATCTATGTGCACCCAAGGACCCGGCCAAGAGATCGGGGCTAGCCTGAGCCCGACATAGAAAAGCGCGCTCGTTGATTTCCTTCTTAAGAACCGAAACATTTATGCTTGGAAAATTTCTAACATGTCAGGTGTTCCAGCAGATATCGTTGAGCACTCATTAAACGTTATTAAGGGCGCACGGCCTATCAAGCAGACCATGCGTCTATGGTATTTACCTCGATCGTGAGGACCCGAACTTGGGTAAACTTGACTCGTGTGAATCCCATCTGGGCATCCAGCTACATGCAACACCCCATATGTGTACCAACGGATCTTGAACCGACACTACCAAAACAAGAGCATCCTTCAGGACATCAAACTGCCCTTGTCTAACCATAGCCTAACCTTCCTTGCGCCTACCATAAGGATTCCCCACGTAACATATCTCCCTTCCTCAACAAGCAGCCCATCCTAGAGGGAGAGCTCTTTTGTTTACCCAAAGCCATTCTTTGACTTACACTCTCCCACATAACATCTTTCTCCCCGTGGGCTCCCACTTATGTTTACCCAAAGCCATTCTTTCACATTTTGGAAGTTGCCACCTAATAAGGTACTCTGAAGAGCTTTCAGGGAAGTATCCACGAATGAGTGCCTCCTTACGGCCCATTCTAGCAATAAGGTAGGCTTGGATGCCAAACAACCTTTTCCTCATCAGTCGTTGTCGTGCGACTTGGCACCATGTGGCTACCCTCGACTATACTTGAAGCCATGTGCTCGGGGTACATTTGTTCTCAACGCGCTTTTTGAGCTCTCTAGTTAGCGGCCTCTTCCCTTGCTTCGCTTAAGTGAATGCCTCGCTTTTCATGAAAAACGTCAAGGTTTTGCAAGGCTTTTGGCCCGCCGGATACATTCACCGCCACATTGTGCTACTCGGCTAAGATACCTTGGGACAAGGGTGCCTAAGCCATGTTACCCTCCCTTCAGAACTTGCGTTCCTTAGGGGTTAGCCGCGGATTGTTTGGTCAGCGGAACCTATGGCCATCATATTACATGAGCTTCTGCTTTAGGATTTTATGTGAGGAGCATCACCTGGCTCACCCGACTTGCATGCAGGGAGCATCAACCCGCTCACCCGGCTTGGCATGCGGGGAGCATTACCTTGCTCACCCGGCTTGCGTGTGGGGAGCATCATCCCGCTCACCCTACTTTCATGTGGGGACCATTATCTTGATCACCGGCTTGCATGCGGGGAGTATCACCTGGCTCACCTGGCTTTCGTGCGGGGAGCATCGCCCGGCTCACCCAGCTTTCGTGCGAGGAGCATTACATTGCTCACCCGGCTTGCTCTAGTCAGGACCTCGTTGGCGTGTTTCTTTGTTGATGATGGGTTCCGGAGTGTGAGGCTGGTGCAGCATCCGTTCGCGGAGCTTGTCACTGCTCTATGCGGGGCCAAGCACTTGGCCTTCACTGTTGGCGGGGTGTCATGCCCCAATGCCCAATTTGGTGGAGATGCATCGTTAGCCATCTCACTTGGGTTGTAGCTTTTCTTCAAGCTTGAGGTCGAGGACCTCCTTTAGGATGAGCTCGCTTTGGAGGGAGGCTCTTGGCCCCCACTCTTGGCCCCCACTTGGGAGTTGTAGAAGCGTGTACCGCTTTGCTTGCAGGTGGCGTGCTTCACCCAAGCCTGGTTCCTGGCGACTTCGTTGGACTTGTCTTGATGCGCTGCTCTCCTCAGAGTTGTGCGGAGTGGTCTTGCATGACTTCTCGGGGCAGAAAGAGTGATGCTCGATTTTCGTTGAGAGGACAGCTTTGGCACCTCATGCCCAGGAAAATTGGGCTTTTGGCTTGGTGGAGAGGTTGATGGTGATATGTACTCTTCTGAAGGAAGGAGCAGCTCCTTGACCCATACGTCCCGTGTGAGGCATCGTCCATCCATGACAACGAGATTCTTGGGGTATGAGTCCCTATGCTTGCTCGACAAATCCTTTGCTCTTGAGGGAGGTGGCAGAGGCTGAGTGCATCTTTGTTTTCACGGAATTATACTTTTCTGGAATGAAATTGCTTCAAATGGGGCTCCGTTGTAGCATATGATGATGCTTCTAGAAGAATTTGTGTGTATCATGGGAGCTGATGGTGGTGGGTAGCTCAGCTTTGACCAACTTTGGGAAGTATTTGATGGCGGATCCCATATACCAATCTCTCCTACCCCTTTGACTGGGGGGAATGGTCTGAACACCCCACTTCTTTGAATACTGAGGTCAGCGTGCCGGCGGGCTTTTCTTGCTCTAACATGCTTCTCATCCTTTGAAGGAGCAAGGTGGTGCTCTGGACTGGGGTGGTCCAGCAAATGCTAGAAGAATTTGTGTGTATCATGGGAGCTGATGGTGGTGGGTAGCTCAGCTTTGACCAACTTTGGGAAGTATTTGATGGCGGATCCCATATACCAATCTCTCCTACCCCTTTGACCGGGGGGAATGGTCTGAACACCCCACTTCTTTGAATATTCAGGTCAGCATGCCGGCGGGCTTTTCTTGCTCTAACATGCTTCTCATCCTTTGAAGGAGCAAGGTGGTGCTCTGGACTGGGGTGGTCCGGCAAATGCTAGAAGAATGTGTGTATCATGGGAGCTGATGGTGGTGGGTAGCTCAGCTTTGACCAACTTTGGGAAGTATTTGATGGCGGATCCCATATGCCAATCTCTCCTACCCCTTTGACCGGCGGGAATGGTCTGAACACCCCACTTCTTTGAATACTGAGGTCAGCGTGCCAGCGGGCTTTTCTTGCTGTAACATGCTTCTCATCCTTTGAAGGAGCAAGGTGGTGCTCTGGACTGGGGTGGTCCGGCAAATGGGTGCCTTGACCACGGTAGTCTTAACGTGGAGTAATCTCCATATGCTCTGTAGTGGATTTTCTTGAGGGGGCGATCTCCTTCCTTCCTTGTGAGGCGCTTGGGGAGAGCCGACACTTCTCCCTTTTGGGTGCATCACCTCAGATGGCGCACATCTTCGCCTTGCTAAGAGATGTTTTTGTCTTGCCATTTCCGATGTCTCTTTTCCTTGTGCAGATGCTTGGTGTCATCCACGGAGCGGGCACCTCAATGACGACGAGGGCGGCCCTTGATTCTCTGAGTGCAAACTCTCCATGAAGGTGTGCTCTCTGATGGGCGAAGCCCTAATGGCCTTGAGGAAAGTATCTTGCGATGATGGTACATGCGACTTGTTTGGCATAGTAACTTTCCCTGCATGGCAACTAGCACGCTACTTGGCCGAGGAAGTGATTCTTTTCGTTTTGTGTCCATTCCATGCACTCTTTATTTGGTCTTCGAAGCATGGAGATAACTCGTCTCTTTGGTTTATCCTCAATTGGAAATCCGCCTGCTCGAGGGGACGATGAAATATGACAATTGGCGGGAGAGTTGGAGCGTGAAAGCTTCCTACTCGGCTCATTGTCAGTTGCATCAAAGTCAAGACATGCTTCATTTTGGATTGATGTTTTCTCCTAGGCACATGGATACAGTCCCATGTCCCGTTGAGACGCCTCTTATCTGGTGAGGGGCTAGGTGCTTCTTTCCCTTGTTGCTCCTCTCTTCTTGAAGTGATGGAGCGTGTTACTCGGCAACAGAGTCTGCGAGGATTCGAGGTTCGATGGTTGCTCTTTCAAACGGATCAAACCTCACAGCCTATACGATGACTCGTTTCGCCATTTACTTGTTGTGGGAGAACCTTCTTGATTTGGGCATGTTATTTCTTTGCCCCTGTGAGCGCGTTTCTCACAGAGTCCCTTGGAGCGAGACCCTCTTGAGGTGGCTAGTTGGCGGTAATTGTCCTTCTCGCGGGCCGGTGTTTGCCATGACATCTTGGAGGGGCTCGATCAAAGTTCGAGCGGAATTGATGTTTGCCTTCTTCTCTTGCCCGGATGGCACTCTTTAGCCCTTGGAGCGACAAGCATGTATGGTAACCGGATTTCTTCCTTGAAGGCATAAGCAAGGTTGCTTGACGCTCGCAAGATAGGATCCGGCATGGATGACTCTTGTGGCGACCCTTGTGTGATGAGGCATGCTCTGCTACGGTGGTGGAGGGTAGCCCCCCTGGCACGACCTCGACATGCTGCAACCACCATTTTGACTCCTTTTGTGCAATTATGAACGGAACTTTCTCGATTCCATATCCTTAAGAGTGGGGTGAAGTATCCGAGGTGCCTCCCCAACACTCTCCTTGTGGCTTCATCAAGCTCCTAGAGAAATTGGGAGAGCAAGATACCTGCCACATTCCTCGAGTGCGCTCTTCGAGTGCTTTGAGGCCAACGATTGGGGCGGCGATGAAGACGAGCCGGATATTTTCCCGCCACGTTGGTGTTATCACGGCTTGCACAAGCGGGATGAGAATGTACACTTTCACGGGGTCGTCTCCTTCGGCAAGGGCGACGGTAGTGCATACTTCCATGAGATGAAGTAGGTTGGAATCTCCCGCAATCATTGTCACACCATGTGTTTTGTGTCACAAAACTATGTTAATAAAGCTTAAAAATTAGGACCAACAAAAACTTTTTGTGTGCTTGTGATGCTTGACTTGTTTGCTATTTGCTTGCTTGCTTGTTTGTGCTATAATTCATAAAAATCCTCCTACTCTCAAAACTCATCTCCTTGATCCAAATCCTTGCCCAATGATCATGCCATGTGTATAGGACATAAAACTATGTTTATACAAAAATATTTTGGCCAAAAAGCATTTATTCAGTTTAGGTTTTCAACAACCCCTGACTTGAGACATGAACTACAAGTCCTTAAATTAGGGTATATAAATTCTTTCAAAAATTATATTTGAAACCTATTATATATAAGACTTCCCAAAACCCCAAAATATTATTTTTAAAGGTTATTTTCATATTTTATTTAAAGATTTTTTTCTTAAGACCAGAAATGGTCTTTTATAGGGAAAAATTATTTTTATGTTTCAAAAATATTTGTGAAAATTTAGGGAAACTCAGTGGACATATATTTTCCATATATACGAGTTTAAACACATGGTCATGTTTAAAATATTGGAAAAAACCGTCCAAAATCCTTTCTGGATATGTCAAATAAATCCAGGAAAATTCTAGCAAGTCACATATGCCTCATATGATGATCTTGCCAAGTTTCATCTCAATCCAAATAGTTTTGGTGCACAAAAGAGCCCCAAAACCCTCCCTGTCTAGATTCAACTTTGATCAACTTTGCATTGCCAAGTGTCACCAATTGAGCTCAAATTTTGTGGACATGTTCAAATGCCCTAATGATGCATCTACACCAAGTGGTGCATCAAGGAGAACAATTTAGCTTAGCTAGATCTAAGCAAACCCATTTCTGTTGATTTCTAGGGTTTGCCAAAGTTGAATTGGACACTTTTTCCAAATGAGATGCAAGTTGGTGGTCTAGTCCAAAACAACCCCAACATGGTTTCTGTTAACTTTCACAATCAATGGATTCTTCTAAGTGCCCCATACCCAGCACAAACACCTTCTGCCCTATTCTAAGGATGAATGATTGACAGGGCAAAAGTGTTCTCCTTGAGGTAAGACTTCTACCACAGCTCAACCTTGTTACCTTCTACCTCCAGTAAACATTTCATGGCCACAGCTCAATCATTGATGGGGTAAAAAACCCCGTTCACCCCTCTGGTCAGCCAAAACAGCACCTTTTCTACCCATTTCCTTTTACTTTCACTACTTCCTTACCTCCTAAGGTTCAAGAGCATCTCAAGTACCCCCCAGCAGCTAGTGGACGAGGTGGACGCGCCAGAGCACGCTGGAGCGGCCATGCCGGCCATATGCACTGCCCAATGCCCCGACCACCTCGAGCCCCTCCAGCTCGCCAGCAGAGCCCCCTCGGCGTCCGCAACGCGCCACACCCCTGTCCCCCTCCTCTCTCTCCCTCCCATGGCCTCCCTCACACGCGCGCCATGCCGCCCGAGAAGCTCCATTGAGCGAGCTCGCACGCGCGAGCGTCTGTCGCCCTGCCTTCTCCCTCTCTCTTCTCAAGGTCGTAGACCACCTCCTCGAACGCCCCTGAGCCACCCTCGACCCTTCCCAACGGCCACCGAGGCTAGCTCTGCGGGCACCCATGGGCGTCGTCCACGGTGAGCCCCGGACTCGCCATAAAAGGCCACCCCGAGCTCCCCTCTGCCCTCCTCTTGCTCCCTCTCACTCCCAATCAGCATCCTGCATCCCCCGTTCCTCCTCAGAAGGTCCCAGTACTCGGATCGGACCCGGGCTCCGCCGCTTCGGCTCGCCGGAGATCTCGTTGTACGAGCTCCCTCCGACCCTCTTTCTTCTTCCTCTGGGATCTCCCCTGCACCCTGACGCCCTTCCCTCTCTCCTCCGCACCGATTGCAGGCCAGAGCAACCGGATTGAGTCCGACCCGAGGCTCCGCCGCACAGCTCCCTCGTCGTCGGCGAACCACTCCGCCCTGGCAGCCCCCTCCACCTCTGGTCGAAGCGTGGCTCGACCCCGAACTCATCCACGCCATCCCCGCCCGAACGGTCGCCGGGAGCCTCGCCGGTGAGTTCCCGACCCCCTGGTCGCGAGGTGGGAGATGACAGGCGGGCCCCGCCTGTCATGCTCTCGCCTCTCCCTCTCTCTGGCGTCGGGGGCCCGCGCGTCAGGTTTGAACCTGGCAGGCGCTCGCCCCGGCTCGCCTTGGCCTCTCTGCCTCTAGGCCGGCTGAGTTGTGTCTGGTTTCGGCTAGCGCACAGTGTCTTTTGTTTTTATTATTTTACCAAAAACTTTGCAAATTTCCACAGGATAAAATAATGGTCCAAATGCAATGATTTCACTTCCTAAATTCTTCTAAAATTCCCAGAATGGTGTAGATTTCATACATGTCCATCACAATTTGTGTGCTGTTCAAATTTAAATTCAAAATTTGAACCTCTAAGGGCCACTTTGAAAATCCCTAAAACATTCATTTTTGATCCAAATGGGATGATTCCAATATCCTTGTGCTCTGTATATCATGCACTATTTATCTAAAAATGGTGAACATTTTTCCTAGGCATAAATTATGTTGGATCTAATAAATAGCCCATTTCTTCATATGATTCAACTTGGGAAATGCTAGAGTGATCAAATGATGTCCAAATCCAGTAAAACCAACTCCCTCTTACTTTTAAAATCATGCCTGAATTAATGAGTGTCTTCACTCATTTTCATAAAAAGGCATTCTGTGGACTCCATGCAAGTCCCTGTTCCCTTTCCAGTGCCCTTTTAATGAGATTCCTAGTGCTTCAAAATCCAGTAGAGCCACTTTGGTTATTTTTCATATAGCCAAAGGTGTCCTAGAAAAATGAAATTCCTATTTTTAGAACATTTCTATTTCCTGCCCTGTTGTGATGCTTATTGATTGTTTTCAACGATAGTTGACGGAGTAGACGGAGTGCTTGGTGAAGGACCAGAAGAATCGAAGACTTTGCTGAGACAGGCAAGCAGCCCTTTGACCATGTTGATGAACCCTTTTATGCATGTCAATATAGCACTTTATTTGTTGCATCAAAAAGCATGATGATATGGTGACCACCTTGTTGGGTTGTCTCCGATGCATTTCTCGTTTATACTTGCATTGTGCATGACTCTATTTTCCATTGAGAGTTATGCGGGTGGGAAGTAGTTGGGATGCTATGTAGCTGGCTACGCAAGTGGGGCAGGAATATGCATTGAGACAAAAAGCAAAATGTTTTACCAAAGACTGTACGAAAACCCCATCGGGTGCCACTAATGCCCGAGGGAGAAATTGAGCTAGGTAACCACTTGATAAAGAAGTGGTGTACCGAAGCAAGTTGTGTGTGTGTTTTCGAAAACGGATTAGATTTGAGATTTGTCGACCGTTCCCAACCTTACATGTACGACCACACTACCACTTATGGAAAGGGGCTTTGTTGATTACTTTGGTCGATGCTAGCAGAGAGCCCGCATTACTAGTGGCGGGAGTGGCGAGGTCCCTCTCGATACGGGCCGTGTCCACGATCAAGGACAGTTGGGTGGTCCTGCTTAAACTACGTCAAGTGTTTTACAAAACTTGGGTATGTGAAAGAAAACCTTGAGCTATGACAAATAGTCTGTCGAGATGATGAAACTAAAGTTGAGATACTCTGTTTATATTGATATCTGTAACCTGTTCATATGGATATCTGCAACCTATTGATGCATTATTTCTAAAATGGTAGGACATCTCATTGCACTCAAAAAGTAGCTTTCCGCTAAAATACCAACTTAGTGTTAAAGCTTGCATGTTATCCCGCTTTCAATCATGGGTTGCTTGCGAGTACATTCAAAGTACTCATTGGCTTGTCCCTGGTTATTTAATTGGCCAGGCATGGAACAACGGGAATTTGATGAAGAGTACCTTGGTGACGAACATGCGAATTAGGACGCTTACCAGTCAAAATGCCTGTAGGGTTAAGGCAGATGGCATGGGTCCAAGTTATCGTTGAAGATTTCCGCTGCGAGTGTTTATCTGATGATTGGCCTTCACAGTCCTATCTGTGCAAGACTTGACCATAATGGTCATATTTGTGTAAGATGGTACGTAATGCATGTAAGACTCTTGATTATCCAGTTCTGTGTGTTCAGTGAGCATTGATCTTGGGATCACTGCACACGTGGATTCGATGACTTCGACTTATGAGTCGGGGTCCCCACAATCATCTTGATGGTTGGTTGCCTAAACTTGCTCAAGAAGGGCGTCTCCTCGATCTCCATCAAGAAGAGGTCACTTGTTGACCTAGTCCCGCGGGTGGCGATGGTAGCCTTGAGAATTGGGCTTGCTTCCTTCTCCACTAGAGCGGCCTTGAGAGCGATCTCGGAGTCGGTGGTGAGGACGGGAACACATAAGCATTTCGGCGGTGCAAGGATAGCTTGGTAGACGTCGCAATCTCCTTGGCTCAAGTTATCAAAAAGAGCAAACTGTGGTGCTGCTGAGATGGCACAAGCTGTCATCGAGTCACATCGAGAAAGTGCATCAGCGGTGGTGTTAAGGCGCCCAGGACGGTACTCCACAATGAAATCATAGCCGATCAACTTGCTCAACCATTGACGTTGTGGAACTGTTGAAATCGGTTGGTCTAGGATGAACTTGAGACTGTAGTGGTCAATGCAAACAGTGAATGCACGTCCCCACAAGTAGGGCCACCAATGATGCACTAATTGGACTAGGACGATTAGCACCCTTTCATAGGCTGCCAACTTAGCATGACACAGTGCTATGGGCCGTTGTAGAATGCCAACGAATCATCACCCTGGTGAAGAATGGGGCTGAAGCTGGAGTTGGAAGCATCACACTTGACAATGAAGCGAGTGCGAAAGTCAAGCATCTGAAGGACTGAGGCTGTACTGAGGGGGCGCTTGTGCGCACCAAACGTGGCCTGAACTTCTTTGCACCAACGAAATCCCTCCTTTCTTCAGAAGCTTTGTGAGCGGGGCTGCGATGGTACCAATGTCCTTGATGAACTTGCCCGTGGTAGCCTGCAAGGCCAAGGAAACTGCGTCTAGGACACAAGCTAGTACTACTTTGCCATACTCTCGACTCTAATTGGTATAAACTGAAATTACACTACCTTAACAGAACCTGAAGACTACCAATACAGAAACATCCTTCAGGACATCAAACTTCCCTTGTGCAGCCACAGCCAAACCTGCACCTGCTGCCTTGCGCCTACCATGAGGAATTCCCCACATAACAATATGCATGGCACATATCAACTTTAATTGACAAGGAATATAAGCACAGAAACACTGGTCGCCTCATTTGTTTGACATCCAGAACAGTTTTAAGCAATCAACAGGTTATTTGTCCAAATTACTGTTTACTACCTCCGTTCCAAAATAACTGAAGTTCTAAGATTGTCCTAAGTCTAACTTCATTAAGTTTGACCAAGTTTATATGGAAATATATCAACATCTACAAAACCAAAATTACTTCATTAGATTTATTATGAAATATGTTGTCATATTGTATATATTTGACATCGTAAATCTCTGGATTTTTCTAAAGACATGGTCAAACTTTAAAAAGTTTGACTTAGGAAAATCCTAAAACTTCAATTATTTTGGAACGGAGAGAGTAATAAGCCTTTATATTCAAGCACCAGATAAACTAGAAGGGTATTAGTGATGATATAATTATGGAGGTTGAACGGTGAAAAGTAATACTCCCTCCGTTCCAGAATATAAGGTGTATTGTTTTCCGTGCAGGTCAACCATTTGAATGTTTGACCAAGATTATAGAATAAATTAATGACATCTACAATACCAAATAGATAAAACATGGAACTATTTTTCATGATGGATCAAATGGTATAAATTTTGTATTCTGGATATTGATATATATTTTCTATTAACTCGATCAAACATGGCTTCGTTTGACTTTTGAAAAAACAAATACACCTTATATAAAGGAACGGAGGGAGTACATACTTGATTTGGGATCGACGTGCACAAAAAAGCTTGCGGCAACTATGAGATAACATAATATGAGCATAAGGCCTTTAAAATAGTTCGACGTGCCTTCCTGGAAAAAGCATAGACTAAAGTGTTAAAATTGCACTTGGTCAAATTTAAAAGGAGCACGCTGTGGCAACTGTGTAAACTACAGAATACATTATAAATGCTGACTCGTTCTGCAAACAGACCTGTAGCATAAATGCCACCACAAGTACTGTTATAAAAAGAGTTGCTGTCTCAAACAATTGAAAGTTCAAGTCCATCTCTTCCCCCATCATCCAGCCAATTACCACACAGAAAGGAATCTGCAAATCATGCAACATGGGTGTTGCTTGCAATTGTTTAACCTTGCAAAAAATGGAAATGTACAGGACGACAGTTGAATCTTTAAGAGTAAATGAACTTACCACAAACATAGATATCTGTGTTGACGACCCTATGGCGACACCCAATGTAATGTCCTTGTGGCATGCAAGCGGTTAAAGATGAGAACAGAATCACACAATTGAGTTGCAGAAAGCAGGGGCTACTTACAAGTTTGTTTTCATGGCAAACATAATGGCACTTGCATACTCAGCAGCATTCCCCACAATAGGAAGCAGAATAACACTAATAAAGGCCAGTGGCATGTTTAATGATTCAGAGGCCCCCTGTTACAACATAGTAAAGAAGCACAGTTCGAGCAGGAGATAATGCGTTGATGTAAAATAGCGATTATATTTGTCTCCTGATGTAAACATTTCGTTACCTGTATGGCATCTACCAGATACCCAGATAGAATTGAAATCCAAATAGTCAATACAAAAGGCCAGGAGATAGCTTCCCCCTGTGTTATCTCCTTTTCATCCTCTTCATCCTCAGTGCTTTCTTCTTCCTGTTATGGCAAGAAGGTAAAATAGGATTTGAAGGAACTGTGCACAAATTTAAGTCCAGATTTTCTCTGGTTTGTTTTGATGGGCAATTGTTCCTTTGTGCCTCACGTGAATTTGAGAAAACAGCAAATGATTACATGACTAGTTAAAACTTAAAAGAGACTGAACTGTTCGGAAAGTGTGGTGAAGTGACACATATATAAGTCAGAAGGGATATTCAAAGAAAGGTACGTGATGTACTAGTGCAGAGCTAACATATTTAGACGCAAAAGGAGCGTCGCTTAGACGCTTAGCCATATTGTCGATGATAAGTAGAAATACTTATGGCCTGGGACCTCAACGCTGTATCAACGGCCCCCACTAAATCAACAGATAGGATACCACACCAAGGAGGAATGCCCCCGACCACGGAGGAACCTTCCCATCAAAGTACAACATATCAAAGGAAACTCTCTATGACTTACGAAAGGCTATACGTGTTGTAAACCAACACCAGTCCAACACCTACTCCTATACGCCCCACACATCGATATGGAGCCACCCATACCTGTGGACGATTTTACGTCGATCCTAACAGCGGTAATAGAGCGAGTGTGGAATTTGTAGTCGATGGGACGTCACATCAGGAGATCAGAGGGTCTTGAGGACAGAACACAAAGACACATGATATACCCGGGTTCAGGTCCCCAATGTGGGTAAAAGCCCTACTTCCTGCCTTGCTCCTTCCTTATATATGTGGAGAATATCGAGAGTTACAATGTAGAGGGAGGGCCTCGGCAAGTCAGGAAGTCTGGGCTAGTTCTGACGATGGTGTAGATCCCGGCCTGAAGCGCCTGAATCCTTCTACATGGTGTAGGTTAAAACTAGCGCGAGGGAGTGGTCATGATGAGGATAAATATGATGATTATGCCTGCTTAAGCTGGAAAGAAATATTGAGCCTCGTTGACAAATATAACAAGGTGAATTCATTCCTAGTTGAACATGTTACTTTGATCCTGAAGAATTTTATACTACCTAAGTCATGGACTTTTAGTAATATTAGGATTTGATTAATGGAGAGACGGGCGCATGGGTAAGAAGCTATGCACAAGGAATGGTGGCAAGCACGAGGGAGGTGTGGGAGGAAGTGGCGCCATCATCATGTGAAGAGAACAAAAGTTAGAAAGAAGATATTCCCTGTCAGATTAGGATTGACTGCCAGGAGGTCCGAAATTGATGTACGTGCAGAATGTGTGTCAGTGCTCCCAATAAGGCTTGTAAATACAATTTGAAAAGCCTGACTTGTGTGCTTTCTAAATTGTATACCCACAGCCCCCGATTCACGGAGACCGAATCGCGGCCGTCAAAATAATACAGCGGTTGTTTTCTGCCAGTTTTACAGATAGTCATTTAAGTTAGGAAAGTTAAGAGATATGGTTGTTTTGACTCCAACAGTAGGTTGGACGTCCAGGAGTCTTTATATACCCTAGAGCATCTCCAATAGCCTTTGTATATTGGATTGCTAAAAACTTGTTATAGCAAGAGGAGAGAGAAGGTTTACAAAGCCAACATGTTTTTTGCTTTGGTAGCCTTTGTATATTGGATTGCTATATTTGCACAAAACACACAATGACATGTGGGGACAGTTTGTCATAGACACATTGCACACTAGCATACGTACATGTATATGTATACTAGCACAACTCGCATCCACGTACACATGCACACACGCGTACACTTACACACATGCAGCGCGCACACACACACGTACACACACACGTACACACACACACACGTACACATGCAGCACACACGCGTACACGTACACACAAAAAACACGTACATGTACACACGCGCGCACACACAGCGCACGCGCAGCACACACACTAGTACACGGACCCACCTGTCATTGAGACAAAGTGAGGCTTTAGGAGGCTTGCTAAAAATTTACAAAGTGGCCTTTGGCTTGGCAAATATGCAAAGTGTGGGTGCAAATATAGCAAGCTTTGTAAAAAAATTTGGTGGGGGACCACTTATACAAAGGCTGTTGGAGAAGGTTTTTTGGCCAAGATTTGTAAAATAGCAAGTGAGTGCAAATATACAAAGGCTGTTGGAGATGCTCTTGGTGAATTGGGAGGAGACCACGTTTTGGCTCCAACAGTAGGTTGGACGTCCAGGAGATATGGTTGCTTTCAGGGTTAGACCACGTTTTGATCAAACCTCTACCAGATTGAATTGCTTTAAGCATTCCTCTGAAATTATATTCTTCTTTGCATCAATCGGGAATATCTATATACACCAAATTCGTTCGATAGGGTGTATTTGCTATTGAAAGTCAAGTGCTATCTGTCGTTCCATTGTGAATTGGGAGACTGCAGAGCCGCTTCGTGGTCGGCAGCTAAGTGCGCAAGTGTGTGGTGTTGCCAATATCCATAGGGTTGAAGATCCGTCCCATTGCCAACGGGGGAACAGCCGGAGAGTTCGTGAGCGTCTCACAAGTTATCCAACAAGTTCATCATCGACACCATCCGCTCACTGAGAAGATCGGGCCACCCCTTATCATCTTGTATCAGATTTCCAGCGTTTACTCGGTGAGCATCCATCCATCCCTTAGATTAGTTTGTTTTAGTCCTATACAGAAAAAGCCATACAAAAAGATTAGGTTTCGAGTTTGCTGCCATAGCCTAAATAGCATCAGTTCCAAGTTTTAGTTGTTGGTCGTTGTCTTTTATTTGCGTAACATATATTCTGATCTGAGTCATGGTAGTTTCTCTAGAATTTTCATTCTCACGTCGGAGTCAGTATTAGTTTGGTTAGATTATCCATCTGAATCAGGTTGTGTTTCCTTTTGATAACCGGGCCACATCTGGACACTTTGGAAACTGCAGTTCGTTGATCCGTAAAAAAAAAAAGAGAGAACAAAAAAAAAATGGTGTCTTTTGTCTGCTCTGAGGTGATTTCTGATGGTGTTTTCGGTGTTCCCTACATTGATCCCATCTCGCACATGCGCCGTTCCTCGGTGCTTGGTGCTCGTCCGTCTATGCTATCGTCCCCCGCGACGACTTTTGTGGATGGTGATTGTCGCTCTACATTGACTCCTCTCGCGACTCTCACCGGCTGTGTTGGTGCATATGACTCCATCGACATGCGCCTTCCCTCGGCACTTGGGGCTTGTCTGCATGCGTCCTCGTCTCATTCACCGGCCTTTGCGGACGATGCTGGAATTGTTCAACCGCTTCCTCTCGCGGCTTCCACGGGTGGTGGTGGCCGCTCACTTTTCGGTGTTGATGCGTCGACTACTTCAGCTATGTCTTGTGCATCTACAGCGATCTGCTCCGTTGAGCCCTTGACTGCACAGGAGATTACGCGCCTTCGATGCTTGCTAGCTGAGTCCTTTGGTTCTCCATCAACCAGTTCTGCTGGTTCTGCTACTGACTCTTCTGGCATTGTGAGACCACCATCTACACAGGCAGGTACATCTCCGTGGATTCTTGATACTGGAGCATCTTTTCATATGACTCATGATTCATCCACTTTGTCATCTATTCGACCTTTAGATTCTCCAGTTAATGTACTTACTGCTGATGGTACCTCCCTCCCGGTTAATGGTCGAGGCATTCTTAGCACTTCGTCCTTTCATGTTCCTGATGTTGCTCATGTTCCTCGACTTACCATGCAGCTCATGTCCGGTGGTCAGATTGTTGACTCTGGTTGTCGGGTCATTCTCGACTTTGACTCGGTCTCTATTCTAGACCGACATACTGGTGCTCTCCTTGGTGCTGGCCCCCGGCACCGTGACTCCCAGGCATTGTTTTTAAGGCGTCCCCAAAGCGTCGCCTAGTCGACGCCTAGGCGTCAGAGCGCCCGGAGACGGCAGAGCGTCGGGCTCGCCTTAGGCCATCGCCCAAGGCGTCCAGATTCGCCTATTGAGGCGTCCAGGTCGTCGCCTAGGCGGGGGAGGCGTCGCCCTGGTCCAATTTGGGAGCTTGACTGGCTTCACCTTCCCTCCGCTGCCACTGCCGCCAGTCTCACCCCCCTCAGTTGCCTTGTCTACCAGTTCTTTTCATCAGTGGCATCATCGCCTTGGTCACTTGTGGGGCTCTCGTCTATGGTACTTAGTCTGCAAAATTCTGAGGAGCTATGGTACTTAGTCTGCAAAAACAAACGGGGCAAGCACCCTAGGACCAAGATGATATCATGAATGCGTTACTTTGGAATGTTAAGAGGGATTGCTGCCCCAGGTAGGAAAACTTTGGTAGTTTATACTATCAATAAGACACATGCTTCTATCCTAGGTTTTCAGGAAACTAAAAAGGAGGAGTTCTCTGACTCCTACCTCAGACCTCTAGTTGGTAGCAGGAACTTCTCTTGGCACCATCTCCCATCTAAGGGCTCTGCTGGTGGCATCCTGATGGGGGTGGATATAGACGTCTTTGATGTGCTATCTTGGTCCTGTTTAGAGTTTTCAGTTAGCTGTGTGTTGAAACTAAGAGGAAGTGAGACTACCTTTAGAATTATTACTGTTTACGGTTCTCCTAATGAGGAAGGTAAAGAGGCATTCATCTCTGAACTGCACTCCCTGTTCATTGAGAATCCATGGCCAACCCTTATAGGGGGGAGATTTTAATCTAATTAGATGTGCCAAGGAAAAAAAGCAATGGCAACATCAGTCACAAATGGAGTGATAGTTTCAATGCTTGGATTGAAATTTGGAGCCCGCTGGAAATTAAACTTTCTAGCAGGAAATTCACCTGGGCCAACAACCAGGTGGATTTGATCATGTCAACAATAGATAGGCTATTCTGCAATACTGAGCTAGATAAGTCTTTCCCCTCTAGCTACCTATAGAGCACTACCTAGATATGGTAGTGATCATGCACCCATCATGTGGGATTCTGGATTAGCCAAAAACCCAAAAGTAGTAGCTATAAAATGGAAAATTTGTGGCTTTTGAGAGAGGACTTCTCTGCCCTGGTGTCCAAAATTTGGAACAAACCTTCCAATGTTTCCTCTTCCATTGCCAATTGGCAAATGAAAATCAGGGAACTGAGAAAGGTCACCAAGGGTTGGAGTTCAAATGAAGAAGCCCAGCTTAGAAGATACAAAAAGATACTATCAGAGGAATATGATAAGTTAGACATTAAGGCAGAAACGGTGACTCTTTCTGAAGCTGAAATTTCTAGACTCAGATTTATCTCATCCGAGTTGCAAAAAATTTGGCTCCAGGAGGAGGTTAAAGCTAAGTAAAGATCTAGAGACAGGGATATTAAAGAAGGTGACATGAACACTGCTTATTTCCATGCAATGGCCAACCAGAGAACAAGAAAAACCATTATCCATTCTCTGGATGGCCCTGATGGGCCAGTCACTGATAATGCAAAAAAATGCTAGAGGTAGCTAGCAATTTTTACAAAGACCTTTTCGAAAAGGAAGGAGTTTCAGGATTCCATCTGAATCCTGTCTTCTTCTCTCTGATGAGGAGAAGGTCAAATCTGAAGAAAATGAGATATTGGAGGCCCCATTTTCAGAGGAGGGGGTCAAGAAAGTTGCCGACTCCTATTCTGATGGAGACCCTGATGGCATCCCTTTCTTCTTCTACCAGCACTTTGGGAGCTAATTAAAAAGGATTTGATGGCTATGTTTGCTGACTTCCATAGTGGCAACTTGGACATTTATAGATTAAATGCCATGTTGTCCTTAATTCCTAAAGAGATTGATACTTCTTCCATGAAGAAATTCAAGCCCATTAGTCTGCTGAACTGCAGTTTTAAAATTTTCACTAAAGTGCTTACTAATAGATTGGCTAGAGTACTCCAAAGACTCATTGCCAGTAATCAATCTGCCTTCCCAAAAGGTAGATACGTTTTAGAAAGTGTGGTTACTGCTCATGAGGTTTTGCATTCCATTCATGCTAGCAAAAGGCAGGGACTGGTCCTTAAGCTAGATTGTGAAAAAGCTTTTGACAAAGTCAATCTTGATTTCCTTGATGAACTCCTTAGGGCTAGAGGATTTGGGGGGAAATGGCTCAGTTGGATCAACCAAATCACTCATGGGGGCTCTGTAGGTGTCAAGATTAACAATAGTGAAAGTGATTTTTTTATCACTGGGAAAGGGCTTAGACAGGGGGATCCCATGTGCCCCCTTCTTTTCAATCTTGTTGATGTGCTCACTAGAATGTTAATGAAAGCTTCCAACCAGCAGCTGGTTGAAGGGTTCTACCCTGAAATCTGCCCTGGAGGCATTACCTGTCTTCAGTATGTTGATGATACTATCCTCTTCCTAGGAAAAGACATCCAACATGCTACCAATCTAAAGATAGTCTTGAATTGCTTTGAACAAGTCTCTAGGATGAGGATCAATTATAGTAAAAGTGAGTTGATCCCCATGAACATAGAAGATGCAGAATTTGATAGTTTCTTAGAGGTGCTGGCTTCAACACTAAAGGGGCTTTCCCCATCAAATACCTTGGGACCCCCCTCCATCATGACAAACTAAGGAGAGAAGACATTCAACCTTTGATTGATAAAATCATGAAAAGGATTGCTGGATGGAGAGGGAAGTTGCTCTCTTACAAGGGCAGGCTGATCCTCATACTGGCATGCCTAGCCAGCATCCCTGTTTACCTGCTTTCCTTTTTCAAATTCCCCAAATGGGCCATTGACTTAATTAATTCTCAAATGGCTAACTGTTTGTGGAATGACTTTGAAGGCCATAGGAAATTGCATCTAGTAAATTGGAAACTAGTATGCATGAAAAAGGAATTTGGTGGATTGGGGATTCCTAACCTTCAAGATGTTAACCTCTGCCTCCTAGGGTCTTGGATTAAAAGATACTATGAGGGAGAAGGGAAACCTTGGAGAGCAATGATAGACAAGAAATATATGGGTAACAAAGCAAATGTTTTTGCTCTCTGCCCTAACCCTCACACCTCCAGATTCTGGAAAGGAGTGCAATCCATCATCCAGGCTCTGAAGTTTGGGTATAGATGGAAAGTAGGGAGAGGGGATAAAATTAGGTTTTGGGAAGACACCTGGTTTGGCACTTCCCCACTGGTTGTGCAATTTTGGTCTGTGTATGCAATCTGCAATGAACAGATCAAGTGCATTAGTGAAGTGTGGGATGGCACAGCCCTTAAACTCTCATTTAGAAGGAACTTTAATGATAGGCTTATGGAACATTGGTACTAACTGTTGGAAATTGCTAAAAGCATTGCCCTCACTGATGATGCTGACTCTCTTGTTTGGCAATTAGAAAACAAAGGGGTTTACTCCTCTAGCTCTTTATACCAGGTTATGAATTTTAGGGGTGTTCAACCCATGTTTGTTCATGCAGTTTGGAAACTGTGTGTTCCTCCCACGATCCATGTCTTTCTATGGTTGTTTGCTAATAATAAGTTGATGACTAGAGTACACCTAAGGAAAAGACACATCATAAAACCTCTGGATTGTGTGTTCTGCACAGAGGGAGATAAACTTCCATCTGCTCTTTGACTGCACAGTAGCTAGAGTTTTGTGGTCATTTATTAGTGCTCACTTTAATATTCCTGTTGGAACTAGGTTTGAATCATAGCCAGATTTTGGATTTCCAACAAGAAAAACTCTACCTTAAACACCGTTTGTTCGGCTGTCCTGTGGTGCTTGTGGAAATACAGGAACTCTATGATTTTTAACAACACCACTTGGATATCTATTACAGAGGTGTGGAGGTTGGTTCTCAGAACTCTCAAATTTTGGGAGATTCTAACACCAGAACATGGCAAAGTGAAGATGGAGGCATTCCTAAAGGAGCTGACGAACCACACGCAACAGCCACCAAGGATCATCAGTGGCTGATGCTGAAGCAGACCTCAAATGAAGGAGTTGTTGCCCGCTGGGATAAGCTCAAGATATCAAATGACGATGACTGCTTCCAATCCCCGATCAAGAAACAAGCTCCTGGAGACAAATGCACAATAAGCAGCCCGGTCTCGATCCTCTCTGTCTGTTGGTCACCACAGGCCAATGCAGCTCCACCCTTGAAGTTCAGGCGAGCAAGCGAAGCTGTCGTGGGCTAATGAGGAATCAAAAAGCTCTTTTTAGTTTAATTTGCTTCCAGGCATGCATGCCATTCCCCTCCTGTGGAGACTTTTTCTGCTTTCAAATGCTTTGGTTATATGCTGAACTGCTGTATGACAGAATTTTGGTTTCATTCCGGTAATGGAACAGGGGAGGGAAGCTCCCTGTTCATCTAAAGAAGAAGATCGGGCCACCCCATATCATATCCCCTTCTATGATGTCGCTGGTACCCCTTATGTAGCACTGGTTATGGAAGGCTCCATGTCGGTGCGATGGGGTGTGCAGGGATAGGAGTCGGATACGGTACCGGTATACAATGCTTTGGCCCTCTTCCTCCGTACAGTGTTTTCCTTCCCTTGATTTCATTCGATGGCAGGTCTCCTCATGAGGGAGCAGCGCTTCTCGATGTGTCGAGGTAATATCTTTGGGCTTTGCAGGGCCAATTGGAGCTGCGTTGGGAGACATGTCATACGTAGTTTCACTTACGCCGACAATGTCAGAGCTATATAAGGGGCAACAAGGGCCACATAGAAAGGGATCCACTCCTTTCTAACTAGTTTTAACATACTACTCCATGTACAACGATTTCAGCGCTTATCGTCAAAATCTCCATCATAACTCGACGGGTATCCCCCGACATTGTAATCCTCCATATATGAAGAAAAGAGCAAGGTAGGAAGTAGGGCGTTTAAACACCTTGGGGGCTGAACCTGGGTAAATCATGGTGTCCCCTTTACTTGAGTTCAAGATCTACTGTATCCTAAAAGTGAGGTCCCCTCACCTACAAAGTCCACGTACTTGATCCGATGTTAGGACCCAGTGAAAATCTCTCAACAACTAGTGCCGACAATGGGGTTGTTAAATCAGATCAAATCTATGACATAATTTTTTTTTCGAGAAAACGCTAGAGATATTGCGTTTCATTGCATTGAAAAGATAGAGTTTGGTTACAACCCTCCAAGGAGAGCGAGTTCAGGAAGGGACATGAATAGAAATCTAATGTACATCCCAGGTGGTTGGCAAGATGACCCTGAGGCCGCGGGCACCAGCGCGTGCCCATTGTTCGGCTTCGTCCTTGATCTTAGAGACCAGGACATGGACGAGGGGCTGGGCGCCGTCGAATATGCACTCGTTGCGCTGCTTCCAGATCATCCACGGCGTGAGGAGGGCAATGGAGGCAAGACCTTTCCGCATCGGTGCAGGTGTGTTTTGCTTGGCGCGCAGCCACCAGTCCATGAGTGTGTCTTCATCGCTTGGTCCGGCGTTGGTCATCCTGAGCCAGGCAAGAATCTCGTGCCAAGTCTGCTTGGCGAAAGGGCATTCCAGGAGTAGGTGGCGCATCGTCTCGGGTGCTTGGTCGCATAGTGGGCATCGGGCCTGGTGCTGGAGGCCCCGCCTAGCGAGGCGATCAGCGGTCCAGCACCTATCCAGATTAGCTAACCAGTGGAAGAATTTTACGCGCGGTGGTGCCCAGCTCTTCCAGATGAGCTTCCAGGTGAAGCAGGTAGTGGAGCCCTGGAATGTGGCGAGGTAGCAGGAGCGGGCCGTATAGGTGCCGGATGTCGTCCATTTCCACACGAGCTGGTCAGGGTCATCTGATAGGGGGAAATGTTCGATTGTCTGCCAGACCTGAATGTATTGGCCAATTTCGTTGATGCCTACGGTCCCGTGAATGTCGCCTGCCCAGCTGTGGCCCTGCAGGCCTTCGGCGACGGTCCGGATCTTGCGCCGACGCTTGCTGTAAAGGTCAGGGGCGATCTCAGAGATTGACTGCCCATTGATCCAGCGGTCCTCCCAAAAAAGCGTTGTAGAGCCGTTCCCAATGATCATCATGGTGGAGGCGAAGAAGAGCGCTCTTTCCTCGGTCGAGAATTGCAGGTCCAGGCCATGCCAAGCCCGGTCATGGTCGGTGCGCGAGAACCATAGCCATCGGAGCCGCAGCGCAAGGCCAGTGCGCTCGAGGTCCTGGACTCCAAGGCCGCCGAGGGAAGTAGGGCGGCAAACGCGACGCCAATTGACATGGCAGTGGCCACCGTTGGCGGCTGCAAGCCCAGCCCAAAGAAAGCCATGCTGGATCTTCTCGATTTGCTTGAGGGTCCTTTTTGGCGGCGCGAAGGCGAGGAGTTGGTGGACAGGGATGGCACCTAGGACAGATTTCACCAGAGCCAGGCGCCCAGGTTTGGTCATCAAGTCAGCTTTCCAAGCGGGGAGACGTCCGGCGATCCCGTCAACGAGTGGCTGTAGCTGGGCCGCTGTAGGTCGCCTGATCGTGAGGGGGATCCCAAGATACGTGATTGGCAGCTCCACGATGGGGCAGCCCAAGAGCGCGAGTGCTTCCGTCGCCTCGTCCGAATCACAATGCAGCAGCGAGGCTGAGCTCTTGGCGTAATTAACGCGTAGGCCGAAGGCACGGCCGAAGAGTGCCAAGATCTCTTTCACGGCCATGATGTCGCTGGTCTTGCAATGGCAGAAGAGCACCACGTCGTCCGCGTACAATGACACCGCGGGGATAGATCTTCTGGGATGTAGTTGGGCCATAATACCCAGCTCGATCGCGCGGTTGATGAGCCTTCCCAGGGTGTCCGCGGCGAGCACGAAGAGCTGTGGCGACATGTCTATGACATCATTTCATCATCGTCGTCGGACGACGAATCATCCAGTGCAATGGCAAATAGCCAAGGGTCACGGGAGAAAGACCCGAGGGCTTACTGAGCGAGAAGGCGCCCTACTTCTTTTTTGACCAAGGGAAGTCCAAACGCACAGGAGAAGGTGTCATGATTCAAGTCCTCCAACCCCAAACGTCCGACAAATTCAACCAAGGAGGAGAATAACGAGAGATTCACGGTGAAAGAGGTCGCTACCAACTGCGATGCATGAGACAGATCGGGGTATCCACCCTAGAACTTCGGTCTAGACAACCAAAGGGTGAGGCAAAATTTATGTTGCCAGAAGGCGATACACAAGATCATATGGAAGAGGATCACTCGAGAGAACACGTATGCAAGTAGAACAGAATCAGGAGCGTCTCCCTGAAGAAGACTGTGAGGGAAGTGTTAAACTTGTCGGCTAGGCGGGAATATGATGAAGCAATCCAAAATCTCATGTACTATCCTCACAACTCGCTGAGTTTCCATGACTCAAGGGGTACCCCCTGACATTGTATAATGCTCGATATCCTCAATATATAAATATATAAAAAAAAGAGCAAGTCGGGTAGTAGGGCTTTCACCTTGGGGCCCTAGATCTGGGTGAATCATTTGTCCCCCTTTACTTGTGTTTTAAATCTACTGATCCCGACGTGGCGTCCCCTCGACTATAAATTCGATGTACTAGCTCTAGTACCGCTGTTAGGACCCACGAAAATCCCTCAACACATATTGCATGCAAACTATGCAGCTTGATCACTTACTTACACTAACCAATGCAGAAGACACAACTTTACATGGATGACTATAATAACTATGATACAGTACTAAAATGATATGTGCCCCTCAGAGTAAAACCTTATGCATCCATATCTCGCTTTTCAGTTTTCAGTGTTTGCATAAACTATTTCCCCTTATCTAAAAAAAAGTGTTTGCACAAATTAGCTTTCAACTACTTACTTCACCAATTGGGCTGTACAGACTGCGCTGGCTCTTGAGTTGAAAAAATAGATAGCTAGCATAAGCCACGAGCATTATGCAGCTACTAAACCTTGAAAGAGAAACTTCAGATTTTCCATAGTGCGCTTCAGAATGTGTGAAGTGAAGCACCGCTGGAAACATTAGACCCAAGACAGCCATCAACAACAACCCAGAGTTCACAACAGCTGATGCCTAGATAGAAAAGTGCAAGTTAATAGAGATAAAATGTGTGGATAATAATGGAAACAACCACCTTTTTATTGGTACCTTATTGAAGACCTGATCTCTATTAGGATGAGCAAGCCCACCAGCAAAGAAAGCACACCCAAGAACTAGCAGCATGTTTGATAATATAGAGCCTAGTAGTGACTGCTGTACGACACGAATCATTCCGTTTTTCAGTGCATATATCGAGATAATCATCTCTGTCGCATTTCCGAAAGTAGCATTTAGAAGCCCCCCAACTGCAGTTTCAAAAATGAAGAGTCTTTACGATTGCTGAAGTCAAGATTTGAATTAGAAAGCTAAGATAATATGGAATGAAGACACATACTTGTTGGGCCAGTGTAGCAAGCAAGTTGCCTGCACAAGACAAGGCATCCATTATCAAAAATGCTAAATGGAGCTCCAGCTCCATGTAGGCCGAATTTTGAAAATTCCAAATTCGCCCTGTTATGTTTCAAAACATTCTGAAAAAATACGCATATACCCAGAGACATAATGTCCGTGTGTGTAAAATTTCATGTTGAAATACGTTAAAATGAGAGCTACAAAGAAAAACAAATATCTGGCTTTTTAGCACATGCACTGTTCATTCTCAAAGTCCACGATTTTGTTATCTTTTGTGCGGCTCGCAATTCATGGTATTTCATTGTGAAATTTTACACACATATACATTACATCTTTGTGTACGTGTATATTTTTGTTCATAATATTTTGAAACTGAAAAGTTTGAATTTTGTTTTTTTTTAATAACAGGCTCCATGGAGCCCGTCCTCCAAAACGCTCTACTCATCCGTTGTAATATACAGTGAGTTATATAACATACAGAAGCTAGATCAGACAGAATCCACTAGGCACTTACTCAGTTGCATATCCCAATCTCTCGGCCAAGGGAGTGATACCAACTAAGCTGAAAAGGAAAACCCATCCTTGCTGTGAAGCATTTGAAGGAAGTAATCCCAGAAATGGAAAGCATTATCAGGTCAGCCCTGCTGTTGAGTAAACGTGACGAAGAATGCAGCAGAAAAAATGAAAGCATGCGCCCCTATTACAGATTCAAAAGTAGTACAGTAGTAAAAACGAAAGAAGCTAACAAAACAGATACTGCATCAACCCTGATGAATGCTGCAGAGTAGTTTAGATGGGTGATCCTTGTGGGCATGTTCCTTACGTGGTTCCCGGAGAAGTAGTGAAGCGCGATTGCGAGGGGCCCGAAGGGCAGGAGCACATTGATCTTGGCCTGGAAGATGACGATGCGTATGCTCCTGAGCGCCATCCACCACTTGCTCCGGGGCGAGAGCGACTCCGCCACCGCCGCGAGCGAGCCGATGTGCTCGAAGTCGAGCGACTGCATCTTCCTGGCCGGCGGCGCCGTGCCGGCCACCATACCATCCTCCTCCTCGAACCCTAGCTCGGCCTTGTCCGCCGCCCCCATCATCTGAACAAATCCAAAATGAAGCGAATCCAAATCAAGAACCGCCACCGATCCCTGTCAACCCCCGGACAGCGCAAGAATCCTACCTCCCGCGCGACGCGGACAGATGAAAAATAGCGCTCCGGGAAATGTCAAGGATTAGGAATCGGATTTGGATGGTCGATTTCGAATCAACAAGGCCACTCCTCGTTCCTTCTACCAATCTTTTTCTCCTCCCGCTGGTTTTGTTGCGCGACGCGACGGGCATGGGACGAAGCTGCCTGCGTGCTTCGGTGTGGGCGGATCCGGCCGTAAGCTGGATCGGCTTCGGGCCCCCGTGTCATGGAGAAGAAATGTGCGTCAGTGCCTTACCCACGCTTGGTGGGTGGTAGTCGGAAGAACCTTTCTTTTTTAGAAAAGGTGGTCGGAAGAACTGCCAGGCGCGATTGCTTGCTTGGTTTGAGCCCTACAGCCCTATCGCGGTAATTGTGCTCCTTGGCTGGCAGGGTCGGTTCATTTTCGTAAAGAAAACTTATAAAATCTACTCTTTAAAGATATTTTAGTGATATTTCTTTACGATGAGTAGCCTTGTTTGAATCCATGGGTTAGAGTTAGTTAGAGCTAGTTGGGGCTCAAATAGTCCTAAAGTATCTAAACATGAGGTCTAGATTGGAGCTAGTTGCATCTAACCCACCAAAAAAAACTATCCCACCCAAGAGGTGCTAATTTGAGCTAGTTCTGGTGGGGCCCACAGAAAAATTACTTTTCTCCCTTTTATCCAGCCGCACCAGATCCCTCCCTCCCGTACCCTAGCCACTCGCCCTCCACCCCCAATCCTTCCGCCCTCTGCCCTTCCCATTCCCCATCCCTCCGCCGGCTGCCCCCACCCGCGATGGACGGAGACAGCTTCGATGTGTGGGGTTCGCAGCCGTCGGCAAGCGGCCCCGCTACCCACGCCGGTCTCGACCTCAACTCGCAAGCGCCGGCGTCGAAGGGGTTCTCGGGGCTTGGGCTCTACGGAGCTTTCCTCCAGAGCGACGACGACGAGCTCCTCCCTGGGCGCGTCAGGGGCTCCGGGCTCCCTCCCTATCGCCCACCGCGTGCCGGAGCAGGAGACAGATGGGCGAATCTGTCGCCACCCTTCGCCCAGCAACTGAACTTCGGCGGGTCCTCATCGGCGGCAGTCGATCGCGGAGGAGGAAACGGTAGCGTGTTCCTCGGCGGGTCATCGACGGGGGCAGGCGGCGGCATTCGGCAGCGCGCCAACTCGGCCGCCGCGGCACCCGGCCATCGTAACCAGCGCACTAGCACGGCGATCCGTGTCGACGGTGGCGGCCAGCGTGTACCGCCTCCCCGGGCACCACGGAGTGCCGTCCGTGGGCAAGCATCCGGCTCCGGCGCTCCCTTCGACAATGGTGATGAAGAATTGGAGGACGATGTGGATGAGTTAGCGAGCTCCGAAGGTCCCCCGGTGAGCCAAAGGAATCGAGCCCAATGGAATGATGCTAATAGTGCTTGCTTGTTAGAATTGTGCATTGAGCAATGTGCAGCGGGAACGTATAATGGTACACAGATGAGTGGTGAAGGGTACCAAGCCATTGTCGCCGGCTTACTTGCTAGAAGGGGGTTGATATATACCCGTTTGCAGGTGAAGAACCAGATACTCGTACTCAAAAACACCTACTCTTTCTGGCGATACATGCAAGTGCATACAGGGTTGGGGAGGAAACCAGATGGAACCATCGATGCCGACTCTAAGTTCTGGATAACACACAAAGAGGTACACTTTTCACTAAGGCTAGTTTTACTTGAATTCTGAAGTGTGCTCTCATATCTTAACTAGCTTTACTTCTTCACTATCCTGTAGAAGAAACCATACCTAAGGAAGCTACAGTGGGGTCCTCCAGCAAACGAGGAGTTGCTTGATCGACTGTTTAGAGGTTACACTGTGGATGGAAGCACAACCTTTGTGCCTGGAGATGATTATGGTCAGAATCAAGGGCAAGATTTAGGGGCAAGAGAGGAAGAGGAGGAGTTTCAAGGAACACCTACAAGTACAAGCAACCAGAGGAGCCAGAGATGCAAGAGGTCATCAAGCACTTCAAGCACTTTGACCAGTCCATTGAAGAAGAGCAAGAGCCCAATGGTGAAGATTGTGAAGGACATAGCTAGTACCTTCAAGGAGTCTGTCGCAGCCAACACTAAGCAAATGCAGAAACGTGCAGATGAGAAGGCTGCATTTTCTGTGAAGAGGTGTCAGGAGCTGGCATTTGAGTGTGGCATTGAGCAAACAGTTGACTCTGTCTATGCTCTGTCCAAGATGTTCGAAACGGAGTACCAAAGGGAGTTCTTCTGTGGCCTATTAACTCATGAGCTTAGGTTGGGTTACTTCAAGAAATGGTGCAGGGACAACAATTTGGAGTAGTTCTTCTGTGGCCCATTAGTTGCTTGGAAATGTGTGTGTTAAAATGTTGAACCTATTTAAATTGTTGTATGTTGAACCTATCATGTGTTTGTGAGGTGTTGAACTATTATCTGTGTTATGTTATGAACTTGTTGAACCTATTTTATATTATCTGCGGGCTGGATTAATTTCATTTGCTTACACTCCTTCAAGTTTTATGCTATGTGTTGACAATTTGGTACATGTGTTGAAGCAGGAAGAAGATCATGGCCCCATGACTGAGGAAGAAGAATATGATGGAGGTAGCACAAGTGAGGATGAGATCATATCCATGTGCCGCAAGAATTTGGTGCAGTCCGAGAATTTAATCTTGCAATTGGTTCCTATCTTGGGTATGTACTCTGATAACTACTTTGTGAAACTACCTAGGAGGGTCAGTGGAGATTCTGGTTTGGATTCGGTGCAGGAGACACTAGCCCGAGATACCCAATGCTACAACATGTTTAGGGTTGAGAGACCTTTGTTTAACAGGCTACATGATACTTTGGTGCAATCATATGGGTTGAAGTCCAGTAGAAAAATGACATCTGTAGAGGCTCTAACTATGTTTTTATGGATTGTTGGATCACCACAGTTAGTTAGACAGGCTGAGAACCGTTTTAGGAGGTGTATGGAGACAGTAAGTAGGACATTTAACAAAGTTTTGACATGCCTCCTTAGGTTAGCACATGACATAATTGTACCCAAGGACCCAACATTTTCAGAGGTGCACCCAAACTTAGAAAATCCAGCATTCTGGCCACACTTCAATGACTGCATAGGAGCTATAGATGGGACACATGTGAAGGTTGTGGTGGATAAGAGTAAGAGGGTTCCATACTTGAACAGGCACAATGAAACCAGTTAGAATGTGCTTGTTGTTTGTGTTTCGACATGAGATTTACATTTGTGATGCCGGGATGGCCTGGTTCAGCACACGACATGAGAGTTTTGAAAGATGCCATAACTACTCAGCATCACAAATTTCCACATCCACCACCAGGTTTGCTACCTGAACTGTCTTGCAACAATTTTTATCCAATTACACTTGTTCATCTAAGTCTCATTGTGTGCCTTTGACAATATGTAGGGAAGTACTATGTGGTTGATGCGGGGTACCCAAACCGGCCGGGCTACCTTTCACCATACAGATGTACAAGGTACCATGTGCAGCAATTGCAAAACAACCCGCCGCCACAAGGTATGAAAGAAACCTTCAACCATGCACATGCCAAAGTTAGGAATGCCATTGAGCGATCCTTTGGAGTGTTGAAGATGAAATTTAGGATTTTGTTGAACATGCCAAAATTTCCAGAGGACAAGCAAACTAGAATTATTGTTTCTTGTATGGCTCTTCATAATTTCATTCGAGAGAGCAGAATTGCGGATAGGAATTTGATGCCTGTGATGCGGATGAAAATTATAACCCAATGCCTAGTTCTTCTGCATCTGCATGGCCAGAAGACGAACCTCTTGTTAAAGATATTAACATGAATGCCTTTCGTGATGAGTTAGCTCATGCTCTGTTTCATGGAATGTAATTTTTTTTGTTAAGCTTGATTGAGGACTTGTATGTTTAAGTGGGACGTCTCATTTGTATGGACAAAATAAAATTTATCATGTTTTGGATACTTGATTTGTAAAGATGATTTGTTTATGTCATTTGTGAGCGGGAGGAGGCCACACAAGAGCCGCCCACACCAAATCCGGATGGAAAGAGGGTTTAAAGGAGCCAACTGATTGAGAAAGTGCATTTATTGTCAATCTAACCCTGTCATCCAAACACCACCTTTGGCTAGAGTTAGTTCAGGGTTAGTCATGAGTTAGAAATTAACTCTAACCTCTAGCTAAGTTAGAGTATCCAAACAGGGCCAAAGACACAATAACTACCCCTAAAAAAAGACACAATAACTTGTACTTGAGGTACTGATCACTCCAATACTAAAATAGGGACGGAGCAAAGTTGCCCTATGAAATTCCGACCATGGTTCCGGCACCTTATATATCTAATTTAGGTTAATAAAATTGAACTAATCTAGCCATCTCACGTAGCGTTTTAGGCCATTCCAATTTGGACGTTTCTGGTCATTAGATCTGTTGTACTAAAAGGTTGTTGCTCAAAAACAAAAAAATAGAGCACTCTCGTTAACTGGGCCACTTGTGTCAGCCCATTTATCTAACTTAGCATGGTTCAGAAGAAAAGATTATTCACATGGACCAACGATAGGTACAAGGGGAAGGGCCATCCAACTCTGCTATTGTAAGGGTAGCTATGGTAACAAGACCAGTGTCGACGACTCGAATGGCATGGCGCCCAACAAATGGGACAACGGGTTGGTGACTCTATGGTTTGGCTAATATTGTTAATGTTGCCTCTATATGGTTTGCCTAATTTTCTATTGTTTATGGCATATCCTTTTTGGTTTGGCCATGTCTTGTTGTAGGTTGTTGATACGGACTCAATTGCTAATGCTCCAGGCTAAACATATTGGGATGTAGCTACGGAGCTCACGTGCATTCGTTGGCCGCGCCGAGGGTACCTACCAAAAAGGAAAGTCGGGCCTTTTTCTGTATCGCCGGTGTTCGACGAAGAAAGAATAAAGATCATGTCACGTGTGCATTTATTTGGGATTTCAAAAAAAATAAAAGGCCATAAGGGTATCTCCAACGCTGACCGCAAACCGGACACCACATCCATTTGCGGACGGGGGGCTAGCAGACACGGATGCAGGAGCCGACCATCCAAAGCTATCCGCATACATTCCAAAACAAGTTTAAACAAACTAGACAAACTACATGCAAAATGGATGATTTTCATTTAAACCAGACAAAAACATTTATATTTCGGACATATTTCAACTAAACAATACTGAACTACGGTAAAACTAGTCTACGACCGGCCGCGGCGGGTCTCCACTCCCACGACATGTCATCCCTATGTCCGGCAACCCGCTCGTCGGAGCTGGCTGCCGCAAGCCCTCGAGGGATATGCTTCTACAGGAGGGCAAGAGCAGTCTCCCTCAGCCTCCGCGAACCACAGACCATGGTTGGTTTTGGGGCGGGCGAAGACGGTCGCGGTGGTCTATGCCCCCACTCACCAAGCAAGACACCGGCTGTGTAACCCGGCGACGGTGGCCTCCCATGATCTACTGTTCCTCACTGTCCGCTGACGTGCCGGCCTCCGCCGACATGGCTTCTTTTCCCATCTGTGTGACGTGTTGTTGCCATTGCTCGCGTAATGCACCGAAAACAGAATCTGTCTTAAACAGAACAATCTGTAGTAATATGTACTCTAACCATACTTACGTAACTCTAAAAATTCTGAAAAAATAGGACAACGTAAAGAATTTGTATAGCAACACTGTGTTAAAATTTCAGCTCATTATCACGCTCCAGTAAAAAATGAAAACTCGCACACTGGAGGCAAAGTTTCTGTTTCAGATTCAGCGTTATTTCTACTCATCTTATGAATCATCCTAAAGGCTTTACTTGGCACAGACACTAACTAAACATAAAAAACACAATCATAATAGAGGCATAATTGTGTCAACACTCAAAAACAGAAAGAAAGAGAAGAAAATAAATTTATTCATTGGGTTGCCTCCCAACAAGCGTTATCGTTTTACGTCCCTAGCTAGGCATAATACATAGATTCAAGTATTGTCATCTTTGGTTTTTGCTCCATAGGATGCTCTCATGATTGATTCATATGGTGGCTTAATTCTTGTTCTAGGGAAGTGCTCCATACCCTTTCGTAGTGGAAACTGAAATCTAATATTGCCTTCTGTCATATCAATCATAGCACCTATAGTGCGTAAAAATGGTCTATCAAGTATGATGGGACAAGACGGATTGCAATCGATATCAAGAACAACAAAATCTATGGGCACATAGTTCCTATTTGCAAGAATAAGAAAATCATTAATTCTTCCCAAAGGCTTTTTAATAGTAGAATCCGCCAAGTGCAAATTAAGAGAACACTCTTCAATATTGGTGAGACCAAGCACATCACATAAAGATTTCGGAATCGTGGAAACACTAGCACCCAAATCACATAAAGCAAAACACTCATAATTTTTAATCTTGACCTTAATGGTAGGTTCCCACTCATCATGTAATTTTCTAGGAATAGAAATCTCTAACTCCAACTTTTCTTCAAAAGATTTCATAATGGCATCAACGATATGCTTAGTAAAAGCTTTGTTTTGTTCATAAGCATGGGGTGAATTCAACATGGATTGCAGCAAAGAAATACATTCAGTCAAAGAGCAACTATCATAATTAAAGTCTTTGCAATCCAAAATAGTGGGCAGATCACTAGTTAAAGTTTTGACCTCTTCAAACACACTTTCATCAAATTTTTCATCAAGATTTTCACCCTCCAAATTATTGGGACGCCTTCTAGCTAAAGTTGACTCTACTTCAGTCCCTTCATTATCAATTTTAATATTACTAAACAAGGAATCAATAGAAGAAACACCAATCACCTTAAGATCTTCATCATTTTTCTGAAAGCAATCACTAGAAAACGCTTTTTCTAAGAATTCTCTTTTAGCTCTAAGCATAGCGGTTCTTTTCTTACTTTCATCCATAAAAACATATAAAGCTTTAATTGATTCATCAATCTTAGGTGCAAAAGCTTTCAACTTGAGATTTTCTACATCATGAGAAATTCTATCAATGCTTCTAGACATATCATCAATCTTATTCAACTTTTCTTCTATCATAGTATTGAAAACCTTTTGCACATTGATAAATTCTTTAATATTACTCTCAAGATCAGAGGGGTTCCTATTATTATTGTAAGAAGAATTACCATAGGAATTACCATAATTATTAGAGGAATTTCCAGAAAAAGGCCTAGGATTAAAATTACCTCTATAAGCATTGTTATTGAAATTGTTTTGCGAGATGAAATTCACATCTATGGAATCACTATTTTGCTCAATCAAAGTAGACAAAGGCACGTCATTAAGATCAATAGGAGCATTTTTACTAGCAACCAACTTCATTAAAGCATCAACTTTTTCACTCAAAGTACTAATTTCTTCAACCGAATTAACCTTTTTGCTAGTAGGTGCTCTTTCAGTATGACATTGTGAATAATTTGCCATAATATTATCTAGCAATTTAGTAGCTTCACCCAAAGTAATTTCCATAAAAGTACCACCCGCGGCGGAATCTAAAAGATTTCTAGAGACAAAATTCAATCCCGCATAATTTTTTTGTATGATCATCCAAAGATTTAAACCATGAGTAGGACAATTTCTTAGCATCAATTTCATTCTTTCCCAAGAGTGTGCAACATGTTCATGCTCAAGTTGCTTAAAATTCATGATTTGTGTTCTAAGGGAAATAATTTTCGCAGGCGGAAAATACTTAGTAATAAAATCATCCTTGCACTTATTCTAAGAATCGATACTATTGCGAGGTAAAGAAGAAAACCAAATTTGTGCACGATCTCGCAAGGAGAAAGGAAATAATTTCAACTTTACTATATCATTGTCCACATATTTTTTTCTTTTGCATATCACACAATTCTACGAATGTGTTTAGATGGGACGCGACATCCTCATTAGGAGTACCGGCAAATTGATCTTTCATGACAAGATTCAACAAAGCGGCATTAATATCACAAGACTCCGCACTAGTGGCGGGAGGAGCAATCGGAGTACTAATAAAATCATTATTATTAGTACTGGAAAAATCACACAATTTGGTGTTTTCTTGAGTCATCGTGACTACGCAAACAAGGTTGCAAGCAAGCAAGAGATCTGACGAGAAAAAGGCAAACGAAAAAGAGGGCGAATAAAATGGCAAATTTGGTGAAGTGGGGGGGGGGAGGAAAACGAGAGGCAAATGGCAAATAATGTAATTGCAAGGAGATGAGATTTGTGATTAGGAACCTGGTAGATGTTGATGGTGTCTCCTCGGCGCCAGAGATTGGCACGTAGAAGAGATCGCTTCCTCCCCGGCAACGGCGCCAGAAATTCCTTTGACGTGGCTTGAGACTGCGTAGGTATTTCCCCAAAGAGGAAGGGATGATGCAGCACAGCGACGGTAAGTATTTTCCTTAGTTATGAAACCAAGGTATCGAACCAGTAGGAGGATCACCAACACCACGTAAACAACACCTGCACACAAAGAACAAATACTTGCAACCCGACGCGAAAGGGAGGTTGTCAATCTCTCTACGGTAAAAAGATAGATTAGGATATGATAGATTGGATAGATAGATCTATCAAGAACACAAAATAAAAAGAGGCAAATAAAAAGTGCAGCAAGGTATTTTTGGGTTTTTGGAATAATAGATCTGAAAACAAAAGCGGCAAAAAGATAGATCGGAAAGCAATATGTTGGAAAAGTAGACCCGGGGGCCGTAGGTTTCACTAGTGGCTTCTCTCATGAGTATAGCACACGGTGGGTGAACAAATTACTGTTGGGCAATTGATAGAATATCAAATAATCATGACGATATCCAAGGCGATGATCATTATATAGGCATCACGTCCAAGATTAGTAGACTGAAACGATTCTGCATCTACTACTATTACTCCACACATCGACCGCTATCCAGCATGCATCTAGTGTATTAAGTTCATGGAAAAACGGAGTAATGCAATAAGAACGGTGACATGATGTAGACAAGATCTATTCATGTAGGAATAGACCCCCATCTTGTTATCCTTAATAGCAACGATACATGCGTGCCTCGCTGCCCCTTCTGTCACTGGGAGAGGACACCGCAAGATCGAACCCATCACAAAGCACCTCTTCCCATGGCAAGAAAAATCGATCTAGTTGGCCTAACTAAACCAAAGATTCGAAGAAGAAATACGAGGCTATAAGTAATCATGCATATAAGAGATCAAAGAAGACTCAAATAATATTCATGGATAGAAACTGATCATGAACTCAAAATTCATCGGATCCCAACAAACACACCGCAAAAGTTTACATCAAATAGATCTCCAAGAGCACATTGTATTGAGAATCAAAAGAGAGAGAGGAAGCCATCTAGCTACTTCCTACGGACCCGTAGGTCTATGGTGGACTACTCACACATCATCGGAGAGGCACCAATGAGGATGATGAACCCCTCCGTGATGGTGTTAGATCGGATATCGCGGTTCTGGAACTTGCGGCGGCTGGATGTGTTTTTCGTCGACTCCCTTAGGGTTTCTGGAATATTTGGGAATTTATAGGCATTAGAGGCGGTGGAGGGGACTCCCGAGGCGGCCACAACCCACCAGGGCGCGCCAGCGGCCACAACCCACCAGGGTTGTGGGCGGCCTGGGCTCCCTCCTGGTGACTTCTTTGGCCCACTGGCCTTCTTCTGGTCCAAAAAAATCTCCAAAAAGTTTCGTCACGACACTACTAGGGAAAACCCTAGCAGTAGCGCGGGTATTTGGTGTATCAGTAGCGCGGGTACCCGCGCTACTGATACGGCGCTACAGCTAACGTTTAGCAGTAGCGCGTTTGACACGCGCTACTGCTATACCTGCTTAGCAGTAGCGCTTTCCATACCAGCGTTGCTGCTAAGTCCTTTAGCAGTAGCGCTTTCCATACCAGCGCTACTGCTAAGTCCTTTAGCAGCAGCGTTTTTCCTGTCCAGCGCTACTACTATATTTTCTCATATCTTTTTTTTGCTACGTATTTGCGATGTTTCTGTACAGGTTTCATACAGTATTCTAATCATATCTTTAACATGCAATATGCTCATCATATCATACACATAATAGTCTCATCATATCATCCAACACAAATCATGTCGTCACATCATAACCATGATATAGCTATACAAGTTACATGCCATGTCTCATCGTACATAATGTAGTACTTCTTGAGGCGTCGGTTCGTATCCCTCTCTCGCACTAGCGTGAACCTAAACTAACTACTGGCCGTCGCTCGGAAACCGGAAACCGGTACACCTGGGCCTGACACTCCGGCCACTCGTCGTATACTCCTGCCGTAGCACTTCTTCGCCATCGATGATCTATGCACCTGCATCGTCACATGAGTTGATGATATGCAACATATATAGTTGAGCAACCGAAAGAGACAGACTTGGCAAAAATAGAAGCAACATATCATAAGCATACAAAGTTCATCGTACCCAAAATGCCCTAACTAGAGTGATCTTCGCTAGTTGAGGAGGACGGTTTAATTACATCACAAATAAAGTTTCGTTGTGCATAACCCAAAGTTTCGTCATAGAGAAAGTATGGACTAAACGGACACATTGTCATATATCGTCAATCACTCCAACATGTCGTGCCATCCATGCAAGTCAGGGAGATAGTCCCCGAGCGCAGTGAAAGGCTTCAGGTCGAGACGCTGAGCGGCTACGCGTGTTCGGACGTCTTCCCGCGACATTTTCCCTTCTTCGTAGAACATCCCTGTTTTTTTGAGGACCTCCTTCATGATGATTTGGGCAAGTTCACGTTGGATGTGATAGAACTCAGCTCGGAGTCGATGATCCGGGATATCTCCTAGGTTCTTTGCCCATTGCAGAATATGGGCATCGCCGGATCTAGGTGACATGCGAAGGTTCTGCTGATCCCGTCTGAACTCCTGCATGTGGTGGAGGACATATAATCCATCACTGATAGTACCACTCGGTTGCTGGATGCACCAGAAGTCAGTCTTATGGCCGAAGCAGGGCGCGCGGTTCCTTGTCTTCCTGACCGTGATCTCTCCACCCCGTACGCCGTACATAAAGATAGCACTGTCGAGAACAGACTTGATGTGGGTGTAATCCTTTTTCTTCATATTCTTCGACGAGTCCAAGTAAAGAGCGTGGGAGACTCGGGGGTAAAGGATGATGAGGACGGCGCGCCCGTCGCTGCGCAAAATAAGTACACCTCAAATTAGCCTCCACGCGTGCAAATGAAATGATTGAAATGGAAGGAAGGATATCCGCGCGGATGACTTACATGGGATGATAAGGCACGAGAATCGTCTCCTTCTCCTTATTGCCGACCATGAAATCGGCGATGTAGTTACTCGCGTATTCACGGTGCTTTTTGCAGACTGCCAAGAAGCTCTCGTGCATGAAGTACGGGTCAGCGACACAGATATAAGGTATCTGCTCAATCCTGATGATGTAGTTCATGTACAAGGCAAAAAGGCGGACAAACGTAAAATCCAGCCTTTTCAAGTGAAACATGTCGAAGATGTAATCGAATCGAAGGAAGAACTTTTCCGCGGGGAATGTGTCGACGTACAACCTTTGATGCGGCACGTTAACCACGTAGAGCGGGTATCCTGGATTTTGCGAGGCGATCAGGCTTTTCTCTCTTCGCAGCACATCGTCATGAAGTCTCCTGAGATCGCCGTATATGGCCTCTACCGCTGCCTTATTAGGTAGGATTGGTTCACCGGGGATATGGTATTTCGCCGCACCCATGACAGGTATACGGTCTTGAACCCGAGGCTGCGGAGGCGGCTGGATCATAGAAGCAGCTTTGTTGCCTTTCCTCGCTCTCTTCCTATGCTTCTTTGCTACTGGAAGGTCATCTATAATACGTTCAGCCTCCTGAGGCGGCAAGTCAGGCACCGACTCATGACGCTCAAACCCTGAGTACTCATACTGCTGAGCCATCAATCCTCCGTCGTCATAGGCGCCAGTATTGAGATACTGTAGAGTGTCATCGTCATCCTCATCGATGGCATCGATATCATGCATTGCTTCTTTGGCGGCGGCGACGTCATCAGCGACTAATGGAGCCTCTTCCTCACCCCATCCGCTATCACCCGGCACGACAGGCGACGCTAATTGGGTAGGTGGGGTGTTGATGTTCATACCTTGCTGAGGCTGCGTGGTCGTGGGTGTGCTCCCGGCCGCCTCCAGACGAAGCAGACTCTTTGGCCACAACAGGACCCACCTCTTGCAATCGCCAAGCCGCCGCGGGGTCTCGTCGTCGTCTCCCCCTAGTACCGGAGGAGCCAAATTCTCGTGGCCCGGTTTGACACTGGCCACGGAAACCTTGAAGACGTCAGGGGGGATCGGCCAGCTGTGGAACAATTGTTCCTTCGGCTTCACTATCGTCGCCTTCCCCACGTCCACCTTTTGGCCGCTGATGGTGTACAATATGGTGCACGGGGTTACATCGGCCTGCAAAGACATGTCTGCGACGTGAGACATCCAAAAGGCAACGAAAACGGGAGATTACACATTTATTGAAGAGGGCCGGTGTGACAGGTACCGTGAGGTCGTCGAGCTCAGCCAAAGACGAAGCACCGCCGAGTATGTCCGAGACGGAGGACGGGCTGCTATGAGCAGGTTCGGGAGCCGGTGCAGGAGCTGGTGCAGGAGCATGTGCGGGAGCTGGTGCAGGAGCTGGTGCAGGAGCAGGTGCGGGAGCCGGTGCAGGAGCTGGTGCAGGAGCAGGTGCGGGAGCCGGTGCAGGAGCTGGTGCAGGAGCAGGTGTTGGTGCAACGCTAGTCGAGCTGCTCCCGAAGAAGTTGGAAAGGGGAAAGTCCGCTGCCTCTTTATTTGGATTTTGCCTGCTCCAACTGACGATATCCGGAACCAAGACACCATACGAAGCTGCAATCTCCTGTTTTGCGGCAGCTACCGCTGCTGCGACTGCAATCGCAACCTTCTTATCGATGTTTTCTTCATTTGACCTCCGTCTTTCCTTTCTCTCCTCCGTGGTCTCACGGTAGTACTTCTTCCACGTGGCGCCGTCTCCGACGCCGTGCACGCGTCCATACGATGGCCGAGTGTCCACCGGGAGTCCTTTCAATATGTTCAAGGCCCGGTTGAATGGGGTGTCCCACTTGGGCCTCGCCAACACCTCAGACGGCGAGTCGCTTTCGGCCGCGATCCTGTGCTGCTCTCTCTGCAAAAGGAACAAGGATCGTTTACAAATATGACTAAACGTGCAGTCGAATTGATCAGAAGCTAAAATTAGGGGGTAAATTAAAAATTACCAGCAGTCTCATGAACTCCGTCATGACCGCGTCCGTCTCGAAAACCTTCTTGACTGGGTCCCAATGGTCCCGGGCCCTGAGGACGTCACGCTCCTGCGGGACGGTGAACTCCGCCAAGGGGTCTGGGATGCCCAGACTTTCGCGTTCCGCGTCTTCCTTGGCCCATATGGACCTCTTCCCCGCGTAACCACGGCTTCCGAGGTGGTGGCACCCCATGTTCCTCTCTTGAAGCCCCTTCATGTACTCCGACTTTTCTTTGGCAGCTTCGGCAACGCAAGCCGCCTTGAATATTTCAAACTGCTCTTCCGTAATTGTCGGATTATCCTTTACAATCTCGGAGTAGGGTTCCTTTTTGTCGATGATCCTTGCTTTCACCCTTACTTTCCAGGCGGACAACGCGCCGCTAAACTTGCCCATGGCGCGTCTGTTTATCTTCTTCATTGCCGGGTCTTTATCTGGATTTTTATATTTGATTTCATCCCGGCCCGGGAACAAGAACACCTGGTGCAGCTTCGTTAGGAGGGACTGATTCATATCTGGTATCTTCCATAGTTTCGCATCGTTGATGGTGGCGGTTGCCCGTAGGATGCAGCCTATTTGATTGCCGAAGCACGCGCGCGCTTCCGCCGGCTCTTTTGGCTCAAAATTGCCGTCGTCCACCTCCGTGACCACCAGTCTAGTAGTGATGAGCTGGTTTGGGCGCCGTTGCCTCTTTGGTTTCGGTTCTATACCGGCTTCGCCAGTCTCGGTGCCGGTCTCGGCACCGGTGTCAGTCTCAGCGCCGGTCTCGGCGCCGGTGTCAGTCTCAGCGCCGGTGTCAGTCTCAGCGCGGGTCTCGGCGCCGGTCTCGATGTCGGTCTTAGTCTCGGATGTGACAGGTTGGCCCTGCAACAACCGTTGCTCATCGAGAAGGTTCAAATAGGCGTCTGCCGCCGCGTAGACGTTGCAATCACCAGAACCCTGTCCTTCATCGTTGCTAGCCATGTTTCCTACGATTAAATCTAGTCAATTAATTCTAGACCTAATAAAATGAATAATGACATAAAAAGGGCCAATGTTTTGCAGGAATGTTGATTCATTCCCATTGCGGCAAATCCCGGGCACTCGATATGTCCTAGTTTGTATCACAAGTCATGCCGAAATTCACGGAAAATTTCGGCATGACCTTTGCTAAAAAGTGGACATATCGAGCGCCTGAAATTCACCGGAACGGAAATGAATCAACATTCCAGCGAAACATAGGCCACTCGGATCATTTACCCTGCACATAATCATCATTTTCCAAATATGACATGTCCAAAACATCACATGTCCAAATATGACATGTCCAAATTCCAAATATGACATGTCCAAATCACATGTCCAAATTCTGTTTTTTAAATAGCAACAATTGCTTAAACTAAAAAATGAAAGAAACCTATATAATCAATTCTGTTTTTTCTTTTAACTACACCTAAAACACCTAACCCTAAATTAACCTACTAGCAGAGAGAGGAGGAGCGGTGGGGGGCTTACAGAGGGTGCAGGGGCGAGGTTGGGAGGGGAGGAAGCAGAGGAGGGAGGCGTGGCGCGCCGGGGCCGGGGTCGGGGGCGTGGGCGAGGTCGGGGGGTCGGGGGCGAGCGCCGGGGTCGGGGGCGAGGGCGAGGTCGCCGGGGTCGGGGGGTCGTGGGCGAGCGCCGGGGTCGGGGGCGAGGGCAGGACTCGGGCGAGGGCAGGGCTCCGGCGCTTGAGGCAGGGGCGCGCGGCGAGGGCACGGGCTCCGGCGGCGATGAGGGGCCGGGGATTTGGGGGAAGCATAGGCGGGAAACGGGGATTTGGGGGAAGAGAGAGTGGGGATCCGGGGGTTAAGTCGACATAGCAGTAGCGCGTTTCCGCAAAACGCGCTATAGCTAAGTTATCTATAGCGCGCTTCTCCAAACGGCGCTACTGCTATTTTGACTAGCTATAGCTCTTTTTAGGAAAAGCGCTACTGCTATAACCAGTACCTATAGCAGTTTTCCTGTTTGTTTCTTCTATTGTCTTTTCCTTTATTTTCTCTTCCTTTTCTTTTCTTCTTTTTCTTTTCTTTTCTTTTCCTTTTTTCCGAGAGCAGGAACGAAGGGAAGGTGATACAATGTATATAACTAAGGCGATATATATTGCATCATTTGACGGTTAAGTATGTATACAAAATAGGAACATAATTGAGCCCCTCATTGTGACTTTTCCTTTTCCATGGAGTACGATCTTTCTTAGGTAATGTAGTATTGATTCTTCTTTTGACGTATACTTCATCGTCATCGTCATCTTCCCTCATTGGGTTGCCGTACTGGTCGTAGTCTTCCTCGTTGGCGACTCCATCCATTCCAATGATGTTCCTTTTGCCTCTCCTCACGACAACACGGCTGGGATTGCACGGGTCGGTTATGAAGAAGCATTGTGTCACGTGCTTAGCGTGTACCCATGGCTCGTTTTTTGCGATAGCGTTCACGGTACCGCTCTTGGCGTCGGGTATAGTCATGGTAGTGAAATACCGGTTTTCTCTTTCGACATTCTTAGCCCATCTAACACGGAACATCGTCGCGTTGTGCAGTCCAGAGTAGTCAAGCTCCCAGATCTCCTCGACCCTTCCGTAAAATCTCTCAGTTGTGCCATTGTCGCTGTCGGTCATGCATTCCATCGTCACCCCTGAGTTCTGATCATCACTGCCCATATCTTCAATTATCCACCGAGTATAGCCATCCATGAAACCAGTCATGAGCAGGTGCGCCATCACACGACCATCGTCATAGGGGTCGAGCCAAGCTCGTCCTTTGCATCTTCGACACGGACATAAAACCTCTGTCAGGTTATTTTCTTTCATGTCCTGCACCACCGACCGCAACCACCTGTCCACCACCGTTCCACTGACCATCATGAACGCCTGCACGGTAATAATAAACAAATTGATTATAAAAATGCATGCATGCATCAAAGTCATACAAAAATTCGGCATGACCTTCCCTAAAAATAGGACATATAGAGTTTGCCCGGAATTCGCCGAAATGGAAATAAATCGACATTTCGGCAAAACATAGGCAACTCACAAGCACAATTCGGCGGCAACTCATGCCACACACACAATTTCCATCATATCGCCCGATTATGTCATATCGCACACATACACATATTTCCATTCTTGCAAAAGCATAAATTTTGAATCACCTATCTCGAGATCGAGCTATGTGATGATGATGTCGATAGGTGTCGCCACACACACCTATGGAATGATCAAAAGTGGACAAAGCTCTTCTTGATAAGGCTATAGATCTAGTTAGGGAGGTACATAGGTCACTTCACTAAATGCTAGCTAGATCTAACTAGCTAGCTAGTTTGGGAGGAGACAAGTTCAACTAGTGGAGGGGGAAGGAAAAAGAGAAAGGAGATGCATTAATGGAGGTTGGTGTAGTTAGCTAGGAGTAATAAAGAGAGAGAAAGATAGGTAGAAGAAGGAGAGTAATGGGGGGAGAAGTAGTGAGGAAGAAGCAAAGTGAGGGAGAGAGGAGGTGGGAGCTAGGGGAAAGTGAGGAAGAGAGGAGGGGAGGGGGGAGGAAAAAGGTGGTATGGCTGAGGCTTAGCAGTAGCGCTGGGAGAAAAACGCATTGCTGCTAATAAGATAGCAGTAGTGCTCCCCTGTACCACGCGCTACTACTAAGAGGGGCCCGCCATGTGGCCAGTTTCAAAATTAGCAGTAGCGAGTTGAAAAAAAGAGCGATGCTACTATCACATTAGCAGTAGCGCGGTTATCGTGGACGCGCTACTGCTAAACCTATCGTGGCGGGAACGGTCGGTCAATTTTAGTAGCAGCGCGGTTCTACCGAGCCGCGCTACTGCTAAGTTAGTACCGGTAGCGCCTGTCTTCATACCGCGCTACTGCTAATTAGCAGTAGCGCCCCATCCTGTCCCGCGCTGCTGCTAAGATTCTGTGTATAAGGTTTTCCCTAGTAGTGCGATTGGACTCCGTTTGGTACTGATATTTGCGAAGTAAAAAACAAGCAAAAACAGTAACTGGCACTTTGGCACTATGTCAATAGGTTAGTCCCAAAAAATGATATAAAGTTGCTATAAAATGATTCTAAAACATCCAAGATTGATAATATAACAACATGGAACAAGCAAAAATTATAGATACGTTGGAGACGTATTAAGCGACCAAGGCGGAACGCCAAGTGCAAGATGACTACAAATACTCCAAGTTTTCTTCCAAGACCTACGGCTCAAGTGCTCAAGCTTCTTCGGCCACGACACCTTCAACTACTACCGACGACAAGCCAAGTTTCAAGGACAAGACAACTTCGTCAAGCCGACCTCCTACAAGCAACTACAAATCGAAAGCTTCATCCTCTACACGGACATCGGATGCTACCACTAAATCAAGTTCCATCAAGTGTTTCATGTGCCAAGGCCGAGGCCACAAGACCTACGAGTGTCCAACAAGACGCACCATGATCCTTCAAGACGATGGCACCTATGACTCTATGAGTGACGATGAGATGGAAGCTTTGGACCACGTGGACATGCATCGCCTGTCAATGAAGATGAAGATTCGCAAATCTTTTGCGACAACGATCCGAGCCCCGCTCTGGTTGTTTCAAAGGTTTTGATGCTCCAACAACAACAAGATGAGGACCAACGTTGCCACATCTTCCATACAAAGGCGTGTATCCAAGGAAAATCCGTCAAGGTCATCATCGACGGTGGAAGTTGCCACAATTTGGCAAGTGAGGACCTTTGTTCCAAGCTTGAATTAGTCAAGAAGAAGCACCCTCGCCCCTACAAGGTCCAATGGCTAAGTGATTCCGATACCCTCCAAGTCGAACACACCATGCAAGTTTCCTTCAAGGTAGGCGCTTATGAAGACACCTTGGAGTGTGATGTGGTTCCAATGTCTGTTTGCCATCTCCTCCTTGGTAGACCTTGGCAATTCGACCACGGCATCATCCACAACGGCCGAACCAATCACTATAGCTTCAAGATGAAGGGCAAGCAATATGTTCTTCGACCAATGACTCCAAGTCAAGTCACCGCCGACAAGCAAGCTTCATCCCATCGTGGAGATAAAGGTGAGAGAGTGATCCACCTCAAAGAGAGTGAGTGCCACAAGCCAAACTTGAGTGACTCCACGATGAGGGACAAGAAAGATCTAGTTCTTTTAGCCACCAAAAGATATTTGAGGGATGTGAGTGAGAGCCCATCGAGTGTACTTCACTTTGTGCTTGTGTGCAAAGATGAGGTCGTGAGGACTAATACTTCACAACATCTTCCTCTTGTTTTGTCTCATTTGTTGCAGGAATTCAAAGATGTTTTTCCTGATGAGCTACCTCCGGGACTAGCACCAAATCCAGGGATCGAACACCGCATCGACCTCATACCCGGAGCACCGCGTCCTAACAAGGCACCCTACCGCGTCAACCCCGAAGAAACAAAGGAAAGTCAAAAAACTCCTACATAAAGGGCATGTACATGAGAGTCTAAGTCCTTGTGCGGTTCCGGTGATACTAGTACCTAAGAAAGATAGTAGTATGCGCATGTGTTTCGATTGCCGTCCTATCAATGCTATAACCGTTAGATATCGCCACCCTATTCCTCGCCTTGATGATATGCTTGATGAACTTAGTGGTGCCACTATATTCTCTAAAATTGATATAAAATTGGTTACTATCAAATACGCATGCACGAGGGCGATGAGTGGAAAACGGCGTTCAAGACTAAGTTTGGTTTATATGAATGGTTGGTTATGCCTATGGGTTTATCCCAAGCAGCGGGTACATTTATGCGTGTCATGCATTATGTCTTGCGACATCTCATTGGAGATTGTGTTGTGGTATACTTTGATGATATCCTTGTTTTTAGCGAGTCTCTAGAGGAGCATGCTAAACATGTTAGGGAAGTGTTGCAAGTTCTTAGGAATGAAAAACTATATGCAAACATGGAAAAATGCACTTTTGATGTTGACAAGGTTGTTTTCCTAGGATTTGTGGTATCTTCTAAGGGTGTTCATGTTGATGAAACTAAAATTGATGCTATTAAAACTTGGCCTACACCCACAAATTTGCAACAAGTGCGTAGTTTCCTAGGACTAGCCGGTTTCTACCGTCGTTTCGTTAAGGACTTTAGCACTATTGCATCTCCTCTACATGCTTTAAGCAAGAAGAATGCACCATTTATTTGGGGACCATCCCAAGACACCGCATTCCATGAGATTAAGAATTTGCTTACTCCTGCACCTTTGCTTGCCTTACCCAACTTTGACAAAACATTTGAAGTGCATTGTGATGCTAGTGGTAATGGCATAGGTGGTGTGCTTATGCAAGAGAAGCGCCCAATTGCGCATTTTAGTGAGAAACTTTTCGGCGCTCAATTTAACTATCCAATATATGATAAAGAATTGTATGCTTTGGTGAGAGTGTTACATGTTTGGGAGCATTATCTTCGACCCCATCAGTTTGTCATTCATACCGATCATGAAACTCTCAAATATCTTAAGGGTCAAACTAAGTTGAACAAACGGCATGCCAAATGGAGTGAATTCATTGAGTCTTTTCCTTATATCATCAAATACATTAAGGGTAAATAAAATGTTGTGGCGGATGCTCTTTCTCGCAAATGCATGCTAGTTACTGAACTTGAATTGAATGTCATTGGTTTTGAGCATATGAAAGATTTGTATGAGCATGATGTTTCCTTTGCTATTCCATATGCTAAGTGCCAAGTGAAACCTTGTTGGGAAACCTACTACATGAAAGATGGCTATCTTATGCATGCTAACAAACTTTGTATACCCAAGTCTTCTATTAGTTTGTTGCTTTTGCAAGAGGCTCACGGTGGAGGACTTATGGGTCACTATCGACACGACAAGACATATGCCACACTTTCCAACAAGTACTTTTGGCCAAAGATGTTTCGTGATGTTGCACGCTTCACCAACCGATGCTCTACATGCCGCAAAGCTAAGTCTAAAGCTCAATTCCATGGTCTTTACATGCCTCTTCCTATACCTTTCCAACCTTGGGAAGACATTAGTATGGAATTTGTGCTTGGTTTGCCGCAAACAAAAAATGGCCATGATTCCGTTTTTGTCGTTGTGGATCGTTTTTTCAAGATGGCTCATTTCATTCCATGTCATAAGACAGACGATGCTACACATGTTACAAATCTCTTTTGTAGGGACATCTTGCGACTACATGGCATCCCCAAGACCATTGTCTTGGATCGCGACGTCAAGTTTATTAGCTACTTTTGGAAGTCTCTATGCGGCAAGCTCGGAACCAAGCTTCTATTCTCTTCGGCCTATCATCCACAAACCGATGGCCAAACGGAGGTGACGAACCGGACGCTATCTATGCTCCTACGTGTGTTGATCAAGAAGAATCTCAAGGAATGGGAAGATTGCCTCCCCATCGCCGAGTATGCCTACAATTGCGCGCGTCACTTCACCACCGGCAAGTCTCCTTTCGAAGTGGTCTACGGCTTCAACCCATTGTCCTCATTGGACATAATTCCTCTACCACTCCAAGAGCGCGTCAACATGGACGCAAGTTCAAGGGCAAGCTACATCAAGAAGATGCATGAAGATAAAAGGAACACGATCGAACATCAAGTGGAACGCGTCACCAACAAGCGCAACCTCAACAAGCACCCCATGGTGTTCAAGACCAGTGATCTCGTGTGGCTTCACCTACGCAAGGACCACTTCCCTGCCGAGCGCAAGTCCAAGTTACTTCCTCGAGCCGACGGACCTTTCAAGGTGTTGGCACGCTACAACAACAATGCCTACAAGATCGACATTCCACGCGACAAGTACAATGTGAGCGGCATCTTCAATGTCAAGGATCTTTCCCCTTTCCATGGTGATGAAGATCTTGATCCGAGGATGGATCTTTCCCAAGGGGGGGGGAGATGATGTGGAGCATCCCATGGTCATCCCCATGGACCCATCACCAACACCTCAAGCTATACAAGGACCCATGACAAGAGCCCGTGCACGTGCCATTGGAAACAAGGTGACATCTCTCCTTTACGATTCTCCTTTTGATGTTCATGGAACTTGGATGCTACCTCAAGCGGAGGTTCTTTGCATGCTAAGGTACAATGGAGATGAACTTGAAGATGCTTGGAGTGAAGGACAAGTCCCCATGAAGACGGACACGAAGAAGGATGGACAAGAGCTACGAAAGAAGGCAAGAACACCTTCTAGGCCCCGGACATCCGGCCAAGGTCCCGGATGTCCGGCCCCTAGAGACTGCGCAGGCGCCAAGGCCCAGCTGAAGAAGGCTACAGGCGCCGGACATCCGCCCCCTCGCCCGGACATCCGACCTGGCCTGGAAATCCGGCCTTCGGCCCCGAATATCCGGCGAGCGAAGCCAGAGAGCATCAAACCAGGCGCCCCAGCCCCGGACATCTTGCGCCCCAACCCCGCACATCATGCGCCTCCTACCCATAGAGCAACCGCAGCCGGCGCTAGACCCTGGACATCCGGCCACCTGCTGAAGCCCCGGACATCTGGCCCCTCAGGCCCGGCCATCTGGCCCCTGTGTGGGCAGCCTCGGGCCCGAGTGGCCATGTACCATCTCTTTCGCCCCTTTTCCCCCTAGCACTATATAAGAGACTCCTCCGCCTCATTTTAGGGTTAGCAATGTGTTGGCTCATAGACTAGTTGACCATTGCTCCTTCCATATACTTCTCTTAGAGAGATTGCGACCTCTTTGTGAGAAGATCCTATGGATGTTAAGGCCCCTTCTTAGGGAAGATCCCCTCGTGAATTTCAAGACCCATCTCTCCGGAGTGGGAAGGCTACCGGTACTTGTATCCGTTCGTTGATTTCGAACCTTGTATCTCTTGTTCGTTGGATCTAGTGGATGTGGGACTTGAGGATCGTCTTTGAGTGTTTATTTGCCTCTTGATTTTCCTCTCTTTCCCCTCCAAGTGTGAAAAGATCGTCCCTCAAGGGTTTGCCCCGTACCACCAAACCACCCCTGGAAGCCCTTGTGCTCGGAATTGAGCCGAGCACCGCCGCCTCAGATCACGGGCGTTCGCGCGATGAGGACATCCTCCGCCCCATCTCTCACTCGATCCATGACCACAACGAGCTCCTAACCCATTCCCCTCTCTCCCCTCTCTTTTTGAAGCCTGCAACGACCCGAGCAGGGGCCTCCTGACACTCCTATGCATCGTTTCCTCTCCATCGGCGAACTAGGCCTCCCCGACGACCCCCTCCACCACTACCCGAACGACGCCACTACCTGTAGGACCGAAAGTATGTCTAGAGAGGGGGGGTGATTAGACTACTTGACCAAATAAAAATTCTACCTTTTCCCAATTTTAAGTGTTGGCAGATTTTAGCAATGATAGCAAGTCAAGCACACCCTACACATGCATGTCTAAGAGTATAGCAGCGGAAAGTAACAACAAGCATGTAAAGTAGAGGGTAGGGAGGAAGATCAAACGCAATTTGTAGACACGAAGATTTTTCCCATGGTTTCGATAGGTGGTGCTATCGTACGTCCACGTTTATGGAGTCTTCAACCCACGGAGGGTAACGGTCGCGAGAGTCCACGGAGGGCTCCACCCATAAGGGTCCACGAAGTAGCAACCTTGACTATTCCATAATGGCTTCCGTCCACGAAGGACTAGCCTCACTATGGGTAGATCTTCACGAAGTAGGCGATCTCCTTGCCCGTATAAACTTCTTGGTTCAACTCCACAACACGAAGTAGGAGGCTCCCAAGCGACACCTAACCAATCTAGGAGGCACCACCCTCCAAAAGGTAATAGGCTCGGTAATGTCGATGAAATCCTTGCTCTTGTGCTTCAAGATGATAGACTCCTCAACACACAATCACTCTCTCACAGATTTGGCTTGGTAGAAGAGATTGAATTGGTGGAAAGCAACTTGGGGAGGCTAGAGATCAAGATTCATATGGTAGGAATGTAATAGCTTGATCTCAACACATGAGTAGGTGGCTCTCTCTCAGAAAATAGGACGGGGCAAGTATGGAATAGTTCTGAGTGCTTCTCTTTCGAGTGGGTGGTGGTGAAGGGGTATATATAGGCATCCCCAAAAATCCAACTGTTACACCTAAAGTGACCAACTCGGTGACACCGATGTGTGAATCTCGATGGTACCGAAGTGACCAAAAGGCAGTAACTTTTGAATCTCGGTGAGACTGATATATAACTCTCGGTGGTACCGATTAGGTGACCAACGGTCAGATTGCACAACTCGGTGACGCCGATTCTCAATTCTCGGTGGTACCGATTCTTGACCATGGCTAACCAGAGAGTTGGTCCAGAAACTCGGTGGGACCGATTCACAAAACTCGATGGTACCGATTCTTGTGAATGGCTATCCAGGGAGTTGGTCCAAAAACTCGGTGAGACCGACTGGCAAAACTCGGTGGTACCGAAGACTGAAAATAGCTAAACAAAAAGTTGGCAAATGAACTCGGTGGCACCGATGCAGAATCGGTTGCACCGAATGGCTAGGGTTTGGCATGGGTCTGTCTGAGTTTGGGAATCGGTGGGGCCGAGTGGGAATTGTTGGTTGCACCGATTTTGGATATTGGGCTTTGGACAAACTTTTGTGGAGGAGCTTGTGGGTGTTTTTGGTGACTATCACTTGTGCACGTGGAGCATCTTGTTCACCAACAGTACCTTACCCCCTTTTAATAGTATTGGCTTTCCTATGGACTCAAAGTGATTTCTCACAAAGTAAAATGTAGAGTCCTCTTGCTTGAAGCTTTGCCAATCCATTTCCTTGCATCTTGGGGTTTCTCCACAATCTCCACTATCCTTTTGCCATCCCTATCATTGAACTTTTCCTGAAATATACTTAGTGGAAAACATTAGTTCAATGACATATATGTTGTTATTAATTACCAAAACCACCAAGGGAGCAAATGTACTTTCACTACCCCGAGTCCATTCCTGTCGCCAACTCGCCTCGCCGTGGTTGGAGTCATCGTTGGTGAGCACGACAGCCCCCCTGGTCGCGAGGTTGAAGATGATAGGCGGGGTCCGCTTGTCATCCTCTCCTCACTCTTACCTCCCTCTCTCTCTCTCGCTGATGCTGGGCCCCGCCTGTCGGGTTTAAAACCAGGCCGGCGCGTGCGCCTGGCTCGCCTGGACCCGCTTCGTCTCTAGGCCGGCTCGGCTAGCCTGTTCTGGCCCAGTGCAACAGTGCCCTTTTTCTTTTTCTCATTTTTTAAAACTTTGAAAAATTCCACACATGTGTATAATTATCCAAATACAGTGATTCAAACTCCTAAATTTTGGTATTAATCCCACCTATTTAATGGTGTAACTTCCACTCATTTTGGACATTTTTCTCTTAACTGTCCAGATTTAAATCCATTTTTAGGTATTTAAATCCACACCTTAAAACCTACATCTATGTTTTTATCACTCCAACTCCAAAACCAATAGATATGATATTTTTAGTTTTTAATCTAGTATTTAACAAAAATAGGTTGACATTTTTCTGAGTGCTTTGTTTTTCCTGTTTTTGCTATGGCCTTATTTGTGCCTGTTATTTTGCGACGTTAGATTACGTGGTTGACGAAGGAGTTGGACCGGAAGCTTTTGAAGACCTCGAAGACTTTGCTGAGCCAGGCAAGCAACCCTTTTGATCATGTTGATGAAACCATTTTATGCATGTCATTATAGCACTTTTACTCGTTGCATTGCAAAGCATGATGATGTGGTGACAACCTTGCTTGGTTAGTCTCCGACGCATTTCTTGTTGATACTTGCATTGTGCATGACTCTATTTACGTTTAGAGTTGTGTGGATGGGAGGTAGATAGGATGCTAAGTACCTGCTACACAAGTGGGACGGGGATATGCATTAAGATGGAAACAAAGTGTTTTACCAATGACTTTTTCGAAAACCCCATCTGGTACCACTAATGACCGTGGGAGATGTTGATCTAGGTAACCACTTGACAAAGAAGTGGTGTACCGAGGCAAGTTGTGTGTGTTGTTTTCAAAAAGGGATTGGTTTAAGTTGCGACTGTTACTCCAACCTTACATGTACAACCACTCTACCTCTTATGGGACGGGGCTTTATTGATTACCTTGCTCGATACTAGCAGAGAACCTGTATTACTAGTGGCGGGAGTGGTGTGGTCACTCTCGATATGGGTTCATGCCAGAATGGACGACTATGGTTGTTTTCATAGATATTGGGCACACCATTGTGTCTCCTTATGGATGGTACGATGTGATGTACATCATGAGGGCCGGGTACCAATGAGTGGACTCTTAGTTTAGTGTTGTCGAGGGAAACATATTGTTCGGGTGCTTACCTCGGGTACTTGATGTACCGCGGGCCGTGGATTGACACGAAAGTTCCCCGAGTCTTGTGGGTAAAGTGTGCAACCTCTGCAGAGTGTCAAACTATTCGAATAGCCATGTCCACGATCAGGGACAGTTGGATAACCGCTCTTGGGCTATGTCCACTATTTTTCAAAACTTGGGTGTGTGAAAGAAAACCTTGAGTTATGACAGATGGTGTGTCAAGATGATGAAACTTGAGTTGTTTAAAATATGTTTATGTTGATATATGTAACCTCATGATGCATGCTTTACAATATGTTAGGACATAATATTGCACTCAAAACTAGCTTTCCGCAAAACTACCTACTTAGTGTTATACCATGCATGATTACCTTGTTCCAAAACATGGGTTGCTTGCGAGTACATTCAAAAGTACTCATTGGCTTGTCCCTGGTTATCTATAGGGCCAGACATGGAAGAGTAGGAAATTTATGAAGAGTACCTTGGTGATGAACATGCGAATTAAGATGCTTCCTAGTTAGAATGCATGTAGGGTTAAGGCAGATGGCATGGGTCCAAGTTATCATCGAAGATTTCTGCTCTGAGTGTATTTGATGTTTGGCCTTCATGGCCCTATCTATGTGAGACTTGACCATAATGGCCGTGTTTGTGTAAGACGCTATGTAATGGATGTAAGACTCTTGATATTCAGTTATATGTGTTTGGTGAGCATTGACCCTGGGATCACTGTACACGTGCATTCGGTGGCTTAGACTTATGAGTCGGGGTCCCCATAGCTCCGAAGTTGGATTGAGGTATAGTTAAGGCTCTTTTGTCTTCAATTGTGTCCATCTATATTATGGCTTTGTTTGTGTTCTCAACGGCGATGGATAATCACGAGATTTTCTTGCTCCATAGACTCAGTGCTTGTCTGACCGCCTTGAGCTTCTGACACAAAATGGACGCTGCATTGCTATTCTTGCCGAATCAGATGGGCTTGGCCCATGCAGCAGAAACTATGTCCATAAAGCCGGGGTGCGCCAGCCGGTACATCTCAAATCGGAATATTTTACTCTTGGGTATCTTGGTCTGAATAATAACATTGCAAGGAATATGACCAGAGACAGGTCGACCCAGGGGTTTCACCATTGTGTTGGGGAAGGGAAGTGTCCAGTTGTTTGTTGTGAAAAACCAATCGAGTTGTTCGAGTAGCGGGTCCGGGTGCATATTACTCCACGTGTACGAACGTCCTTTGACCAGTAGTTCAATCAGCTCATGGTCCCTGATGAAATCATTGAACATGAACATGTCTTGCACATCATCACCCAGTTTGTCACGGTGATCAGGGGATCGTACACTAGTGGAGAAATGGCTAGCCACAACTCTTGTTGGTGGCGCACCATTTTCACGCAACACCAACACTATTTTTTTCAGATAGTGATGGCGTCGGCTAAATTGGTATGCCAGCTGTAAATGGTCAATGCCGGCGTGGCTATTTTTGGACATGTCACAAATCTGTTGGCCTACCTGTACTCACCGTTTGGAAGATAGTGGTGGTGTTGAATTTCTGTGCGCGTCGTAGCTAATTAATTAGTGCCCGCGTGCCAAGTTATTTTACGTCAGAAATAATATTTCCGCTTAAACTAGTATTTTAAGTATTTAAAGATTATATATACTAGTTACAAAATAACAAACATTTTATTTTACATTTTTGACATCATTATTGCTACCAGTTATAATTTTGAGTATTTAATTATGTTAAGTCTTTCATTCATCTTAATTAGTCTTTTTCTATTTGGGCTGTTATTAGATATGGCGTTGTATTTTAGGCCCACGCCAGCAACGACCCACCTGAGTCAACTCCCACGCCTTAGTAAAAGACCTAGTCACCTCCCTTTCATTTCAACTCCCCCTCGACCAGCCGCCACCCGTCGCTTCCAGTTGCCGCCCCGTCGCCGCCCCTCGCAGCCCCGTCGCCGCCCAACAAGGTTCAATCCTCTCCTTCCCCTCCCGTTGCATCTGCTTCCTCTTCACTCGCACCTCCTCCGTCCACGCATAATCCATATGTGGGATTCATCTATAAGTTGATTTAGGATTACTTTGTGTAGATATTTTACTACATATATATAATGGATTGCTTTGTGTGATGTAGAATCGAAATTTGATTCCATGGATTGCTTTGTGTAGAAATTTTAGTGATAATCTGATTTTAATAGTGCACTTTGAGTAGATTTTTTTGAGTGTCTAGAATATTAATGATTCAAGTTCAACTTAATTTGGTAGTGTAGTTTGGAATGCTAGAGGAATAAATAAAATGAACTCCTAGTGTGGCATTTTGAGTATAATTTTTTTATTTGTGTCTCCTTCCGTGGATTTTGTTTGTTTGTGTATACATGTTACTAGTGTAGAATTATATTTAGCACCGTAGTATTCGATTATACTTAGTGTCGGTTCACTAGTCTAGAATTGATTATATACTTAGTTTCCAATATGTTTTGTGTAGAATGGTGCAACCATCACCATGTCGAGTGTGCAAGTCAAGGTGCGCAACCAGCCTTGCAACTGGCACGCTGTTCGGCATTTACTTCCAGCCGTGTTTTGTTCCTGCAGCGGTAACAAATTATATGAACCTTCTGATAGTTTGTTCTTTTATTTTTGTTGCTATTTCCACTAATGCATTGTGTGTGTGTGTTTGGTTTTTCTTACACATATCGTCCCTTGCAATGCGAGATTGGATTTTAATGAGGTCATTACCGGAGACACTGTCATCTTCGACGCTGCTGGGGGGACCCTACACTATGGAGGTCAATAAGGGACGGAACATAACCCAGATTGGAGGATATGAATGGGATCGTTTCATCGCCTGCATGCATATCACTGGGGGTGAATTGATCAGCTTCTCCTTCAGAAGACAAACTCCAAGGTTGGCTGTTATCTATCTCAACTATGAGGAAGAAGATGAGGACCCACTTGATGAAGCACTCTATGCCCAAAGAATGACTAGGCTGAGCGAGGATGAAACGAATAAGCCCTGGGAAAAACTTCCGCCACGTGAAACCATGTAGTCCCATTTATCGTCAACACCCTATTAGGATCACCTATTTAAATCCAAATCTCATGTCCAACGAGAATCCCTACTTGTTCCTCCCAGTCATCATCATAACATCATCAATCCACTATCAATATCACTTGACAAAGTCAAATTATTTTTCCACCAAGAATTTCAGCTTGTGATTACAATTGTCCTACTAAATCCAATTTACTCAAGGGAGGAGTAAGTTATGCTACTCTATTAACTTGGTCCACCAAGTCCACCTACCGTCACGAAAGTCTCGTAATCCACCAAAGGTGTTTAGCTACATCCTCAAGATATCTATTGTAGCTACATCAAATCATTTGTCTACTAATCACGTATCCTCAAAACGATCTTCCTTATGGCATCACAGTTAAAGTGCTAGATCAAGAACTAATGTGTTTGTTCACTGTGATCACTAGTTCCATAACGAACCCAATGCTAAGCAAAGGTTGTTGAAGCCAACTGGTTCTCTTGCAAATCCATATGTTAAGCACGTGGTTAAGGGTTCGAGCTGGGGTAACTTTTGAGGTCTAGGCTGGTCTAGGGAAGGATCTCCAATCTTGAGGGAAAAGCATAACTCTATGGGTGGCACTTGGTTCAATAGGTTGTCGTCAAAAGTCTTCACTGCTAGTTGCTGGTCGAGGTGGATCATTGGTGCATCTTGCCTTGCTGGTCTTCAGCTGATGAGAAGGGTGAGAGGGAAAAGTAGCATAGAGGGGAGTGCCCAAGGGGGTTCTATAGTGCAAGTGTAATCAAACAAGTGCCGAAGAGGCCAAACACAAAAATTAAGATAAGGTAGATTGTATAGTCGCGTACTTGTTGCCTAGGGAAAAAGTGCGACTTATATCGAAGCACAAACAAGTAAAAACAAGCAGCACACAACATGGTTCCATTTGAACCATCACACGGACTCGACTTCGCATAGGGGATATACGACTAATCCTACCCTAAGGGTTCTCGGACTCAGTAGTCGTGCTTTGCTTCGTGTCTTGGTGAGAAGAACTTCCAGTCTTCTGGGTCTTCTACAGGTGTTGGCACGTCTCTTGTAGTTGTTCGATGAAACGACCCAGGTTGGTCTTGAAGAATCTTTGACAACTTCTCGTCTGATAAGTCGACGGGACGAAGGTGATTCCTTGTGGTCGCCACTGACTCGGTCTTCTGTTGTCTTCTTAATCATGACAATCCCTCTTGTCTTCTGAGATGTCGAGGGTTCCAAGTGGGAAATCCTTTATGCAATGACATCAACAAGGCATGATAGAGTTCCAACTTGTTGGTCATGTTGATGATATTATCGACACCAAGAGAGGGGGATGAAGAGAACCGTTTTCCTGCCCACTATGGTAAGGCGGACCAAATGACGAGGTCCTCATCCACCGGTGGTTGTCAACACAATAACGGTAAGAACAAGGTTGCTCCATCAGTGATGTATTTCATGGTCTTGCATATCTTACGCCTTGATCATCGCAGAACAAGGTTGCATCATCCCAGGGCTGTGTCGAGGGTGTCACCATCTTCCGAGTCTTGATATCCTCATCCTTCGAGAAGGTATCTTCTGTTGGTATCGTCTAGTCGTGGTGTCACCAGCCTTGTGTTCTAAAGATGTGGGCGGAGGTCTCGCAAGGTGGCTTCCTTCCAAGTTACCCACGAGGATTTCAAGGAATCCAGTGGTCAGGGATATAAGGATACTAACGACCGTTGCAAAGTTTTGAAAAAGCAGACGAGGAGAGTCAAGAGAATAAGGGTGGAAGTGCTAAGGCAAAAACCTTCATTTCCTTTGAAAATTTAGGAGAGGTGAGAAATACAGAGGTTTTGTAGGTGGTTTGAAGGGTCTGGAAAAATAGTTTTGTCCTAACTAACGTCCATGCTAACTAAGGCTTCCTACAGTCAGGATGGCTCTGATACCAGCTTTGTGGGGACCCCGATTCATAAGTTGTGATCGCCAAATGTACAAGATTCTTACATCCATTACGTATCGTTTGTACTCAAATATGGCCTTCTTGACCAAGTCTTCATAAACTCGCAGCGAAAATCTTCAACGATAGCGTGGACCCATGCCATCTGCCTCAACCCTACAGGCATTCTGACTGGGAAGCATCCTAGCTCGCATGTTCGTCACCATGGTACTCTTCATAATACCCTGTTCTTTCATGCCTGGCCAATAAAATAACCAGTGGCATGCCAATGAGTACTTTGAATGTACTCGCAAGCAACCCATGTTTGGAACACGTTTTAACAATGCATGATATAGCACTAAGTAGGTAAGTTGCAGAAAGCTAATTTTGAGTGCAATGACATGTTCAATCAACTTGTAAAGCATGCATCAACAGGTAGCAGATATCCATATGAACAGGTTATAGATATCAATATAAATAGGGGTTTGATAACCCACAAGTATAGGGGATCAGTTGTAGCCTTTCTCGATAAGTAAGAGTGTCGAACCCAACGAGGAGCTAAAGGTAGAACAAATATTCCCTCAAGTTCTATCGACCACCGATACAACTCTACGCACGCTTAACGTTCGCTTTACCTAGAACAAGTATGAAACTAGAAGTACTTTGTAGGTGTGATAGGATAGGTTTGCAAGATAATAAAGAGCACGTAAATAAAAACTAGGGGCTGCTTAGATAAAGAAACAACTAAGTTATTTTAACGAGTGTGGAAAAGTGGTGGTAGGAGTTGCGGAATTGTCCCTAGGCAATCGATAACTAGACCGGTAATCATTATTGCAATTTTATATGAGGGAGGGGCATAAGCTAACATACTTTCTCTACTTGGATCATATGAACTTATGATTGGAACTCTAGCAAGCATACGCAACTACTAAAGATCATTAAGGTAAAACCCAACCATAGCATTATAAGGTATCAAGTTCTCTTTATTCCCATACGCAAACAACCTACTTACTCGGGTCTGTGCTTCTGTCACTCACGTCACCCACCATAAGCGAATCATGAACATATTGCAAACCATACAGCGGGGATCCCTCACGCTTGCGCGACACGGAGAGCACCATAGGACAGCACCAATAATAAAACATGCAACTCAAACCAATCATGATCATCAATCAACCCATAGGACAACAAAAATCTACTCAGACATCATAGGATGGCAACACATCATTGGATAATAATATGAAGCATAAAGCACCATGTTCAAGTAGAGGGTACAGCGGGTTGCGGGAGAGTGGACCGCTGTAGATAGATGGGGGAAGGTGATGGAGGTGTTGGTGAAGATGACGGAGTTGTTGGAGTAGATCGCCGTCACGATGATGGCCCCGGCGGCGTTCCGGTGCCACCGGGAGAGAGGGGGAGAGAGCCCCCCTCCTTCTTCTTCTTCCTTGGCCTCCCCCCTAGATGGGAGGAGGGTTTTCCCTCTGGTCCTTGGCCTCCATGGCGGCGGAGGGGCGGGAGCCCCTCCGAGATTGGATCTCTCTCTCTATTTCCTTCTGTTTCTGCGTTCCAGATTCTGGCCTTTCACCGTTTCTTATATTCCCGGAGATCCGTAACTCCGATTGGGCTGAAATTTTAACACGATTTTTATCCGGATATTAGCTTTCTTGCGGCGAAAGAAGGGCACCAACTGCCTTACGGGGTGGCCACAAGCCAGCCTGGCGCGCCCAGGGGGTAGGGCGCGCCCCCCTGGCTTGTGGGCCCCTCGGGCACCGCCTTCTGTTGATTCCACTTCCCAAAATTCACATATATTCCAAAAAAAATATCCGTAAGTTTTTATCCCGTTTGGACTTCGTTTGATATGGATTTTCTGCGAAACAAAAAACATGCAACAAACAGGAACTGGCACTGGGCACTGGATCAATATGTTAGTCCCAAAAATAGTATAAAAAGTTGCCAAAAGTATATGAAAGTTGTAGAATATTGGCATGAAACAATCAAAAATTATAGATACGACAGAGACGTATCAGGGTTGAACATCTCATGTTCAATCATCATGCCAAGTCATCTGACTTAACTCACGTATCATCTTTCTCTCTCACACACACACACACACCAAGTTTTGGGAAAACATCTGGACATAGTCTAAGCAGCACCACCCAACTGTCCTTGACCGTGGATGATGATGACATGACTACCTTGGATACGACCAAAAATATTGCATACATGCATATTTGTAAGGTGATTTCTTATAAGAATTATGCAATAATTTATTTATGTTATCCAGAACAAAAATACTTCACCTATTTTTATTTTATGCCTAAATGCAGAATGGCCGAACACTTGTATGAACCATTGAAAGAACATGTGCTGCCCCCATGTTTGGTTTTGGTAATTGATGACAATCTCTATGGACTAATGGTTGCCTTGAGTTATATTTGAAGGGTTTGTCCATAGGCATTGCTTGAAGACCATTTGTTGGTTTCAAGGTTATTAGAAGAAGAATGTGTGTTGACCAAGGTGCTATTCAAGGATTTATCCAAAGATTGGTCATGTGAGTGCTGAGCCTATTGCAAGCATGTCTTGAAGAAAAAGTTTGTGTGAACATTCATGTTTACCTTCAAGACATCATCCTAATGAAGAGAGTTGGAAAGATTCAAGGTTGATCAAGACTAAATATGAAGAGTGATTCAAGTTGATCAACACACAAAGCGTAGAAGATGTACCGAGTGGGATCAAGTGATCTCACGGTATGGTAAGCATTGTCCATTACGCTTTGTGTACTAACCCATGTTCTATGCGAGAGTTTTATGTGGGGTTAGGTATGTTTCCATGGGCTTGCGTCAAGAGGAAGATCTCATTCAACCCATGGAGGATGACATCAAGTGGTGATCGTCATCAAAATTGCGGTGTGCAAGTTCAAGTGGAGCATCACGAAGAGATCACATGCTTGAAGCTTGCCGTCCATTGTGGTGACAATGGACTTGTGAAGATGTGCCGAAGAGTGGCTCACCCATAGTGGAGTATGGGGGAGCAATCTACTAGTCTTCATCGAGCCGGCGCAATCAAGAAAGGTGGTCCAACTTGAGGAGGTCAAGATCGTCATCATCTAGCTCAAGTGGACTATGCGCAAGGCAAAGGTTTGCCCTTGATAGGTTTTCTATTTTACCGGTCTCATGGTAATAGTTGGGAGACCGGGTTATAGGATCGACAGCCGTACTATCAAGGGGGGCTCTCAAGTGAGTAGCTTTATCGTATCTTCGTAGAGAGCTCAAACCATTGCATCCTTGCATCATCTTTCTTGGTTCGTGTTTGGTGTTTCTCTTTGTGAGTTTTTGAGCTTATGGTCATCTTCATGACAAGCTCGAGTTCATCGAAAACGGAGTTCATATATGCATCTTCTATGATGTTTTCGATGTTGGAGTTTATGCCGGTTCTTCATTCATAGAGGTTTCTCATCTCTATATGCTGTTAGATAGTGCTTGTCGTTATCTATCCAACAAGCTTGAGTTTGCTCAATTCGGAGCTCATTTGCAGAAGTTATGGCAGTTTCAGTCTCTGGCCAGTTTTCTTGTCACCCAAGCGGTAGTACCGCTCGGTACCACGGTAGTACCGCTTATGCGGTAGTACCGCTGTGGTCTACCGCAGCGAGTACCGCTTGTGGGATTTTCTTCTGGTATCCTGTTTTTGGTAAGCGGTAGTAGCACGGTAGTAGCACGGTACTACTGCTATGCGGTACTTCCGCTTTCTACTACCACTTCCAGTACCGCTTGTTGAAATTCTATTGGTATCCTGTTTTTCCTTAGCGGTAGTTGAGCGGCTGTTGGGCGGTAGTACCGCTTGCGGCGGTAGTACCGCTCCAGTACCGCTCCACTACCTCGTTTCTGGGCTGTTCTACGAACCTTTGCGGTAGTACCGCTTGTGGGGCGGTGGTACCGCTTTGTGGGGCACTACCGCGCTCCTGTGCTTGCTGTACTCACTGGCTTCGGCTGGTAGTACCGCTCTAAGCGGTAGTACCGCTCCTTGGAGCGGTAGTACCGCTTGAGTGCGTCCAGCACAGGTAACGGTTCGATTTGGTGGGGGGTTATAAAAGGGGGTCTTCTTCCCCCTTGCCCCCAACGGTTCTTTTATCCCCTTGCAGCTCTCTCTCCTCCATTGTTGACCTTCTAGAGCCTTGCTATCTCTCCATCCCTCCAATGATTCTTGCTCCTTCTTGAGGGAATAGAGAGAGGAGATCTAGATCCATCTTTCCACCAATCACTTTCTCCTCTATGTGAGGGAAACCTTGTGGATCTAGATCTTGGAGTTCTTGGTGTTCTCCTTGTTCTTCCTCTCACTTTCCTCCATAGCTTTTGTTGCTTTGGTGGGATTTGAGAGAGAGGGACTTGAGCACTTCGTGTGTTCTTGCCATTGCATTAGTTGCATCGGTTTGAGTTCTCCACGGTGATACGTGGAAGTTAGTAGTTGAGAAGCTTATTACTCTTGGGTGTTTGAGCACCCTAGAGCTTGTTCCTCTTGGGTGCCTTGGCGCCCTAGACGGCTTGGTGGTGCCTCGGAACTCAATCATTGTGGTGTAAAGCTCCGGGCAAGCGTCGGGGTCTCCAATTAGGTTGTGGAGATCGCCTCGAGCAATTTGTCGGGTACCGGTGACCGCCCCCAAGGGTTGCCAAAGTGTACGGGTTCGGTGACCGCCCTCAAGGGTTGCCATTTGTACGGGTTCGGTGACCGCCCTCAAGGGTCCCTTAGTGGAATCACGGCACCTTGCATTGTGCGAGGGCGTGAGGAGAATACGGTGGCCCTAGTGGCATTGTTGGGGAGCATTGTGCCTCCACACTGCTCTAACGGAGATTAGCATCCGCAAGGGTGTGAACTTCGGGATACATCGTCGTCTCCGCGTGCCTCGGTTATCTCTTACCCGAGCCCTTTACATATGCACTTTACTTTGTGATAGCCATACTGTTTCTAGTTATATATCTTGCTATCACTTAGTTATTTATCTTTCTTAGCATAAGTTGTTGGTGCACATAGGTGAGCCTAGTCGATTTAGGTTTTGTGCTTGACAAATTAAACGCTAGTTTTATTCCGCATTTGTTCAAGCCTAAACCGTAATTATTTTAAAGCGCCTATTCACCCCCCCCTCTAGGCGACATCCACGATCTTTCAACCATGTATGATGACAAAGGAAGAGAAAATGGTTGGGTGCTATTCAAGAGGTACTCTCACGTCAAAGGAAATAATTAGGTACTGTTCAAGAAGTCCACTCATGTCACTTTTAGTCCAAGAGAAGATAGAGTCCAAGTCTCTCACGTTCTGGAGTCAGATTCGGACTGCACAGACACACCTGTCTCAAAACACCAAGAACTTTTTCATCCGGACTCCGAATTGGGTGATTCTTTTTTTGTTGGAAAGTAGATTTCATATGCGTTCCATCCCAATTGGAATCACCTTAACATTCGTCTGGAGCATAGAGATATTGACGAAACAATCTGATGTTGCAGCAGAATCCGAGTCAAACTATAAGTCCAAAGGTGTTGCATCACCTCCACTTTGGCCCATGGGCCTTGTACGACCTAGGGTTAGTTTTAGGCTGCCTTGGGACGTCCTCCCACCTCCTTGGCCGCCACCCCTTGCTCCTATATAAGTAGATCAATCTAGTAGCTTTTTCTTTGGGTTTGTTTAGTTAAAAGTTAGCCATTGCAACTTCGTGTACTTCGTTTGTGTCCAACGACCAGACCAAGACCCCTTTCGGAACCCCACTCTTATCAATACTTCATCTATATTCGCAATATTCAGATTGCATTATCATATTCTTGCTTGTTCTTCGATTGCTTGCAGGAATAGACCTTCGTGGTCAGGTTGATCGTGCTCCGGCGTGGTCAATAACCTCTTGGAGATTAGTTTAGCGATTGCTAAGGCGCAACGTTGTGCACGTTTGTAGTCGGATCGTCATAGTCGTCTCCACCAAATCCATAGTTATCATCTCATCGAAAGATCGAGACCCTCGCCTCTATCAAGTGGTATCAGTTTTCAGGTTGCTCGGTGAGAATTTCCAGTTATCCCTAGATTAGATTTATTTTTCTTACCAATTGTCTAAGAAAAAGCCGCCAAAAAAAGTTAGATCTATCCATCCTTTGTCCAAGCCAGTCTGAGCCTTTGCAATTTTCTTTTTAGTGTTTGCATAGTTGAATTTGCGGTTGCATCGCCGTGTCGAGTTGCTGGTCTTAGCGTCTAGTTTTTTAGAGTTTCGAGTTCTGTTCACAAGTTGTCACGCCGCCGTCACACCATCTTCATCGCTGCTGCCATATACCACCACCACGCCGCCGTCATCCCTTCCGTTGTCACCCACCACCATCCATCAATTTCCACCACCTGCTCCCATTGGTCATTGTCATTATCACACTTGAGGTCATTTGCATCTACGCTTGATCCAATCTCCATCTTATCTGTTGGAGAAAAAAAAGTGAGAGAAAAAAGAAAGAGAAAAAAAAGTAAAAAAAAGTGAGAGAAAAATAGAGAGAGAAAAAAAGTAAAGAAAAAAAATAGAGAGAAGAGAAAAAAATAAATTTCGGATCTACCTAGTCTCAATCTCGTATCTGAATTCGGATTGAAATCTGTTTTGCGCAGTGTTCAATAAAACAGGTGTATCTTTCTCATACGAAGTCCGTTTTGGCTCCATCAGTACTCAAATTCGAGCTATCGACAAGCCGCATATGAATAGTTCATCAAGCTAGTTCATTATTGTCACCTCCAAATCGACTCCTAAATATAACGTTTTGCCCTTTGAAGGTCGCGAACACAGTTTGTCAATATTTTTCAGGTTCGTTTCTGAATTTTTTGACTCCTCATACGAATTCAGAATTGAGTGATTCTTTTTGCATCGAAAAGCTTGAGTCAGTAGCATTATTGAGGAAAAATATGAGAAATTTGACATAGTATTTTCATAGGAAAGTTGCAGAGATAGTTTTGTTATATCCTGCTTGGCGGTCATTTATCATCATTGTCTTTACTGCCATTGTGATCTTCACTTATATCTTGCTGTCCAGAGCTAATTCATATCATCCGTTGCTGCTATCTGTGCTACATCATGACTCTATTAGTGTTCTAGGCTCGCATCTCTAGTACGGTCTAGCCTAGGACCAGCACAATACCATCGTTGAGCGTTTATTCAATATTGCATTTCTGAATTCATTATTGCTAATCTTTTGCTACCATATATTAAGCCTTCCAAGCTCCACATATTTCTACATCGTGTATACATACGTTCACCTGGTAATCGCTTACTCAATCTTCGAAGATATTGACATCGTCGGTTGCCGGTCACCACCTGCTGCATGGTAAGAATTTGTAAGACATTGATATTTGCTTTACTGTGAGCGTTTTACCACCACATCCCAGTAGTACATAGGAACAATATTCTTGGATTTTGTTTCTTGTTTCCACTAACCATGACAGGATCCAGAGTTGTCAGTTTGTGGGCTTCGTCGATCGTGGGGGACATGCCACCACAACAACCGTTACGAGAGGTGCAAATAGATCCAAATGCACATGATCAGGTTAATGTTTCTATACCACCATTTAATTGCCGTTTTATACCCGCTTTATATATTGAATGGGAGTTTGAAATGAATGATATATTTGCTTCCCATAATTTTGCTTAACATAAGAAAGTTAAGCTCGCAGTTGGGCCATTCACTGGTTATGCTTCAGTTTGGTGGAGCGAATATTGTCGGTTACACCATGATATTATACCTACTACTTGGGCTGATTTGAAACTTGCCATGAGACACACATTCGTTCCTGCTTATTATACTCGTGACATGATTAAAAAGTTACAACATTTAAAACAAGGTAGTGACACCATAACAAAATATTATGATGATTTACGAACGACCTTGTTGCATTCCTCATTAGAAGAAAGTGAAGAAGATTTTATGGATAGATTTTGGGGAGGATTAAACCGTGATATTCAGGAGATACTAATTCATGAAAAGTGTTATCCTATGGATTGTTTGTTTCGTCTTGCTTGCAAAGCTGAACAGGAAATCAAACAACATGTTGTCCACAAGGAGAACGAGCGCAAGGTGCACATTCCAAGAGTTGATATGGTTGTTCCCTCAACTACTAGGCGTACTATGACAACCACATCAATTGTTGTGAGGGTTACATCACCTTCACCATGTGACATGTCACCACCGAGAGTGCCTACATCATCTGAGTTGATCATCAGAGGTAATGACAAAGGTATTGATCTTCCACCTCCAGAGGGGTATGACGAATGCCTTGTCAATTCCAATGTACCATGTGATGAGCTACCCATTACTTTGATCACACCACCTATTTTAGGGGACTATGTTCATGATTTGACTTTGCTATGTGATCATATATCAACAATTTTGAGTGCACCCATTGAATTAACTGTTGATCAGAAAGAACCATATGAATCAGGAAATAAATCAAATTTGGATCAAATATGTTTGAAAATAATTATGCCACTATTTAATCATTTTGATATGACCTCCAATTTTGGTGATGATTCTGTGTCAAATGACATGTTGCATGTTTGCTTATTTAAGCATGTTGTAGCATCTAAATTTGGAATAATTCAAGTTTATTTACCAATGTTGGGATGGTTTAATGATGAACATTGTCAATCTTTTGATATGAATAAGGACTTCACTTATATGTGCAAACTGAGTTGCAATATTTTCATGCCTTCTACTTCTTGTGATAACATTTTGGCTTTATATTTCATGACATTTGAAGTGTGCTCTTGTATAAATGTGTCACATGTGCCACAACTGAGATCAATAAAAATAGATGACATATACATATACAACATGTACACCTTGTCTCTTTTGTTACCACGTTTGAGACTAAGCAACGCTGAGGACGGCTTTGTTTTCAAGAAGGGGAGGATGATGAGGACATGACTACCTTGGATACGACCAAAAATATTGCATATGTGCATATTTGTAAGGTGATTTCTTATAAGAATTATGCAATAATTTATTTATGTTATCCGGAACAAAAATACTTCACCTATTTTTATTTTATGCCTAAATGCAGAATGGCCGAACACTTGTATGAACCACGTATGATGACAAAGGAAGAGGAAATGGTTGGGTGCTATTCAAGAGGTCCTCTCACGTCAAAGGAAATAATTAGGTACTGTTCAAGAAGTCCTCTCATATCACTTTTAGTCCAAGAGAAGATAGAGTCCAAGTCTTTCACGTTCTGGAGTCAGATTCGGACTGCACAGACACACCTGTCTCAAAACACCAAGAACTTTTTCATCCGGACTTCGAATTGGGTGATTCGTTTTTTGTTGGAAAGTAGATTTCATATGCGTTCCAGCCCAATTGGAATCACCTTAACATTCGTCCGAAGCATGGAGATATTGACGAAACAATCTGACGTTGCAGCAGAATCCGAGTCAAACTATAAGTCCAAAGGTGTTGCATCACCTCCACTTTGGTCCATGGGCCTTGTACGACCTAGGGTTAGTTTTAGGCTGCCTTGGGACGTCCTCCCACCTCCTTGGCCGCTACCCCTTGCTCCTATATAAATAGATCAGTCTAGTAGCTTTTTCTTTGGGTTTTGTTTAGTTAAAAGTTAGCCATTGCAACTTCATGTACTTCGTTTGTGTCCAACGACCAGACCAAGACCGCTTTCGGAACCCCACCCTTATCAATACTTCATCTATATTCGCAATATTCAGATTGCATTATCATATTATTGCTTTTTCTTCGATTGCTTGCAGGAATAGACCTTCGTGGTCATGTTGATCGTGCTCCGGCGTGGTCAATAACCTCTTGGAGATTGGTTTAGCGATTGCTAAGGCGCAACGTCGTGCACGTTTGTAGTCGGATCGTCATAGTCGTCTCCACCAAATCGATAGTTATCATGTCATCGAAAGATCGGGACCCTCGCCTCTATCAGTGGACACGGCTATTCGAATAGTTTTACACTCTGCAGAGGTTGCACACTTTACCCACATGACTCGGGGAACTTCCGTGTCATCCACGACTCGCGGTACATTACATACCCGAGGTAAGCACCCGAACAATGCCTTTCCCTTGACGACACTAAACAAAGAGTCCACTCGTTGGCACACAACCCGCATGATGTACATCACAAGTATCATCCATGAAGGGACCAACGGTGTGCTTGGTGTCTGTGAAAACAGCCCATGGTCGTCCTATCAGGCACGACCCCGTATCAAGAGTGACCACGTCACTCCCGCCACTAGTAATGAGGGCTCTCTGCTAGCATTGACCAAGGTAATCAACAAAGCCCCTTCCCATATAGGGGTAGAGTGGTTGTACATGTAAGGTTGGGACGGTCGACAAATCTTAAATCTAATCCGTTTTCGAAAACACACACACTCAACTTGCCTCGGTACACCACTTCTTTATCAAGTGGTTACCTAGCTCAACACCATCTCCCTCGAGCATTAGTGGCACCTGAAAGGTCTTCAAATGAGGCCACCTTGGGCCTGCACAGTCTCTTCGGGGCGGGGGGAACCGAACCTCCCTCGAGATCTTCGACCGCCGCCCTCTTCTTCGTGTGGGAGGAATCACTTTCCTCCCCGTCCTGTTCCATCTCTCCTTCAAGAGTAGAAGGAGAATGGGTCTCCTCGGATGTAGTCTCTGGGAGGCCCTTTGAGTGGAGGCCCCCTCGGGTCTCCCTCTTCTCTTCTTTCTTCTCTTCTTTCTCCTCCTCCTTCCTCTTCGGCACCGCATACGGCTTCTCGACCAGCATGGCCGTCAGCAAGGGCGTCCTGGGGCCCTCGGCCCATGGCGTCGGGCAGTTGATCCGCTGAGACTTCTCTAGCCAAACCTGCGAGTACGAAGAGGACCGAGAATGAGAACCTTATCAAAGGAAGAAGCTGAATACGAGCAGTGAAATATTACCAGTCCGGGAGGATTGTGGCCTCTATTCCGATGTCCTCCTCGGCGGGCCAGGACTTCCGCGGCTTGAACAACACCCTCCATATTTTCTCGTGGGTGATGCGGAAGAACCGCCGCACAGTAATCGGATCATTCGAACTGTGAGCCCACATTGGGATGGCCCGATGTTGACAGGGGAGGAGGTGGAGGCCGAGCATGACTTGGACGATGTTGGTAGCTCGATTTTCTTCTCTACCAGGTGGAGACACACTTTTGTAGCGTCTTCACCTTCGTCGTGTCCCCCCAACCGAGCCCCTTCTTGACCCATGATACTAGCCTGGTGGTGGGGGGCCGGATCTCAATCCAGGGGGTGCTACCCATCCCTCTTCGCGTGGTTCGGTGATGTAGAACCATTCCCTCTGCCAGACTTTGACGGTATCTATGAACGAACCGTCTGGCCATTGAACTAGGGGAAGCTTGCTTATCATCACCCCCCACAGTCCGCCTGCTCGCCGCTAACTACCTTGGGCTTGAGTTTGAATACTTTCAGCCATAAACCGAAGTGGGGTTGTGTCCGAAGAAAGGCTTCGTAGAGAGTGATGAAGGAGGAGATATGCATAAAAGAATTCGGGGGGAGATCATGAAAATCCAGCCCGTAGTAGAACATATGGCCCCTCACGAAGGGGTGGAGGGGGAAGCCTAAGCCCCGGAGAAAGTGAGGAATAAAAACTACCCTCTCGCCTTCTCTAGGCGTGGGTATGGCCTGGTTCTTCTCCAGGGCTTGATGGACGACGTTCGCCAACAAGTAGCCGGCGAGCTTCAGCTCCGTAATGTCCTTCTCGATCACCTGGAAGACCTCCCACTTGCCCTTGGAGCCTGCTCCGGCCATGCGAATTGAGGGATGGTTCAAGAGGTTTGGGAGGAATGGGTCCTGGAAGCTCTGGGCTCTGGAGGGAGATGGCAATGGGGGATCTGGGAGAGCGTACTAAAAATCTTGGTGAACATTTCCTTTTATAGGCGGGTGAAATACCAAGAGTCCCCAGGATGCGCCGTAGACCTTGCCACTTCCCGATGAATCGTGCAATTATGCGCTCATGGGATAACCCAAATCATAAACCATATCCCCGGAAAGGAGGGGCACGATCTCCATATTAATGAGACGTGTTGATTAAAAACGAAAACCGCCTCGAACCGCGATTCGAGCTTCTTGGGACTGGTCAACAGTGACGTTCAAGCTGTGACCTTTCGGCAGAAAGTTGTCAGAGAAAAACACTGTTCTTGCTTCAATGGTTGGCCTTCGAGGTTAAGTTCTATATTAAAAAATAGGGATATATTTGGTGGCAGAACTATCGTCGGTAGAATTTGAATTCAAGGCGGAACTCACCTCGCAAGCCGAAGACTGGGGGAACATGAAGCAGTTCGGCGTCAAGACTACGGCATTGTAGGTTAGTTCGGGGGCTACTGAGGGAGTCCGGATTAAGGGGTCCTCGGGCTGCCGGCCTATCTTTATGGGCCAAACAGTGGGATGCCCTGTGATTGTCA